>JARQOD010000001.1:663748722-663785294 GCA_033576555.1 Oophaga sylvatica
GTAGAGGTGATACTGCAAGCCGTGGGATTCTATGAGCTGTCCCAGGCCGAAGGTGTAGATGGAGAAGAGTAGGGGTCCTAGGACTGAGCCTTGAGGAACACCGACAGACAGGGGGCGAGGTGAGGAGGTGGTGTGTGAGAGGGAGACAATAAATGTTCGGTCTGTTAGGTATGATGAGATCCAGGATAGGGCCAGGTCTGTGATGCCAAGAGATGAGAGAATCTGTAGCAGGAGGGAATGGTCCACAGTGTCGAAGGCAGAAGACAGGTCCAGGAGAAGGAGGACAGAGTAGTGTCGCTTGCTCTTGGCGGTTAGCAGGTCGTTAGTGACTTTAGTTAGGGCAGTTTCAGTTGAGTGATGCGGTCGAAAGCCGGATTGTAACCGGTCAAAGAGGGAACAGGAGGAAAGGTGGGAGGACAGTTCAAGATATACATGCTGTTCCAGTAGTTTTGAGGCGTAGGGGAGAAGAGATATCGGGCGATAGCTAGACGCAGAGGATGGGTCGAGGGAGGGCTTTTTGAGGATGGGTGTGATTGAAGCATGTTTGAAGGATGAAGGAAAGACACCATTTGTAAGTGAAAGGTTGAAGAGGTGTGTGAGAGTAGGGATGAAGACTGTGACAAAGTTAGGGATGAGGTGGGACGGGAGTGGGTCAAGTGCGCAAGTGGTGAGGTGTGATCTTGACAGGAGAGTGGAGAGCTGATCTTCTGTCATGGTGGTGAAGCTGGTTTTGGAAGAACAGGGCTGAGTGGCTAAGAGGGGCATTGGGGGCTGCGGGCCAAAGCCTTCTCTGATAGTATCAATCTTTTGCTTAAAGAAGGAGGCAAAGCCAGATTCTCCTGGATATATTGAGACATAGCCCGCGTCTCAGGAAGAGAGAGGGGATAGACCCTTCCCCGAGGAGGTTCTGCTCCAGGCAAGAGGTCAATAGGACAGTCGTAGGGACGATGGGGCGGCAGAGTCTCCCAGCCTTTTTAGAGAACACGTCTGCATATGACTGATAGCACTTGGGAAGAGGAGAAAGATCTGCGGGTATCTCTGTAGTGGTAACCTGAATGCACTCCCTGACACATCTGTCCTTACATGACTCATTCCAACCCAGTATCCTACCGGAGGTCCACTCAATATGAGGGGAGTGGGAACGGAGCCAGGGAACTCCCAGTAGGATTTCGTCTATTTCCTCGGGAAGGACGAGAAGGGAAATAATCTCCTGATGGGAAGGGGGTACAGACAAAGTAAGAGGTACAGTCTGATGTGTAATTGGCGAGGGCAATGTCAACCCATTCACTACCCGGACAGTCACTGGTTTGTCGAGCACTACCAGATGTATTGCATGGCGACAAGCAAAGGTAGATGACATCAAATTCCCCTCTGCTCCTGAGTCCACACAAAGCTCGACTGTAAGTGTGAAAGAGTCTACAGTGACTGTCCCTTTAAATGTCATCTTGGAGGAAAATGCCGCTGTCTCTAGTGAACCTCCTCCCAGGGCCACTAGACGCGATCGCTTCCCAATCACTGTAGACATTTGTTTGCATAGTGTCCTGTCTGCTGACAAAGGTTACAGACCACGTATACTCGGACGGCCCGAGACTTAGGTCTTGTACGAGGAACCTCTGTGGCCTTCTGGGGTTCGGACGCAAGATCGGGGGATTCGAGAGGTTTGGCAAAGGTGGGAGCCAACCGAATCCTCTGCCTACACTGGGCCCGCTCCAACCTCCGCTCGTGAAAACGGAGGTCGATGCTGGTAGATATGGAGATAAGCTTCTCCAGTGTGGCGGGAATCTCCCTGGTAGCCAAACCGTCTTTAACATGGTCAGCCAGTCCTCGCCAGTAGACTGGAATGAGAACTTTATCCGACCAGTCTAGCTCTGAGGCCAGAGTCCGAAACTGGATGGAAAACTGACTGACCAAAGACGAACCCTGTGCCAATGCCAGCAGTTGGAGCGCCGTATTGTGGGTGACCTGAGGTCCTAAAAAGACCTTTTAAAAGCCTCCAGGAAACGAGGAGCACTCCGCACCACACGATCGTCGCACTCCCACAGCAGCGTTGCCCACTCCAACGCTCTGCCCGAGAGTAGAGACAGTACAAAACCCACTTGTGCCCGATCCGTGGGGAAACGTGCAGCCAGAAGCTCGAGCTGTATAGAGCACTGACTCACGAATCCCCGACATTGCTTGCTGTCACCGGAAAACTTGTCAGGAAGCGGGGGGTGGGATAATGTAGGGGCAGAGGTGGCAGAGGACAAACTGGCTGCAGTCACGCTAGCAGCCTGAACAGCGACTGCGGTAACATCCACAGCTGAGGTTGTGCGCTCAAGAGCCACCAACCTACCCTCCAGCTTCTGGATGTACTGCGGTAAACGCTGGCCATCCACCATTTGCTAGCCAGACCCTGGCACTAGGATTATGTTAGGGTCTGCGGAACGCACCTAATAAATAATGTAGAGAGGTGTGTTCGCAGCCCGGGGTCCACCGTGCAGGCAGAGCCTGCTGCTAGTAAGATGGTGTAAGTAGCGAACTCAGTTATCCCACAGAGTCGCTAAAATAAACGCCATAGCACGCTGTGGCAGATAGTGCAAACTCTGTTAATCCACAGAGCCGCTAGCGGGAATGCCGCAGCGCTATATAGCGATATAAGCGAACTCTGTTACACCACAGAGTCGCTGAGGTAAAGATGCAGAGATAGGTACTGTGTCCTGTTAACACCACAGGGATACACAGATAACTGCTGTGCGGATAGCAGTACGTGATCATGCAGACAGCAACGCAATCAAGCAATCTCCTCACCGGAGAAGCCGGTATTCTAGGGGCTTATTTCAGCCAAGCCCTAACCACGTGCACTCAAATCTCCTCATCGGAGGTGCCGGTATTCTAGGGGCTTATTTCAGCCGAGCCCTATCCACATGCAATTGATCCTAGCGCACGGCCGTGCGGTAAGGACAGCCTTTTATAGCAGCCACGAGAAAACGACCTTCCTGGAAGGACCAATGGGAAGCTGCTTCAGAACATCAACAGCCGGAGGACCTTCCTGAAGGATCAATAGGAGTGGCAGCTGTATCCGAGCATGTGACCCCCAATCTCCAATGGGAGATCTTGCCCTGGGCATGCCCAGATGAAGCAACAAAGGACTTAGAGCTAAAGACGTCTGCTCGCCGCTGACCAGTAGTGGCTACAATAGCAGAACCTGAAGAGGCAGCAGCAAGTTTCTGCACATTATTAGACCGGGCGAGACGCTGGGACCGAAGTCTTTGCTGAGCATGCTCCACTGCGTCCGAGATGGATGGGGGACCGCAGCAGGACTGGTTCGAGACTCCCCTTGTGCAGCAGGGGAACTCGAACCCTAACACGTGTATATATGTATATATACAAGTACTTCTAACAAAAGAGGAATATGTAACATCCCTGCGAGCATCACTGCATGGCTTTCCATCTCCCGTCAGGCAGATACAACATCTCACTTATCTTTCCGGGCCATGCTGTGAGTTCTGCCCTCTGCCTGCTCCATGCTGTAAACCTCATGTCCTTGGCTTGCTGTGTACATACTTCCTGTCTGTATGCTTAAGTCGGCGGTGGCGCCTGCACTTTCTGAGTCTTATAGAGACTGTGTGCACTCTTCTAATATGTACCCAGCCTATTGCCAGGAATTACAAGGTACTTAAGGCATCTCCACTTATAGGGAGATGCCTGAGCAACAAACTCTCTCAGTTTGCTTTCTGCTACTGAGTTGCCAGATCCTGTCCTGTTTTCCACCTTCCTTGAGGCTGCATATCCAGGCCCGTTTCTGTGCTCTTTGTGTCTTGTTTTCTGCCTCCCTGGATGCTGCACACCCAGGCCTGAATCCTTAGTCCTGAACTTGTTCTCATGTCTGTCCTTGTCTGAACTAAATCCTATACCCTAACCTGTTTGTATTCTTGTCTGTAGCCTTCCATACCCTGTTGTGTCTATCCTTGTGTCTACTCCTCTTGCTCGCAGATTCCTTACCAGTACCTGTCTCCATATGGTTGTTGCTGCCCAACGATAGTGTCCTTGGTGTTCTCTTGGTAATTCACTGCAAGTGCTTGTGTTTATGGGTTCTGCTCTGCTCTCTCTTTGCCTCAGCTCCGCTCGCTCCTGTTCCTCACCCTGTGGCTTTGCTCTGCTCTCCGGCTCCGCACCCTGCGGTTCCTCTCTGCTCTCCTTCTCCACACCCTGCGGCTCCGCTCTGCTCTCACGCTCCGCACCCTGCGGCTCTGCTCTGATCTCCTGCTCCACCCCCTGCGGATTCACTCTGCTCTCCTGCTCCACACCCTGCAGCTCCACTCTGCTCTCCCACTCCGCACCCTGCGGCTCCACTCTGCTCTCCCGATTTTCACCTTGCTGCTTCGCTCTGCACCCTGCGGCTCCGCTCTGCTCTCCTTCTCCGCACCCTGTGGCTCTGCTCTGCTCTCACACTCCTCACCCTGCGGCTTCACTCTGCACTCCCGCTCTGCACCCTGCGGCTTTGCTCTGCTCTCCCGCTCTGCACCCTGCGGCTCCGCTCTGTTCTCCTTCTCCGCACCCTGTGGCTCTGCTCTGCTCTCACGCTCTGCACCCTGTGGCATCACTCTGCTCTCCGGCTCCGCACCCTGCAGCTCCACTCTGCTCTCCCGCTCTGCACCCGGCGGCTTCACTCTGCTCTCCCGAGCCGCACCCTGCGGCTCCGCTCTGCTCTCCCACTCCACACCCTGTGGCTCCGCTCTACTCTCCTGCACCGTACTCTGTGGCTATGCTCTGCTGTCCCACTCCGCACCCTGCAGCTCTGCTCTGCTGTCCTGCTCTGCATCTTGTGGTTCTGCTCTGCTCTTGTACTGCACACTGTGGGTCTTTGTCTTTCTAGTCTGAACTGGTTCCTAACAGTTCTCGTCCCTCCAATCTGAACTGGCTCCTACCTGCTCTTTTGTCTTACTCGTACCTGCCTGTGTTCCTGCCTACCCGTTCTGGTTCCTCCAGTCCGATCAGTGCCCACCTGCCTGCCAGAGTGCTAGCCGTGCCCGCCTTCCCGCCAGAGTGCCTGCCGTGCCTGCCAGAGTACCAGTCATGCCCGTCTGTACTTGCCCATACCTATCATTAGTGTTCTGTCCCCCAGTGGGGTCAGCTGCTGCAGGCAGACACCACCCTGGAGTAGTACCTGGCAGCTACCTGCTGCACAAGCCTGACCTCACCACTAGAGGCTCCAGTGAACACCAAGGTAGCTGCTTAGTCACACCCCTCCACTGTAGTCTGGTATGTGGCACAGTGAGGACACAATCTACCTAGTCAGGGCACGAGCATTACAGAATATCATCAAAAAGTGAATTTATTTCAGTTCTTCAATACAAAAAGTGAAACTCATATATTATATAGAGTCATTACAAACAGATTGATCTATTTCAAGTGTTTATTTCTGCTAATGTTGATGATTATGGCTTACAGCCAATAAACCCAAAAGTCATTATCTCAGTAAATTAGAATAATTAACAGAAAACACCTCCAAAGGCTTCCTAAGCGTTTAAAAAGAATGCCCACTTGACAGATGTCCAGAAAGCAGTCATTGACACACTCCATGAGGAGGTAAGCCACAAAAGGTCATGGCTAAAGAAGCTAGCTGTTCACAGAGTGCTGTATCCAAGCATATTAATGGAAAGTTGAGTGGAAGGAAAAGTGTGTGGTAGAAAGAGGTGCACAAGCAACTGGGATAACCGCAGCCTTGAAAGGATTGTTAAGAAAAGGCCATTCAAAAATTTGGGGGAGATTCACAAGGAGTGGACTGCTGAGTTTATGCTTTACTTCTTTCTTTGTTAAAAGCAAAGTAAAATCAATCAGATGCACAAGACAAAGCTACTGTGATGCTCTTCAGGCATGAAGAAAGAAAAAAAATCTTGAATTGTTGATGCTAGTCACTACTCATGGACAGACACTGAGGCAGAGAAGTCAAATGTTCCGGGGTCAGTACCAAGAGAGCATGTAGAAAACCAAGGAGAAAGACAAGGACGTAAGTCAGGTCATGATCCGGGGTCAAAATACCAGGATATATCCGATGAAAACAAAAGGACAAGACAAAGGGATAGTCAGAACACGCTGCAAAAGGTCAGGCAGCAGAAGATCAGAGTTCAGTACAACAGAAACAGGCAAACACTCACCAGGAAGCACAAACTATCTCTGGCATGATCAGAGGCAGACAGCTCAGTTAAGTAGCTGCGCAATCTCCAGAACAGGGAACACTTGGGGAAAGCCAAGCACCTCCCTGTCACAGATTGGACTGCTGAGCTGTCAATCAAAGTATTGACAGCTCAAGATGTCCATCACAAGATTGGATGGCCGTGCTGTCAATCAAAACACCGACAATTCAGAAAGACCAGATTCCATAGGACAACAAAATATTCACTCACTGAGCGGAGGAATTGTGACAGAACTGTTTTATGTCATAATGTACTATTTTACAAGTGTCATCAAGTGCCAGAAGTTAGTCTTAAAATTATTAGTGGTTAAAACTGCAAAATCCTTATAAAAACAAGGAACTTAGCACTTTACATTTTAAAGAAAATAAGTAGCCTTTATCAAGAATTAGGAAGCTTTTAATTTGTTTATTTAAAGGGAACTTTTCATAAAAAAATACACTATTAACCTGCAGATATGGTGTTAACTTGAAGGGTAAAAGAACTTAGAAGCCGTGCGGCGGCCGCATTAAGACCTGCGATTCCAGGAAAAAATTAATTTTATTCCTCTTGGCAACCTCAGGCTTTCAGTCATAGGGGCGGGCTGGCATGGTTTCAGTCATCGTTCAGTGCATAGTGAGTAGCGGCTGTAATTATGCCCCAACTCTGACTGACAGCTGTCACTAATGCTGAACTAGCTGTCAGTCAGCGCCGGGGCATATGCACTAAGTCTTCACTTAACCTGTGGCGGCCCACCCCTATGTCTGGAAACCTGAGCTAGAGGGCTAAAGTTAATTTCCTTCAGACAGTGAGGATCTTAGCGCGGCAGCCATAAGGCTTCAGAATGCTTTGAACCTGCAAAGTAACCCCATATCTAAAGATTGATATGATTTTTTTACATGACAGGTTACATTTAAAGCTCATTTTCTAGGTTAAACCTGCAAATTAACCCCATGTCTAAAGGTTGATATGATTTTTTTACATGACAGGTCAAATTTAAAGCTAATTTTCTAGGTTATGGATGTATAGCTGCGATGATCTAGCATGTGCAGTGCTTACAAGCTCTTTTTAATAAAGTTTGCAAGGGTTGAGCTAAAGCTGGCTGAAATGCTGGAGCATGATCAAGCCAGCTTTATTGTCACTGTGCTCCTCCTATACTACAGCATCAAACAATGCACAGTTTGGACCAGTACCACAACCATGTCACTGGTCCAAAAGGTCAATCTGCAGCAGTGCACTGTCCCCAAGTAAGCAGGGAGCTAGGACGCAAGGGTGTTCTGCTGAAGATCTAAACATGAGAATATTACTATAGTTTATACTTGATTTTGCATAAAAAAAATCTCTATTTGATTGTCTTAAAGGCAAAATATAGCCAAATGATCTTTTGTTATGTAACACAAATGCATAAGATTAGTCTAAGGCCGGAGTCACACTAGCGATGAATACGGACGAGTGCTATGCGATAAAACATCGTATAGCACTCGGACCAGTATTCATCTATGGGACAGCTCCCATCAGCGTATTTTTTCTATGTGCGAGTAAAATCGCAGCATGCTCACTCACTGAGTCTCTGCTCACTCGCACTCATATAAGCCTACGAGTGCGAGTGAGACAATGCACATCACTTGGATATCATCCGAATGCTGTGCGATATACGCCGACGCCGGCAATGGAGGAGATGGAGAAACTCATTGCTACGCCTCCTCCACAGCTGTGCTCCGATCCGTTCTGTGTGAGAGGCTCGGAGCACAGTCGCATGACACTCGGCTCCTGCACGCAGTAGAGCAGGAGCCGAGGGTCATTAGCATCACGCATCGGATGCCATACGCTAGTGTGACCTCAGCCTAAGTCTGAGATCTGGAACCACCACTCATTTCTAGAAGAAAACGTTTATGGAGAACTCAAATCTCTTTCCACATCTCAGATTTCCCCCTTCACGTCTGAAGACTTACCGGGGGAATTATCTTTTGGTTTAAAGGGATCTTCTTTGGCTTCTGCTGCTTTTTCTGCTGCTTTTTTACTTCTCTTCTTATTTTCTTCCGCTTGCTGCAAGACGTGTGAAATCACCATGAAACAGTTGACACAAAGTAAAAGTGGTGTATGAAAAATTTTACTACTTACACTTTGCAGTTTCTTCTTCAGTTCCAGAATTGCCGCTTGATATCCTTTTGATGTAGCATTAAGGTAATATATACTCATGCTAGATAAAAGATAAATGAAAGTCATAAAAAGTCTAAAGACTTCTTATTCATAAAGAAATAAAACATGGTAAAATTAATACAACACTTGATGAGACTATTAAAAGATGGGTCAAGATTAGTGATGGTGAGCGAGCACTAAAATGCTCGGGTGCTCGTTGCTTGGGTCGAGTAAATTAAAATACTCGGGTACTCGGACTGAACAACAAGCCCAATGTAAGTATATGGGAGACCCGAGCATTTTTACCGCAATCACCCCCGGGGGTCCTTTAAAGGTCTAAAAATGTCTGAAAATGATGGAAACACTGCTCAAATGACATAGGAACATCATGGCAAATGCCCCATTTCTGACTCCTGTAAACAATGTTGTCAGAGTTTCACGCCATTTTTACAGGCGCACCAAAAAACATACAAAAACGAAAGAAAAATGGATTTTGCTGGGAAATATGTTAAGGAACATCCTTTCCAGGTTAATGACTTGTATATAAGGCAAAATAATTAACCCAAAACAAAAATATTCCTCCACCACTTGGCTATGTTCACATGCAGCGTTTTTGATGCATTTTTCAAGTTTAGCAATGCTTTCAACCAATACAAATGCATTCACTGGGAAATGTCATTTTAACATTTAACAACACATAAGCAGACACATCTTGCTTCATTTATGAAGGAGGACTCTTAGGCTAAGTTCACACGTTGCGGAATTGCCGCGGAAATTTCCGCGGCAATCCCGCACTTCTCCCGCAGGAAATACGCACGTTTTTTTTATGCTGATTCCCGCCAGAATAATAGCGTTTTGCAAGCGTAATTAGCTTGCAGAATGCTAGCGTTTTCCTAGCGATCTGTAGCATCGCTTGGAAAACTGATTGACAGGTTGGTCACACGAGTCACACATAGTGTTTGACACGTGTGACCAACTTTTTACTATTGATGCCGCCTATGCCGCATCAATAGTAAAAAGATCTAATGTAAAAATAATAAAAAAAATAATAAATAATGATATTCTCACCTTCCGGCGGCCCCCGCAGCCTTCCCGCCTCTCAGCGACGCTCCCGGCAACTCGCGGTCCCAGGAGTGCTTTGCGACAAATCACACCGATGACGTGCATCTCGCGAGACCGCTACGCCATCTGGGTGATTCTCGCAAAGGACTCTTGGGACCGGAAGTTGCCGGGAGCGTCGCTGAAGGCGGGAAGGCTGCGGGGGCCGCGGGAAGGCTGCGGGGGCCGCCGGAAGGTGAGAAATATCATTATTTTTTATTTTAATTATTGTTTTACCAGGGATATGGTACCCAGGGCCTGGAGGAGAGTCTCCTCTGCTCCAGACCCTGGGTACCATCCGCACATGAACCGCTTACATTGCGCATAGTGGGCATAGCCACATGCGGAAAGTAAGCGGTTCAATGCATTCCTATGGCGGCGGAATCACCGCGGTTACGCTAAATTAATGAACATGTTGCTTTTTTTTCCGCTAAGCGTTTTTTTCGCGGAAAAAAACGCAACATGTGTACAAAACATGCGGAATCAATTAAAACGTATAGAATGCTTAATGCTTGCGTTTTGTTCGCGGTTTAACCGCGGAAAATAGCGGAAAAACCGCGAAAAAAACGCAATTATTCCTGATCGTGTGCACTTAGCCTTAAAGTCACAGAGCCTATTTTTAGAGGGCCATCAGGCGGCATTAATATTCTTAAAGTGCTATTATTAAACAGTGGGTCTCTTATACTGTTATTACCTATGCAGAGAGTGGATGGGCTGCCAAGTAATTACGACGCACCCCAATACCCCTTTCACGAGGGGTACAGGAGGGCTTCCTGAAAAAATGTTGCATTGAATGCAAGTCCTGGCCTGCCCCAAAGTTACATGCACCCCAATAAGCTTTTGAAGACACGTACAGGATGGGCACATGAAAATTCACTTCACATTATTCATTTTGTACTCCCATACTCTATTTTTTTATGCATTGACTGCAAGGCCTGCCCTGCTACCAAGTCATATGCACCCCAATAAGCCAAGGATCCCAGGTACTGGATGGCAAAGGAAAATCCATTTCACATTATTCATTTGGACTCCCATTCTGTTTTCTTATGCATTGACTGAAAGGCCTGCCCTGCTGCCATGTCATCTGCACCCCAATATGCCTTTGAACCCAGGTACTGGATGGGCACAGGAAAATCCACTTCACATTATTCATTTGTACTCCCATTCTGTTTTGTTATGCATTGACTGCAAGGCCTGCCCTGCTATCAAGTCATATGCACCCAATAAGCCTATGAACTCAGGTACTGAATGGGCACAGGAAAATCCCTTCACATTATTCATTTTGCACTCCCATACTCTTTTCTTATGCATTGACTGCAAGGCATGCCCTGCTACCAAGTCATATGCACCCCAATAAGACTTTGAACCCAGGTACTAGGTGGGCACTGGAAAACCCACTTCACATTCTTCAGTTGGTCCTGCCATACTGTTTCCGTATGCATTGAATGCAAGGGCCACCTTGACCCAAATTTGGATGCACCCCAAACCCCTTAGAAGAAACATGGAGGAGGGCCTCATAAAAAAAAATGTCCCATTACAAAGGAGCTGGTCTCCTAGACTTGTAATGCCCATACACTAAGTGTATGGGTTGACAAACATTTCCCCTGGGGGGTAAACTTCAACCTTTTTCATAACAATTATTTTACGGCCAGCATAACCACCCGCACTTGTTAAGAATTTGAAATTGGCTGTAGGAGCACGGAACACGTTAACCCTGATGATCTAGTGTAGGTGGATGATGAGACGTGGAAGAAGGCCTCATTAAAAAATATGCCAAATTTAAAGGAGCGGGTCTCCTAAACTTGTAATTTCCGCCTGGGGGGTAACATATTTTTTTAAAGTGGGTGACAGGCATCATACCACCCTGGACAAAAACTAGAGTGGGTGGAGCATGACGGAATACGTTCACCCTGGTGTTCTAGTGGTGGTGGATGGTGAGTATGCAGAGAAGGAGGAGGAGGACATCAAATAGTCAAAATCAGGAAGCGTATACCCATGTGTGGATGTGAAGAGATGCATGGGAATACACCTCCCAAAAATACACTGTATTGGAGGTTATGTTTCACTGTCGTCATTTGGTGGTGTCGAGAAGTCTGGCCCAATCCAGCCCTTGTTCATTTTTATAAGAGTCAGCCTGTCTGCATTTTCCGTTAACAGACGAATGCTCTTATCTGTGATAATTTCACCAGCGGCACTAAAAACCCACTCTGACAAAACGCTAGCGGCAGGGCAGGCCAGGACCTCCAAGGCATAGAGAGCCAGTTCATGCCATGTGTCCAGCTTGGATACCCAATAACTAAAAGACACAGAGGAATCATAGAGGACGTTGGTACGGTCTGCAAGGTACTCCCTCAGCATCTTAGAAAATATTTTGTTCCTTGTGACATTACCCTGCGCCTCAGGGCCAGAGCGATGGGAGGGTCTAAGAAAACTGTCCCAGAACTTTGCCAGTGTTCCCCTGCCTCTGCTGGATTGGAATTGTGTTTCTCTCGCTTGTACTCCTTGGTTGTCCAAAGAACTGTTATGTCTGCCGCCAGCGTTTTGAGATGGGAATTTTTGTAATAATTCTGCAACAATGACCCACTGGTACTGCACCATTTTACTACACCTGTCTGCCTCTGGAACAAGAGATTGAAAGTTCTCCTTGTACCATGGGTCTAAAAGTGTCACTACCCAGTAATGACTGTCACCCAAAATTTTTACAATATTAGTGTCACGGGAAAGGCAGAGCAACATAAAGTCAGCCATGCGTTCCGGACTGACTGGTAACGGCCAAGCCTTCGGTGTCCTCACCAACAGGACGACTGACCAAGGTGTCCTCCTCCTCCTCTTTCTCCCTGTCCTCAGGCCATCCATGCTGAACAGACGGTATGACAGTTGTACTTGTAGTACCATCTATAGAGCATGAAAGTAGCTCCTGTTCTTCTTCCTCCTCCTCTTCCTCATTGTCAACCAATCCAGTTTGGGATGACATGAGGCTGGGCTGTGTGTAATCACCCTGTATGGTTCCTTGCTCCATGTCCTCGTGCTCTTCCTGCAATGCATCCTCTTTGATTGTGAGCAGAGAGCTTTTCAGAATGCAGAGAAGCGGGATGGTGATGCTAGCTATGGTGAGGATGTTACATATGTCTGACATCCATGTCCACTCCTGAGGTCTTATGTGTGGAGTCAAACCTGAACAATGACAGCCTTGTTGATGCTGGTAGTCAACAACTGCCCTCTTCTGCTCACAAATCCTTTCCAACATATGTAGTGTAGAGTTCAAACGCGTGAGGACATCACACACCAGACGGTAAGCCGGTAGCTGCAATCGCTGCTGAAGCACAGCAAGGGCGACTGAAGCTGTAGCTGATTTTCTAAAATGGGCACACAGGCAGCATACTTTCACAAGCAAATCCAGCAGCTCTCGGTCGCTTTTTAGAAAACGTTGAACGAGGTTAAGCACATGGGCCAGGCATGGTAAGTGTGTCAGTTCGCCTTGCCTCAGCGGCCACCAGGTTCCTGCCATTGTCACAAACAACCATGCCTGGCTGGAGGTTCAGCGGTGTCAGCCACAGATCTGCCTGCTCTTTCAGAGCTGTCAACAACTCTTCAGCATTGTGCGGTTTGTCATCTAAGAATATTAGCTTCAGCACAGCCTGTCGCCACTTGGCTTTGGCAATGCAGCAGTGCTTCCAGCTTGTGACTGATGTGCTCATTACGGAGATGGAGGCTGATGAGGAGGAGGTGCAGGAGCTGTACACTATGGGGGCAACCCTGTTTGACATAGGGCCTGCAATCCTTGGTGTCGAGAGGACGTATTCCATCCCAAGTCTGACTGGGTCCCGGCTTCCACTATGTTAACCCAGTGTGCCGCCAGTATGATGTACCTTTGTTGGCCACAAGCACTTGTCCACGTGTCCGTGGTTAGGTGTACTTTCCCAGTAACATTGCTGAGGGCACAGGTAATGTTGTGGGACACGTGCTTGTGTAATGCCCGGACAGCACAGCGGGAAAAATAGTGGCAGCTGGGAACGAGTACCTTGGGATGGCTGCCGCCATCAGGTTGCGGAAAGCTTCCGTCTACACGAGCCTAAAAGGCAACATTTCAATCGCAAGCAGATGAGAAAAGAGCGAATTTAGTACTGTGGCCTTTGGGATGTTGGCTGCGTATTTCTGCTTACGTTCCAATGACTTGGTTTGGACAACTGAAGGCTGCGCTGGGACAAGGACGTGGACGTGCTTGATGATGGTGCTATTTGAGTGTGGGCAACGGCAAGTGCAGGGCAAGATGCATCTTCGCATGCACCATGGACAGGGGATTGGCTTGCATGCACAACAATGGAAGAAGCAGTGGTGTCACCCACAGACACTCTTCCTGGAGCCTGAGGTTGGGCCCACAAAGTTGGATGCTTTGCTGCCATGTGCCTGATCATGCTGGTGGTGGTAAGGCTGGGAGTTTTGCTACCCCTGCTGATGCTGGCATGACAGGTGTTGCAAATGGCCTGTTTGGGGTTATCGGCAGAGTCTTAAAAAATACCAGAGTCGGGAATACCTAACAGTTGGACTGGCAACTTCCGTCATGTTGGTGTTATGGGGAACGGTTGCCCGCCTTCTGTCTGAAACCACCACACTGCTTCTTCATGCCTGAAGGAGTGCTACGCCTCCATCCCCTGTGTGCTGCTGTCCTTGGTCTGCATGTCCTCCTGCCAGGTTGGGTCAGTGCTCAAATATTTGGGCATCGCTACATGGAATTTCATCTTGCCCCGCTTCAAGCGGACCAGGCGAGATGCCCGAATCTATAAATGGAAAAGTGAACAGCTCTTCGGAGTGTCTGAGTGTTGGATCAGTTGTCTCAGGTCACTCAGCATAATGGGAGAAAGGAGGATCAGGGTGAGGAATAAGCGGTCCAGATTCACGGCTACTCAGACTTGACCGGGTGGAAGACAGGGTTCTCGTGGTGGTGCCATGTAACTGGAAGTGTTATCCGCTATCCAACCAACAACCTTTTCACATTGCTCTGGCTTCAATAGTGCTGTCTTGCTGCGGTCCCCTAGGACTTCGGACACTAAGGTCAAGCAAGAAGATGTGGGTGTTTTTTGTGGCCAATTTCAGCTTGGCTTCGGCCTCGGCATGAACCATCACCATCAAGTCCACTTCCCCGTCCCTTGCCATGCGCCTTGCCCATTGTAAATAGACTAGAATATTGTACACGTTCACTACAAATGGCTGAATTGGGAGCAAACTTATGTGATACGTGTGCGGCTAAACCACACTTTAAACTATCTGGACTGTAGTTAACAATGTTTTTTGGTTATCAAATCGGTGTCTATAAGTAGGGAAGCAAGCAGCAAAAACACTAGAATACGTAGGCCTAAAATGGCCAAATTTTTAGCACAGATATATGAGGCCTGTCACAGAGATATCACACTGCCAAATATGTGGCCTGTATTTTTGGGGGGTCTGCTAAATAGTGCTGTATATCTAGAGTAACAGACAGCAAAAACACTCCAGTACTGGCCTAAAATGGCCAAACTTGGAGCACGCAGAAATGAGACCTGCCACAGAGATACCACACTGCCAAAAATGTGGCCTATATTTTTTTTTTAATGCAAAATAGTGCTGTATATAACTAGAGTAACAGACCGGAAAAACACTGCAGTACTGGCCTAAAATGGCCAAACATGGAGCACGCAGATATGAGGCTTGTCACGGAGACACCACACTGCCAAATATGTGGCCTGTATTTTTTATTTTCTTAAAATGGAAAATAGTGCTGTATATAACTAGAGTAACAGAAAGGAAAAACACTGCAGTACCGGTCTAAAATGGCCAACTTTGGAGCACGCAGATATGAGGCTTGTCTCGGAGATACCATACTGCCAAATATGTGGCCTGCATTTTTTATTTTTTTATGCAAAATAGTGCTGTATCGAACTAGAGTAACAGACAGGAAAAACACTGGAATATCGGCCTAAAATGCCCAAACTTGGAGCACGCAGATATATGAGGCCGGTCACGAAGATACCACACTTTCAAATATGTGGTGTTAGGGTCTGCGGAACGCACCAAATATATGATGTAGAGAGGTGCGTTCGCAGCCCGGGGTCCACCGTGCAGGCGGAGCCTGCTGCTAGTAAAATGGCGCAAGAAGCGAACTCTGTTATCCCACAGAGTCGCCAAAATAAACGCCGTAACGCGCTGTGGCAATATGTGCGAACTCTGTTATTCCACAGAGCCGCTAGAAGGAGTGCTGGAGCGCTATATGGCGATGTGTGCGAACTCACTTAACACCACTGAGTCGCAAAATAAACCGCTAGGGCGCTGTCTAGCGTTGAAAGCGAACCCTGTTACGTCACAGAGCCGCTGAGAAAAACTTCTGTGTCCTGTCAGGCACCCAGGTACACAGTTGGGTGCTAAGCGAACATAGAACGTGATCATGCGCTAATGTCCTCGCGGGAGTCACCCGCAACCTATGGCGTCTGAACGCCAGGCCCTGAATATGGCAATCAAACTCCTCACCGGTTATGCCGGTAATCTAGGGCATCTAGGACATCGACCCTGACCAGCTAGCATACCAAACTCCTCACCGATTAAGTCGGTATTCTAGGGGCTTATTTCAGCCGGGCCCTAACCACACACACGCATGACCACACTGGCGCAAAGCATATAACGGTTGATACTAGCGCATGGCGGCCCAGCCATGCTACCCTTTTATAGTAACAGCTACAGGACCTGCCAGAAACAAGGACCAATGAAACCGTTCCAGAACACCAGTGGTCACAGGACTTTCCTGGCGGACCAATAGGAGCTGCTGCAGTACCTGAGCATGTGACCCCCGATCTCCAATGAGAGATCTCACCCTGGGCATGCTCAGAAGGGGAAAACAAGGACTTTGTCTTAAAGACGTCTGCTCGCCGCTAACCAGTACTGGCCACAATAGCAGAGCCTGGAGAGGCAGCAGTAATCCTCTGCACACTGTTAGACTGGGCGAGATGCTGGGACCGATGTCTAAGCTGAGCAGGAACCACTGGAGATGGATGGGGGACCGCAGCGGGACTGGTTTGAGACTCCCCTTGTGCAGCAGTGTGAACTCTAAAATGTGGCCTTTATTTTTACAGACAGCAAAAAAATGGAATTTAGGCCTAAAAT
This sequence comes from Oophaga sylvatica, assembly GCA_033576555.1. NCBI lineage: Eukaryota > Metazoa > Chordata > Amphibia > Anura > Dendrobatidae > Oophaga > Oophaga sylvatica. The sequence continues at coordinate 663,765,243 of JARQOD010000001.1, forward strand.
GCCCAAATGTTTAGCACACGGATATATGAGGCGTGTCACAGATATACCACACTGTAAAATATATGGCCTGTATGTATTTTTTGGGGATTCAGCAAAATGGTATCAATAAATTGTGTAAGAAACTCAAAAAAATTCTACCATACCACAAAATAATGATAGATTTTTCTGCGCACTCAAATGTGATTTTTGGGACCCCTTTAAAATTGCAGGATTATCATGCTGTGCTAGGAAAAGGATCTGGCTGTATTGTGCAGTGTCAAAAAGCAAATGGAGAAAAAAAAGGGCTCTGGAAGCTTTGGAAAAAAATCTCTGTTAACCTGGCAAAAAAAAATTTCCTAGCCAATTATACTTGGGGCTAGGTATATACGGTCAATATATGCTATAGGTAGCAGCAGACAGTAACGGAATGGACCCTCTTGATGTATGCAATGATATCTATATACACACATACAGTGCCTTCAGGCCTTGAACTGATGTGCATAGAGTGACGTACACTCCCCTGCCTACCTAACACTGCAACCTATATACTCCGGAATTAGTCCTTAGAAGGACTGTTGGTTTATCTAGATTTAAGTAGTTTAGGATGGCAGACCCCACACTGACTAAGAAATCCCCAAATCTGACCCTATCTCGGCAGCAGCTCTCCCTACACTATCTCAATCCGGAGCTGAATGCGCCTAGCAGGGCAGGTCCAGTCTCTTATACCCCTGATGATGCTGTGCAGCCACCCAATCACTGCAAGACCACAACAAAGTTGGCTGCGGCTTTACAGTGCCTGGCAGACAATCCCTGCATGTTGATTGGGTCTCTAAAGACTGCCAAAAATGCAGGGTGGAGACCCTTAGTTCCCGCCAAATAATCCCAGAAATGCTCGGTGCTCGCCGAGTACAGTGATTCTCGGGAAAGTAACGAGTAGTGGCGAGCACGTTCGATCATCACTAGTCAAGATTGAATAGTTATTATAACTAGAGTTGAGCGAATATGCTTGGAATTGATCGCTGAATCTGAATTTGCCATATTCGTGACATATTGGTACCTTATTCATGCCGAATTTATGTTTGACAATAGTTTCCAAACATTATGACATTAGACTAATAAGGATTACCAGAATTGTTATTTTCAAGACTCGCTTCATGCGTGTAAGCTATGTCTATATTAAAACCGCTTTGGGTGTTGCACCCAGCTTTCTCCAGCAGTCCCATAAATAATGAATGAAGCGGAGGTGCACAAGCTCAATCTCCATACTGATATGGGTTTAAAGAGCCTCTCTCTTGAGTTCCTTGGAAGTCTCAGCAGTCAGGTCCTTTCATCAAATCATCACTTCTCTCATGGTTAAGAGTTCATTTTCAATCTTCAGGAACCCCTTTAATGTTCACTGGTGCAAAAAATAGCTAAACTTGGCAATAAATGATTTTTTTCATAATCAAACGTGGGAAGAATTGCAAAGTCCTTATAAAAACAAATAATTTTCAAATGAACCTCTAATTAAAAATCCTTTCCGTTCTCAAAAACAGAGGAATGTTTAATTTAATTTTATAGTATAAAACTTGTTTCCTAGGTTATTAGCCTACTCTGCAGTTGATTAGAGGTGGCCGTTTTCTAGGCAAAGAGCGTGCATATGACAGCTCTTTGCTAAGCAGCTTGCAAGCACTTCTCTGAACCTGAGCCCCCCACCTTCCTGACAAGCAAGAAGTGGGAAAGCAGAGAAATGGGGTGCTCCTGAAGATAGATAATGAGAATAACTCTACAATCATATCAAATATTTGTATACATCTTACCACTACTGTACTTACACCATTAGCAAAATGAATGGTAGAATTAGTCCAGGGTTAGAAGCATAGCTAAATACTTTTGCAAACCATGCCGGGAAGTCGTAGAGTAAAGTCTCTTGTATGACTTCAAACATTCGCTGCTTTCCACTAAAAATCAGATGTATCAATAAATTAATAAAATGTTAAAATGCATACACTACATATAGGTTAGGCTAGGTTAACACTAGTGTTCTTAGTTTTGTTTGTCATTTCAAGAATAGCACAGAATGTTTTTTTTCTGGTTAACATGACAGCATCTGCAACATTGCAGATGGAAGCCACGATGCAAGTGTGAACAAAGCTTTATGTTTCCTAATGGAATTACTTCTATTTGATAGATTTATCACACTACAGATTGCATACTAGTAGGTAGTAGGGATACATCCTGAAAACCAGATATAGATACAAGAAAGACAAAGAAGAGGAGGCCACAAATCCACTAGATTTTCTATTGGGTGCTACATATTTTTTACACATTTGGGCTACTAGGTGTGCTGATCTGTCTCCACACTCGACACCTCTAATACACGATAGAATATTATGGTGACAGATCGTCACTAAAGAGTAAATATATTACACAAAGTCTCCTGAAAATTATCATATCAGTACTGTGGTGAAAGATTGTTATGTTTATTAGTATATATTGCCATGTGATGATTCCAAACCAATCAATGGCCAGTCTGAAAATGGGCTGCATTTTAGCCAAAGCAAGGAATGTTTGGCTTTTCACTGCAAAAACTTTCTCAAAAATTGCTTCAAAATCTCTAGGAAAATTCAACTTCATTTAATTTCCATGGGTATATGCAGACATTGTCTTTTTTCAGGAAGATTCTGCCTGGAACCCACCTAAAGATTGGTTAAAGGAACTCAAAAAAATAAATATATGCAATGCATTTTCAAAACCATTTGCTGTTAAAGTGTTTCCTCTTTAGTCACCTCCTTTAAGTGTTTCAGGTTTTGAAAGTTTTAAAGCAGCTAAAAGAAGTGACTGTTCCATTCTTCTAGAGGCTTCCAAGTAGAGTAGAGATCGGCGGACCCTTGGATGTTCGAGTCGGCAAGTTTGTCCCAACAGTTAAAAAAAAATTCAAGTTGAGGTACCAAAACAATACCTGGACCCTGACTCCATTCACGTGAATGAGGGACCCAAACATCCAGTATTTGCCATGCTGTCATGTGCATGAAGGCGCGGAAAACACTGCCTCTGATCAGCGGTAAAATCAGCCACAGCTCCTACGCTGTCAAATGACAGCATTAGCCCGCAGTTCTGACCGGAGGTAAAAAGTTTACCTCCGGTCACTGGCATAGGCTGGTGAGACTAATGCTCCTATCAGACTACGCCTGCTGCCGCTAATAACAGTGTTTGCATATGACAGCGAAAGAAACACCCAGTGTCAGGGGGGAGAACATGAACATGGACTTCCTGGTGAAGTCCGTGTTCGGATTCTGTGCCCGAACAGTAGGTGTTTGGTATGGACACCGAAATTTACTGTTCAGAAAAAAACACTTCAGGGAAAACATCGAAATCCAACATTTTCCTGAAGCTTTTTTTCCTTTGAAAACAATGTGTGGTTATTAGCTTCTGAAAGACGCCTTGTTTACATACCCTCTTTGTTAAATATACAGTTTTTGAGGAGGATTTTGGAGAGTAACTAGTCCAAAAACTCCACAAAAATACTTTCGATCATCCTAGTTTAATAAATCCAGAGTGGTCCAGGTGTTGCAGAAGCAATGTGAAAGCTAAAAATATGTCTACTTTATGTTCATGAGATACTGACGTCATATATATTGTAAGCAGTAATGAGATGGGCCATCTTTCTGCTTGTCTGTTTGTTTTGTCCGATTATTTGTATCAATTAGTCCCTTGCTGCTCCTTGTTGAATATTCACACTCTGAATAGTAAAGTGGCGGAAAAAAATATGTTGGTGCTCTATGATAACAAAAACCTATGGAAATGTTCTAGCTTTCCTTTAGGTCCTTGAATATTTTACTTCAGCATAGTGCCCTCTAGTGGCTTTAAGTTCCTATACAGTCTAATCAGTGGACTGAATTTTAACATTGTACACTGCACTAATTCGGTAATAGATCTGTATTTTATAACGGTAAAACTTACGGTTGAAAATTAATCATTGCACATTTGTTTGAAAACAGGGAAATATTCAATACATTAACCCCTTAACCCCCAAGTGTGGTTTGCACGTTAATGACCGGGCCAATTTTTACAATTCTGACCACTGTCTCTTTATGAGGCAATAACTCTGGAACACTTCAACGGATCTTCGCAAATCTGAGAATGTTTTCTCATGACATATTGTACTTCATGATAGTGGTAAAATTTCTTTGATATTACTTGTGTTTATTTATGAAAAAATGGAAATATGGCAAAAATTTTGAAAATTTTGCAATTTTCAAACTTTGAATTTTTATTCCCTTAAAACAGAGAAATACGTCACACAAAATAGTTGCTGAATAACATTTCCCACATGTCTACGTTACAACAGCACAATTTTGGAACCAAATTTTTTTTTTCTTTGGAAGTTATAAGGGTTAAAAGTTGACCAGCGATTTCTCATTTTTACAAGAAAATGTACAAAACCATTTTTTTTAGGGACCACCTCACATTTGAAGTCACTTTGAGAAGTTTATTAACCCTTCTGGTGCTTCACAGGAGCTGTGGCAACATGGAAGGAAAAAATGAACATTTAACTTTTTAGTCACAAAAATGATCTTTTACAAACAATTTTTTTATTTTAACAAGGGTAAAAGGAGAAATGTTATGTTTCGGTAGCTGAGGAGTGCAGGCAAAAAAGGCAATACACCAGAGCAGTTGGAATCTATGAGATTGCAGTACCCTGACTAACCACAACAACTAGAGGCAGCTGTGGAGCATTCCTACGCTGGTCCTAGACGCCTCGTCACAGCCTGAGAAACTAACTACACCTAAAGATAGATATAGGAAAGCTATCTGCCCCAGAGCAGAACCCCAAAGATAATAGAAAGCCCCCAAACATGTAATGGCGGTTAGACAAGAAGAAATACTGACACAGACAGAAAATAGTAAGAGCAAACGTTGGGGCCCAAACTAACTAAATAGAAAAGGATAGGAAGGGTACTTACTGCAATCCCAGAAAACCCTGAAAAGCACCAACTCTACTAATTTCAAAAACACCTGAGATCACACGACCTCTACCACCTAAATTAGTTCTCTGGTGTAACAAAATCAAAACAGCAGCCACTGAAAAAACTGGAAAAAGCAAAAGTACAAACATCAGTGGCTGAACTAAACTGAGAGGGCAAAAGCCCCCGTGGGGACCCAGAAGGCCCCCACAGAAGTGCAGGACAAAATGCAAAAATCAAGCACAAAAACAAAAAGAAGAAAATGACTTATCTGTTAGCAGGAGATGCAGACACGACACAGCAGGCTACAAGGGAAACAGGAATCAAGGATAGAGACCAGAACAATTGATCACCGGCAACCCTGATGGGAAGGTGACTCCCTTATATAAGACCAGTCAGTAACACCTGATTCCCAATCCTCACAATCTTCACAATCTTCACTGGACAGACCAGTACCGCTTGTAACCACCAGGGGGAACCTCTGCTCAGAACTCATCTCAAGCCCATTCACAACAGTACCCCCCCCTTGAGGAGGGGTCACCGAACCCTCATTTGAGCAACCAGGTCGGTCAGGATGAGTTCTATGGTACGCACAGATGAGTCTCCTAGCATGGATGTCCGAAGCAAACACCCAAGAATTGTCTTCCTGACCATAACCTCTCCACTTAACCAAATACTGGAGTTTCCGTCTAGAAAAACGAGAATCTAATATTTTCTCAACCACATACTCCAGATTGCCCTCAACCAAAACAGGGTCAGGAGGCACAGCAGCAGGAACCACTGGCTCAACAAACCTCTTCAACAAGGACTTGTGGAACACGTTATGGATCTTAAATGTCCCTGGAAGAAGCAAACGAAAAGAAACAGGATTAAGAATCTCCATGATCTTATAAGGTCCAATGAACCTAGGCTTAAATTTAGGAGATGCTACTATCATAGGAATATTTTTTGAGGACAACCAGACCAAGTCCCCTACTTTAAACCGAGGACCATCAGTCCTATGCCGGTTAGCAAACCGCTGGGCCCTCTCCTGAGAGAGGGACAACCTCTCCACTACCTGGTCCCAAATCTGTTGCATACGCTCCACAACAGAGTCAACACCTGGACAGACAGAAGCCTCCGTCTGTCCTGAAGAAAATCGAGGGTGAAACCAGAATTACAGAAAAACGGAGACATCAAAGTGGCAGAGCTAGTCCTATTATTAAGAGCAAACTCAGCCAAAGGCAAAAAAGAGACCCAGTCATCCTGATCAGCAGACACAAAGCATCTTAGATAAGTCTCCAATGTCTGGTTTGTTCTCTCAGTTTGACCATTGGTCTGAGGATGAAATGCCGAGGAGAAAGACAATTGAACACCCAGTTTAGAACAAAAAGTCCTCCAAAATCTGGAAACAAACTGGACCCCTCTGTCAGACACTATATTCTCAGGAATGCCGTGTAAACGAACCACGTGCTGAAGGAACAACGGCACCAATTCAGAGGAGGAAGGCAACTTAGGTAATGGCACAAGATGTATCATCTTGGAAAACCTATCACAAATCACCCAGATGGCGGTCATTCTCTGAGAAACAGGAAGGTCGGAAATGAAATCCATAGAGATATGGGTCCATGGTCTCTTGGGCACAGGCAATGGCATCAACAAACCACTAGAGCGAGAGCAAGGCTTGGAGCGAGAGCAAGTCCCGCAGGACTGCACAAATTCCCTGACATCACGAGACAAGGTAGGCCACCAAAAGGACCGACTAACCAAGTCTCTGGTACCAAAAATTCCGGGATGCCCAGCCAACGCGGAACAATGAATCTCAGACATCACACTCTTTTTCCACTGGTCCGGGACAAACAATTTTCCAACAGGGCAGCGCTCGGGCCTATCCTCCTGACACCCCTCCAGAGCAAGTCTCAAATTAGGTGAGATGGCGGAAAGAACTACACCCTCTTTCAAAATAACAGAAGGATCAGATAACTCAGGAGAGTCCGCAAGGAAGCTCCTCGAGAGGGCATCCGCCTTAACATTCTTAGTGCCAGGAAGAAAGGAAACCACAAAATTAAAACGTGTGAAAAACAAGGCCCACCTGGCCTGTCTAGGATTGAGTCGCTTGGCAGATTCCAGATAAACCAGATTCTTATGGTCAGTAAGGACCACCACCTGATGTTTGACTCCCTCCAGCCAATGTCTCCACTCTTCAAAAGCCCACTTCATGGCCAATAACTCCCGATTACCCACGTCATAATTACGTTCAGTAGGAGAAAATTTTCGAGAGAAAAAGGCACAAGGGTTACTTTTAGAGGTCTCTGGATCTTCTTGGGACAAAACGGCACCTGCCCCAATTTCAGAGGCATCAACCTCCACCTGAAATGGCAGAGAAACATCAGGCTGCCATAGAACAGGAGCAGAAGTGAATCTCTGCTTAAGTTCCTGAAATGCAGAGACTGCCTCAGGAGGCCAATTCACCACATCAGAACCCTTTTTGGTCAAATCAGTTAATGGTTTAACAATAACCGAGAAATTACCAATAAATTTACGATAAAAATTGGCAAAACCCAAAAATCTTTGAAGAGCCTTTAATGAAATAGGTTGGACCCAATCACAGATGGCCTGAACCTTGACCGGGTCCATTTCAATAACAGATGGGGACAAAATGAATCCCAGAAATGAGATCCTCTGTACGCCAAAAAGACACTTTGATCCCTTCACATACAGAGCATTCTCTCTCAAAATCTGGAATACAGTTCGCACATGTTTCACATGAGAGTCCCAGTCATTAGAAAAAATCAAGATATCATCCAAATAAACAATCAGAAATTTATCCACAAAATCCCTAAAATGTCATTCATGAAGGACTGGAAGACAGAAGGAGCATTAGTGAGCCCAAAGGGCATCACAAGGTACTCAAAATGCCCCTCCGGGGTATTGAATGCCGTCTTCCATTCATCCCCGTGTTTAATGCGAATAAGGTTATATGCCCCCCTGAGGTCAAGCTTGGTAAACCAAGTAGCGTTTTTCACCCTTGGAAAACAGGTCAGAAATCAAGGGTAACGGGTATTGATATTTCACAGTATATTGTTCAAAAGACGATAATCAATACACGGCCTTAATGAACCATCCTTTTTGGCCACAAAGAAAAAACCGGCACCTAAGGGTGAAGAGGATGGTCTGATATGACCCTTCCCAATGACTCCTTGATATAAGACCGCATAGCGTCATGTTCAGGTACAGACAAGTTAAAAAGGCGACCTTTAGGGAATTTATTACCAGGCACTAATTCAATAGCGCAGTCATAGCTCCTATGGGGAGGCAAGGATGCAGATTTACTTTCGCTAAATACATCAGAAAAATCAATCAAAAAGTCAGGAACATCCTGAGCCTGGGGGGAGGCAGAAAAAACAGGAGTGTTGGTATTAACACATTGGCAGCCCCAACTGGTTACAGACACAGATTTCCAATCCAAAACAGGATTATGAGACTGTAACCAAGGGAAACCCAGTACGATAATATCATGCAGATTATACAGAAACAAAAATTTGCAGCACTCTTGATGATCAGGTTCAACCCTCATTATCACCTGAGTAGAGAACTGAGGTGTATTCTCAGCCAAAGGGGTAGAATCGATCCCCAGTAGGGGAATAGACTTCTGTAGGGGTATCAAGGGAAACCCACAACGTTTAGCAAAATCATAATCCATCAGGTTAATAGCTGCTCCAGAATCAACGAAAGCCTGAGCAGAAAATGAGGACAGAGAGCATATCAGAGTGACAGTTAATAAAAACTTAGTCTGAACACTACCCAAGACAACTGAGCGTGCAAAACGTCTTCCCCGCTTAGGGCAGACTGAAATAGCATGAGAGGCATCACCACAGTAGAAACATAACCCATTGCGCTTTCGAAACTCATGACGCTGTGCCCCAGACACCACTCTATCACACTGCATGGATTCAGAAGCAGGTTCACAAGGCAACACTATTCCACGCATACTTCTCCGCTCACGCAAACATCTGTCAATTTGAATCGCTAATGACATAGAATCATTGAGACCAGAGGGGACAGGGAATCCCACCATAACATCCTTTACATTATCTGACAGACCCTTCCGAAAAAGGGCCGCCAAAGCGTCGTCATTCCACTTGGTCAGGACTGCCCACCTACGGAATCTCTGACAGTATAACTCAGCGTCATCAAGCCCCTGATTTAATGCCAACAAGGCTTTTTCAGCTTGATCAGTGACATTAGGCTCATCGTACAATAACCCCAAAGCCTGAAAAAATGCATCAACATCACTCAAAACAGGATTCCCAGGTGTCAGGGAAAAAGCCCAATCCTGAGGATCGCCGCGCAGGAGAGAGATGACAATTTGAACCTGCTGCGCTGCGTTCCCTGAGGACTTAGATTTTAAGGCAAAAAACAATTTACAATTATTTTTGAAATTCTGAAACTTAGCTCGATCCCCTAAAAACAAATCTGGCATGGGAATCCTAGGTTCCACAACAGGCAACCTAGCAAGATATGCAGCAATACTCTGAACCTCAGTGGCAAGCTGATCCACACGGCCAGACAACTGTGCAAACTCCATTGAGAGAAAAAATCCTCCCCAGCACCCAGAGATACAGAGGGAAAAAAAAAAAAAAAATGCAACAAACAGAAAAATATCTCTGACAAGTCTGACAACCGTTTTTTCTTTCACAAATTTTTTCCCTTCTGTGAGTACCATACAATTTTAAATTTTGGGCCCGTGATACTGTTATGTTTCGGTAGCTGAGGAGTGCAGGCAAAAAAGGCAATACACCAGAGCAGTTGGAATCTATGAGATTGCAGTACCCTGACTAACCACAACAACTAGAGGCAGCCGTGGAGCGTTCCTACGCTGGTCCTAGACGCCTCGTCACAGTCTGAGAAACTAACTACACCTAAAGATAGATATAGGAAAGCTATCTGCCCCAGAGCAGAACCCCAAAGATAATAGAAAGCCCCCAAACATGTAATGGCGGTTAGACAAGAAGAAATACTGACACAGACAGAAAATAGTAAGAGCAAACGTTGGGGCCCAAACTAACTAAATAGAAAAGGATAGGAAGGGTACTTACTGCAATCCCAGAAAACCCTGAAAAGCACCAACTCTACTAATTTCAAAAACACCTGAGATCACACTACCTCTACCACCTAAATTAGTTCTCTGGTGTAACAAAATCAAAACAGCAGCCACTGAAAAAACTAGAAAAAGCAAAAGTACAAACATCAGTGGCTGAACTAAACTGAGAGGGCAAAAGCCCCCAGAGGGGACCCAGAAGGCCCCCACAGAAGTGCAGGACAAAATGCAAAAATCAAGCACAAAAACAAAAAGAAGAAAATGACTTATCTGTTAGCAGGAGATGCAGACATGACACAGCAGGCTACAAGGGAAACAGGAATCAAGGATAGAGACCAGAACAATTGATCACCGGCAACCCTGATGGGAAGGTGACTCCCTTATATAAGACCAGTCAGTAACACCTGATTCCCAATCCTCACAATCTTCACAATCTTCACTGGACAGACCAGTACCGCTTGTAACCACCAGAGGGAACCTCTGCTCAGAACTCATCTCAAGCCCATTCACAATAGAGAAAATGGACAAAGTTGTTGTGCAATTTCTCCTGAGTACGCCGATACCCCATATGTGGGGGAAAACCACTGTCTGAGTGCATGGTAGGGCTCGGAAGAAAAGGAACGCCATTTGACTTTTTCATACCAAAATTGACTGGAATTGAGATTGGATGCCATGTCGTGTTTGGAGAGCCCCTGATGAGCCTAAACAGTGGAAAGCCCCCACAAATGACACCATTTTGGAAACTAGACCCCCTAAGGAACTTATCTAGATTTGTTGTGAGCACTTTTAAACCCCCAATTGTTTCACTAAAGTTTATAATGCCTGGGTGTAAAAAAAAAAAAAAAATTATAATTCCACAAAAATTATTTTTTACTTCCCAATTTTTAATTTTTCCCAAGGAAATTGGACCCCAAAAGTTATTGTCCAATTTATCCTGAGTACGCTGATACCCCATATGTGACGGGGAAAAACTGTTTGGGCGCACGGCAGGGCTCGGAAAGGAAGTATTGACGTTTTGGAATGCAGACTTTGATGGGTGTCATGTTCAGTTTGCAGAGCCCCTGATGTGCCTAAACAGTGGAAACCCCCCATAAGTGACCACATTTTGGAAACGAGACCCCCTAAGGTACTTATCTATATCTGTGGTGAGCACTTTGAACCCCCAAGTGCTTCACACAAGTTTATAATGCCTGGGCAAGAAAATAAAAAATCCTATTTTCTTCCCACAAAAAAAAATCTTTTATTTTCCCAAGGGTAACAGGAGAAATTGGACCTCAAAAGTTGTTGTCCAATTTGCCCTAAGTATGCTGATACCCCATATGTGGGGGGAACCACTGTTTGGGTGCACAGCAGAGCTCGGAAGGGAAGAGCGCCATTTGACTTTTCCAACCAAAATTGGCTGGAATCGAGATTAGACGCCATGTAGCGTTTGGATAGCCCCTGATGTGCCTAAACAGTGGAAACCCCCCACAAGTGACCCCATTTTAGAAACCAGACCCCATAAGGAACTTATCTAGATCTGTGGTGAGCACTTTGAACCCCCAAGTGCTTCATACAAGTTTATAACGTAGAGCCGTAAAATTAAAAAATCATATTTTTTCCACAAAAATGATCTTTTCACCCCAATTTTTATTTTCCCAAGGGTAACAAGACCTCAAAAGTTATTGTGCAATTTGTCCTGCGTACACGATACCCAATATGTGGGGGTAAACCACTGTTTAGGTGCATTGCAGAGCTCGGAAGGCAAGGAGTGCCGTTTGACTTTTTCAACGCAGAATTAGCTGGACGCCATGTCGCGTTTGGAGAGCCCCTGATCTGCCTAAACAGTGGAAACCCCCCACATGTGACACCATTTTTGGAAATTAGACCCCCTAAGAACTTATCTAGATTTGTTGTGAGCACTTTGAACCCCCTAGTGTTTCACTAAAGTTTATAATGCCTGGGTGTGAAAAAAAAAATTCCACAAAAATTTTTTTTAGTCCCCAATTTTTGATTTTTCCCAAGGAAATTGGACCCCAATAGTTGTTGTCCAATTTTTCCTGAGTACGCTGATACCCCATATGTGGGGACCGCACGGCAGGGCTCGGAAAGGAAGTAATGACGTTTTGGAATGCAGACTTTGATGGGTGTCATGTTCAGTTTGCAGAGCCCCTAATGTTCCTAAACAGTGGAAACTCCCCACAAGTGACCCTATTTTGGAAACTAGACCCACTAAGGAACTTTATCTAGACATGTGGTGAACACTTTGAACCCCCAAGTGCTTCACACAAGTTTATAATGCCTGGGCATGAAAATTAAAAATCATATTTTTGTCCCACAAAAATGATATTTTAGTCACCAATTTTTTATTTTTCCAAGGGTAACAGGAGAAATTGGACCGCAAAAGTTGTTGTCCTATTTGACCTGAGTACGTTGATACCCAATATGTGGGAGAAAACTACTGTGTGGGCACACGCCGGGGCTCGGAATATAAGTAGTGATGTTTCGTAATGCAGACTTTGACGGAATGATCTGTGGGTGTCATGTCGCATTTGGAGAGCCCCTGATGTGCCTAAACAGTGGAAACCCCCCCATAACTGACACCATTTTGGAAACTAGACTCCAAAATGAACTTATCTAGATATGTGGTGAGCACTTTGAACCCCCAAGTGCTTCACAGAAGCTTATAACGCCTGGATGTGAAAATGCAAAAATCATATGTTTTCCACAAACATGATCTTTTAGTCCTCAGTTTTTTATTTTCCCAAGGGTAACAGAAGAACTTGGACCCCTAAAGTTGTTTTTCAATTTGTCCTGAGTACGCTGATACCCCATATGTGGGAGAAAACTACTGTATGGGCACACGTCGGGGCTCGGAAGGGAAGTAGTGACGTTTTGAAATTGCAGACTTTGATTAAATAGTCTGCTGGCGTCATGTCCGTTTGGAGAGCCCCTGATGTGCCTAAACAGTGGAAATCCCCAAAATTGAACCCATTTTGGAAACTAGACCCCCCAAAGAACTTATCTAGATGTGTGGTGAGAACTTTGAACCCCCAAGTGCTTCACGCAAGTTTATAATGTAGAGCCATAAAAATAAAAAATTATATTTTTTTCCACAAAAATGATATTTTCGCCCCCAATTTTTTATTTTCCCAAGGGTAAGAGAAGCAATTGGACCCCAAGAGTTATTGTGCAATTTGTCCTGAGTACGCTGATACCCTATATGTGGGGGTAAACTACTTTTTGGGCGCACAGCAGAGCTCAGAACAGAAGGAGCACTGTTTGACTTTTTCAAAGCAGAATTGGCTGGAATTGAGATCAGAAGCCATATCACGTTTGGAGAGCTCCTGATGTGCCTAAACAGTGGAAACCCCCAATTCTAACTCCAACCCTAACCCCAACACACCCTTAACCCTAGTCCCAACCCTAACCATAAGCCTAACCACAAACCTAACCCTAACACACCCCTAACCCTAATCCAAATCCTAACCCTAATCCTAACTATAGCCCCAACTCCAACCCTAACTTTAGCCCCAACCCTAACGGGAAAATGGAAATACATTTTTAAAATTTTATTATTTTTCCCTAACTAAGGGGGTGATAAAGGGGGGTTTGATTTACTATTTATAGAGGGTTTTTATGTTTGGCACCTGTCTTGCTAAAAGACGCTTTTTATTGCAAAAAATAGTTTTTGCATCATCACATTTTGGGAACTATAATTTTTCGTATTTTGGCCCACAGAGTCATGTGAGGTCTTTTTTTTTGCTGGACGAGTTGACGTATTGGTACCATCTTTGGGCACATGACATTTTTTGATCACTTTTTATTACGATTTTTGTGAAGCAGAATGAACAAAAACCAGCAATTCATGAATTTCTTTTGGGGGGGCGTTTATACTGTTCCGCGTGTGATAAAATCGATGAAGTGGTTTTATTCTTTTGCTTAGTATGATTACAGCGATACCTTATTTATATCTTTTTTTATGTTTTGCCACTTTTATACAATAAACAATTATATATAAAAAATAATTGTTTTTGCATCGCTTTATTCTGCGAGCTATAACTTTTATATTTTTTCAAAGATGATGCTGTATGATGGCTTCTTTTTTTTTGCGAGACAAGATGACATTTTCAACGGTACCATGATTATTTATATCCGTCTTTTTGATCGCGTGTTATTCCACTTTTTGTTCGGCGGTATGATGACAAAGCATTTTTTTTTCTTTTGTTTTTTTTTTAAGGGGTTCACTAAAGGGGTTAACTAGTGGGACAGTTTCATAGGGCGGGTTGTTGTGGACTCGGCGATACTAAATATGTGTACTTTTATTGTTGGGTTTTTTGTTTTTACATTAAAGAAATGAATTTATTGGGAATATTTTTTTTCATTATTTAGGAATTTTTTTTACACATGTTTATTTTTATTTTTTTACATTTTTACTTTGTCCCAGGTGGGACATCCCTGTATAGGGTCAGATCGCTGGTGTGACAGTGTGCACAGCACACTGTCACACCAGCGATCTCACTGGCACTACTGCAGGCTTTCTCAGCGCCTGCTCTCAGCAGGCACTGAGGAAGCCGCCTCCCTGCAGGACCCAGAAGGACCCCGCGGCAATCTTGGATCCGGAGTCCTGCAGGGAGGAAGCTTTCAGAACAGCGCGTTCACATCGGCTGTTCTGAGGGTCTCAGGGGAGCACTCAGGGAGCCCCCTCCCTGCGTTATGCTTCCCTGTACCGCTGGAATACTGCGATCTTCTTTGATCGCAGTGTGCCAGGGGTTAATGTACCGGGAGTGGTCTGTGACCGCTCCTGGCAGATAGTGCCGACTGTCAGCTGTGATAATCAGTTGACACCCGGCCGCGATGACGCACTATCCTGTCCCTGGGAATTACGTCCTAGGGCACATGGACGGGATAGTTTGTCCGATGACAGAAAAGGGTTAAATTGTATATTAAGCAAGTAAAGTATATTAATTTGGGTTAACCAAAAATTGGGTACAGACCAAAAATTTGGACACACCTTCTCATTCAAAGGTTTTTCTGTATTTTCATGGCTATGAAAATTGTAGAATCACACTGAAGGCATCAAAACTATGAATTAACACATGTGGAATTATACATTACACTTTACAAAAAAGTGTGAAACAACTGAAAATATGTCTTATATTCTACGTTCTTCAAAGTAGCCACCTTTTGCTTTGATTACTGCTTTGCATGTAGAAAATGTGAACGGATAGATTCTACAAGCCTGGTTCCCACCGTGAAGCATGGAGGAGGTGGTGTGATGTGTGGGGGTGCTTTGCTGGTGACACTGTTGGGGATTTATTCAAAATTGAAGTCATAGTGAACCAGCATGGCTTCCACAGCATCTTGCAGAGGCATACTATTCCATCCTGTTTGCGTTTAGTTGGACCATCATTTATTTTTCAACCGGACAATGACCCCAAACACACCTCCAGGCTGTGTAAGGGCTATTTGACCAAGAAGGAGAGTGTTGGGGTGCTATGCCAGATGACTTGGCCTCCACAGTCACCAGACCTGAACCCAATTGAGATGGTTTGGGGTGAGCTGGACTGCTCGCCGCTTCAATTTTGAATAAATCCCCAACAGTTTCACCAGCAAAGCACCCCCACACCATCACACCACCTCGTCCATGCTTCACGGTGGGAACTAGGCATATAGAGTCCAGCCGTTCACCTTTTCTGCGTGCAAAGCAGTAATCAAAGCAAAAGGTGGCTACTTTGAAGAACCTAGAATATAAGACATATTTTCAGTTGTTTCACACTTTTTTGTAAAGTGTAATGTATAATTCCACATATGTTAATTCATAGTTTTGATGCCTTCAGTGTGATTCTACAATTTTCATAGTCATGAAAATACAGAAAAATCTTTGAATGAGAAGGTGTATCCAAACTTTTGGTCTGTACTGTATACTGACAGTAGAATTAAATATACTGCATATGACTACAAGTTGGCTGAGTTCTAACCAACTATCATTTTAACAAATGTCAAATATTACAAATATATATATATATATATATATATATATATATATACAGTACAGCCCAAAAGTTTGGATACACCTCATTTAAAGATTTTTCGGTATTTTCATGGCTGTGAAAATTGTAAATTCACACTGAAGGCATCAAAACTATGAATTAACACATGTGGAATTATATACTTAACAAAAAAGTGTGTAACAACTGAAATTATGTCTTATATTCTAGGTTCTTCAAAGTAGCCACCTTTTGCTTTGATGACTGCTTTGCACACTCTTGGCATTCTCTTGATGAGCTTCAAGAGGTAGTCACCGGAAATGGTTTTCACTTCACAGTGTGCCCTGTCAGTTTTAATAAGTGGGATTTCTGGCCTTATAAATGGGGTTGGGACCATCAGTTGTGTTGTGCAGAAGTCTGGTGGATACACAGCTGATAGTCCTACTAAATAGACTGTTAGAATTTGTATTATGGCTAGTGTTGAGCATTCCGATACTGCAAATATCGGGTATCGGCCGATATTCGCTGTATCGGAATTCCGATTCTGAGATCCGATATTTTTGTCATATCGGATACCGCAATCGGAGTTTTCCTCTAAAGTCTATGGGGAGTTCCTGGGTCACAGAACGAAGTACGTGACACAGGAACTTCCCGAAAGTGTCACTGTCAGTGTCGGTCGGGTCTGTCAGAAGTCAAGACTCAGCAGAGTCAGCACTTAACTGACAGAAGATCCCCGGTGGTCACGTCCTCCTGGATGGCCGCCATTACCCTCTCCCTGGCGGTCACGTGCAGCATCTCGCGATAACTGCACGTGCTGTCAGGTACTGGGTAATCTCGGCCAGCTGTACTCTTGCGACAGCTGGCCGTAAACCAGTCCGATGACGTCACCGCCGGGGAATCTCCTCAAGTAAGCAGCTCTGCTACATCTGGATGCCAGGCTGAGCCTGGCATCCAGATGTAGCAGAGCTGGACTCGTCGTGGTACACTCGTGATTTTGGACTGCGTCGGACAAGGAGTATTTGTGTTGGTTTGTTATTTTTGTTTTTTTACAGGAGAACCATCTCCAATGGCTGTAAAGCTGTGACTGAGCGTGTATAAATTAAAAATGGTCGTGTTTATGAACTGTATTAACTGCTTATGTTTTTGTTAACTTTTACCCCGCTTGCACGCTAAGGCAGTTGAAGATAATACAATTGGCGATCTTGATATTTGCTCTCACTGTATTTTAAGCTGTTGATAAATCATGGGCTTGACAGTTTTTAATACAGCGCACAGTCTGCTTATTACTTGGCTGGTTAACAAAAATAGGGGGAACCCCCACCGCCATTTTTGAGGGGATCCCTATTTTTGGTACCGCCAAGCTAGCAGACTGCTGGGGCCTGGTATTAACTGTTGCAAGGTCAGATATATGGACCTTACAGCCCTTAATACCAGGCCCAGCAGTCTGCTTATTACTGGCTGGTTAACAAAAATAGGGGGACCCCATGCCATTTTTTTTCAGGGGATCCCCTATTTTTGTTAACCAGTCAAGCTAAGCAGACCTGCTGGCCTGGTATTGATCAGGCTTGCTAAGGCTCAGTGATATTGGATCCTTACCAGCCTGAAAAACCAGGCCTCAGCAGTCTGCTTCATCTGGCTGGTTAACAAAAATAGGGGGACCCAGCCATTTTTTTTTTCAAGGGGATCCCCTATTTTTGTTAATCAGTTCACTTCAGGTCAGCCGGGATTCCCTCTGACGTCACTGATGCAGTGCGGTGTCCCTGGCTGACCTGAAGTGAAAATGGGAAGCAATCAATTATGCTAACCACTTCCTCTCCTGTGCCAGGAGAGGAGATGATACAGTCGGGGGTTTACTGTGAGGCTGTCAGCATTGTGCGTCCTGCAGTACATTACTCAAGGATTAACGGGACGATGACATCGGATAGTAAGATAGTTATTTATTTTTTTTTATGGTACAAGGCTTCAGAAGCGTAAAATAATGTCAAATGGTGTTATTCATAATGATTTTAATTAAGTGTGTGTGTGTGATTTTTTCATACATAGGATTAATAAGATAGTGTCTAATTAAGCTCCATTATTACGCTTAAGTCACTTCAATAGAAGGTGCTTAACCTTATAACCATCGCACGTAGGCAATGGAATAAGGCAAAGTGCAAAAGTAGAATTATTTATATTGCTTGTGGCTGCTGTGTTTACTTGCCAAAACATGGCCTTGACATTTTATCAGCGCACAGTTTATCTTGGCGGTAACAAAGGGGCCCACGCATTTTTTTCGAGGACCTTTTGTTACACCAAGAAGCGACTGCTGTGCGATATAGGCTCAAGGTTCAGGATTGGCCTACACTAAACGCTCAGATCCTTCTTGGGTAACAAAAGGGGGACCTCCTTTTTTTCAGGATCCTTTTTTGTATCATTCACTCGTCAGTCTTGCGTCACGACATGCGTCCTGTACAATGAATGGAGCATATTAGTTTCTAACATTCTCTCCTGTCAGCAGGGAGAGACAGCGAGTTATGTTACAAGTCGTTTGTTTATACTGTGAAAGGCTGTCAGGATGCAGGTAGATAAATGCAGTAAACATTACCTTTCAGTAGGATTACATCGGGGGGACTGATGAACATCGGATAGGTAAGAATAATGTTACTTTATTATTTTTATTTTTATTACAGGTGAACAAGGGCTTCGCAAGGAATGGCATAATATAAAATTGGTCAATAAACTGGTGTTTATTTCAATAAAATGTCTTTTAATTACGCAATGTGTGAATGTGTGTTTGATTTTTCTTTCATTACAATAGATTAATATTGATGTTGTCTAATTGTACAGATTTCTCAATTATTATACCTGGCTTTAAAGTCACTTTCAATAGCAAGGTGGTTTAACCCCTTATTAACCCATTCGCCACCGCTATCAGGATATGAATAACGGCAAAGTGCCAGAAAGTACGAATTAATTATATATTGCCTTTTCTGGTTTAGATGTTTACCAGGGCAAAATGGCCTCTGCTATTATTGCCCCCACTGCTTGATGTCTGTAAATAGAGTTTTTTACCATAATATTATACATGCATAGTGTATAATATGGTTTTTAACTAACAAATACATGAGACTGTTCATGTTGAAATGTCAAATATGACAAACATGTAGGGGTTATTTAAAGGTGTAAATTCGTAGCAAAAGAATGTGTTTTTTTAAAACGAATTTACACCTTTAATTAACCCCTACATGTTTCAAATTTTGCACACATACACTCATGTAATTGTTAGTGAAAGCCATATATCAAACTACATGAAATGACATGGTTAACTCTATGTAAACTATGTGTCATTTCATGTCGGGTGTTTCTGTAATTTCACAAAAGCCAGCATTGCCCGGTAATTGAATCAGAGGCTATTTTACTATGTAGTAGTGTATGAACTATAAATATATGTATATATGTATGTCACAATGACATTTATATATATATATATATATATATTATGCATTCTATGTGTTATATCTAGTGTTTACAAGGAAAGAAAGGGTTTTTTTTAATTACGATATTTCTGTCCCATTAACTTGCATTGGGTTTCCGGTATCGGATCGGCGATACCTGATACTTTTTGAGTATTGGGCCGATCCAATCCGATCCGATATTTCTGGATATCGGGCAGTATCGCTTAACATTAATTATGGCAAGAAAAAAGCAGTTAAGTAAAGAAAAACGAGTGGCCATCATTACTTTAAGAAATGAAGGTCAGTCAGTCCGAAAAATTGGGACTTTGAAAGTGTCCCCAAGTGCAGTTGCAAAAACCATCAAGCGCTACAAAGAAACTGGCTCACATGAGGACCGCCCCAGGAAAGGAAGACCAAGTCACCTCTGCTTCTGAGGATAAGTTTATCCAAGTCACCAGTCTTAGAAATTGTAGGTTAATAGCAGTTCAGATTAGAGACCAGGTCAAAGTCACACAGAGTTCTAGCAGCAGACACATCTCTACAACAACTGTTAAAGGGAAAATGTCACCCCATTTTTGCCCTATAAGCTGTGGCCACCGCCATCAGGGGCTTATCTACAGCATTCTGGAATGCTGTAGATAAGC
>JARQOD010000001.1:663785394-663886397 GCA_033576555.1 Oophaga sylvatica
ACATACTGATTTTTCTCAAAAAAGCGGTGAGGGTTTGTGCGACATGTGGGGGAAAGGCGGACACCTTTCTTTGAAAAAGTTTTCCCAAAACTGGGCATTGGTGGGGGGGCCACTGCGACAGTTTTTAAGGTTAAAAAATCCTCTTTTCCCCACCAGGGGGAAAAAAAGGCAGCATTTCTGTACCCAAAGGGCCCTTTTTCGGGGGGGAAAAAATTCAACTTTTTAGCTTTTTATGGTAGGGGAAATGGTCTTTTATTGTCCCCATCTGGGGCCCCAAGGGCTGGTTTTGTGCTTAACGGGGTTGATTAGGGTTTTTCCCCGGGAAAAAAAACGAGGGTTTCTGTGGGGAAAAGATGCAGGCGAAAAAATTGGTTGCTTCCCCCAAAAAGGTGGTGCTTCGTGTCGGAGAGCGTTTACCCCCCAGTGGTGTTTCCACTTCAAATTAATTGTGATTCCCAATCAAAACTGGCTTTTGGGGAAAAAAAGAGGTCCGGGGTCTAGTCTCAAACAGGTTGATCCCTGTCCCCCCAGTCAAGAGGATGAAGAGGGGGCCTTTCGCGGATGCACAAGATGGGGCGGGGGGGTTGGCCACCCCGCTAGGCCGAAATTGTAGACAGTGAGCTTGCCACTGAACTTATGCTTTTTCCCCATGTGACAGTTCATGCATAAAAGTCCCAAAACATGGTTTTTTGGCCTCTATTAGTTTTTGGTAAACAAATGTTCAGTTTAAACGAGGGGGGTATCCTTTCGATCAAAAAAACCCCCGGTTTTGCAAGGTTTAAAACCCATGTGCCCAGAAGAGCCCAACGACTTGTGGTCAGAGGGAGTGGTGTTTGGGAGCATTTTGGTGAGTGCTTCCGTAATACGTTCTGTCCGGGAAAGGGGCAACCCAACCTTTTGTCGTCACTTAAAACCCCCTCCACCTCATCTGTGACCTCATGACTCCCCCGATGTGGGTTGACGGAAAATGGGATCGAAAAACCTCGCCCTCATCCCCGGGGTGTTTCACCCCCTGTCGTCCTCATACCCAAACCCCCTTCCGACCGAAAAGAACTAAAATTGTCGCCCCCCAAAACAGGTATTTGAGTCTCATCTCGTTTCCCATCTTGTCCCCCCCAACCCGGAAAATTACGGTTTTGGGAACGAGGGTTTTTTTTTTTTCTCAGAAACTTTTTTTGGTCCTGGATCCGACTCATCAGTTTTGGGGGCAAGGCAGATTTTTCCCCCGTCGGGGTTCAAGGATCTGGAGACGCCTCTGATTCCCAGGTATAGTATGAGTAAATGCTTCCCCCAGACTCAACCTCTGTTCTCCCCCCCTTTTTCAGACGGGCAGTGGGGGGTTTTTTGGGGCTGTGAGGGAAAAAAGTGCTTTTGGGGGTGAACCCCTGAGGTTGGTATTTGTGATTTTTAAGTTGAGGTGGGGGACAGCCAAATTTAAAGGAGCACTTTTAATTTTTGAAGCCCCCGGGGTTTTTGTCCCCCTTACCCGGAATTTGTACGATGGGTGCCGTAAGAAAGGGATGTACCCCTTTTGTCCATTTTAAAAAAAGTAGACATCTTAGTTGGGGGAAAAAGGGGTCTTTCTTCTGCGATGTTACTGTTTCTTTAAACCTACCCCGGACAAACCTTTTTTTCCCTTCCAAAAGTATTCCCCTTTCCCCAGGCGGCCTTTTCCCCACTCATTTTTTGGTTAAAAATTTGACAACTCGGGGTTGTTTGAAAAAAAAAACGAGGATGGAAACCGAGCAGAGCTGAGTGCCCAAATTTTTGGTTACCCCAAAAAGGTTTGGCTGGGTTGAAGCAGTACAACAATTTTATTGTACACAGGTGGGGAGCTTGCATAGACCCCCAAATTGAATGGTCCCCAACACTATACTTCCCCAAAATTTTGTCCAGGCAAGTGCAGATGAAAATTATTGGGGTTTTAAGTGGTGGGCTTTTGTAGATGGCCCAAATAGAATGAGTACCCCCTGCTTCTTGCCAAAATTTTTGTGGCAAGCTGAAAAAAAAAATTTTGGGAATTTAACGCGGGGGGGTTTATAGAGGCCAATGAAGAGTAAAACACTGTACTAGCCACTATTTTTTTTCAGGCAAGATGCAGCTAAAATTCGTATTTATTTGAACGGGGGGGGAGTTTGTATAGTGGCCCATAGAATAAGTACCCACAATGTATTATGCCAAATTATTGTCCGGCAGGCAGAAAAAAATTTGTTAGGAATTTGAAGTTGGTGGGCTTGAAAGAGGGCCCTAATTAGAATGATACCACACACTGCTACTATGCCCAAAATTATTGCCCGGCAAGCTACAAAAAAAAAATTATTGGGAATTTTAAGCTGGTGGAGCTTTGTTGAGGCTAATAGAATGAAACACACATGTCTATGCCACTATTATTTACAGGCAAGTGACTAAAAATTGTTTTTTTGAATTTGGTGGGCTTTGTATGAGGGCCTAATAAAATGAGTCCCCCCACTGCTACTTGCCCAAAAATTATTGCCAGGAAGCTGCAAAAAAAAATTTTAGGAATTTAAACATGGTGGAGTTTTGTTTAAATGCTAATTGAATGAGTACCACCACTGCTACATCCCCAAAAATTATTCAAAGGCAAGATGCGCTAAATTTCTAGTTTTTTAAAAAAAACGGGTGGAGCTTTGTATAGAGGGCCCTTATAAATGATACACACCTGTACTATGCCCCAATTATTTTACGGAAGTGCAGCAAAAAATTTTTTATTTAAGTAGAAAAGCTGGAAAAAGTGATAGGAACTGATGAAACTACCCTAAAAGGGTTTAAATTTACAATGTCCCACCCCTAACCTTTTGGCGATTTAAAAAAAATTTTGTTCAATTCTCTGCTTCACAATAAGCGTCGCAGCATAGTGCCGTCAACACTCAGCTGCAGAGGGGAAAAAAATGGTGGCGAGGGGGAAAAAAGGTGGGTTTATGGGCAAGGACATGTGATACCAGCAAGACACATGCCCCCTTCTTGGTGAAAAAAAAAGCATTCGCTCCTTTTGTGGCTGCTGATGGCTGACAGACTGCACCGCACGGAAATCGGGAAAAGGGGAAAAAAAATGGGATTTCATTTTTTCTGCAGAGTCCATCCCCTGCCCCCCCCCGCCCCTGTACCTAAAGTGTATTAACATTTATTTCCGCATTATGGAAAAAACCGTTACGATTTTTTTTGCAAAAAAAGTTAGAACATAAATCGAACAGCCGGGTTTTTTTCCAAAAAATTTGGGTTTGTCGAATGGCTCGAACCCACCCAAAACAGCCGAATTTGGTTGGCGAACTTTTGATTCGAAACGTTTTTCTTTTTATAAATTTGGAAAGCTTAATGGATCCCCCGATCGGACTTTTTTAGACTATTGTACTTCATTTAGTTTAAAATTTCTTTGTTATGATTACCTTTATTTCTGAAAAAAAAGGAAATTTTTGAAAAATTTAAAAATTTTAAATTTTAATTTTTTACCCTTAAACCCTTCCCCCCCAAAGGGGGGTTTGCACTTTAATGCCGGGCCAATTTTTGAAATTGGAACTGCCCCCTTTAAGAGGTTTTAAAACTCGGAAAAGCTTAACGGATCTTTTCGTTTTTAGAGTTTTTGTGAATATTGTACTTCACGTTATGGTAAAATTTTTCGATTAACTTGGTTTTTGTTTAAAAAAAAGAAAAAGACAAAAAAATTTCAATTTTCAAAATTTTAAAAATTTTTTTCCCCTTTTTAAAAGGAAATACAGTGCCAAATAGTATTAACCCCCTGCGATTTAGTGGTTGAACATGCGGAATTAACTTGGCATTGGGCATTTGATGTAGATAGCCGGGGAAGGGAAATGCACTGCGCAAAAAAAATTTTATAATTTTTTTTTTTTTTTTTTAAAAAACGTTAAAAAATTATTCAGGTGCATTTATTATTAAACCCCTAAACCACAAGAAATTTTTTTTTGGTCCCCTAAAGTTTTAAGGAAAATTTCGGCACCAAGAATAATGGCTTCAATGTGGGGGAAATGATCTCTTTTGAGCCCCTTTTTGATATTTAAGACCCCCCCCAAATTGGGAAAGCACTCATACTGGTAAAGGGGGAAAGACAAAGGGATTCCAAGGCCATCAGAGAAAGACGTGGAGGGCAAAGGCTGGCAAGGGGTAAAAACCTTTCCAAGGAGTTGGGCCCCCCTGTCCCCATGTTGGGGATAGGGGTAATGGAAGGCTTATGGAATATGTTAGCTTCACGGCCCTGGACACCCTTTAAAAAGTTTCCTCCCGTGCCGGGCCGGTTGTACAAAGGTCAGGCTCCCAAAAGGACAAAAGGAAGGGCTCCGGCAGGGGGGAATTTTTCGTCAATCAAAAAAAAAGTATCCCCAAAAGGTCTCCGTTCCAGCACCCGAAAGGTACCTTTTTTTTAAGGTCATGTAAGGTCTTAAACAGCTTGTAGATCATTGGAGGACTTGAGACAGACGGTTCAAGGTTCTTGGTCTGAGAGACCAAGATGAGATCTTTGGTGCCACCAACACTGCATTTGGAGATGGTGGCATGCTACGACCCAAAGAATCCATCCTACAGTAAAGCATAGTGGTGCAGATTGCTTTTGGGGCTGTTTTCAGCCAAGGGGCCGGCCATTGGTTCCGCATCCTGGGAGGATGGATAGCACGGCCTACTGGGATTTTGACCAAAAAAACCTCGCTCCTCTCAAGGGTCTTAAGAGGGTCGTTAATTTCATCTTCCAACAAGCAAGCCCCAAACCACACCCCAAAAACCAAGCCTGGTTCAGAAGGAAAAATAAGGGGTTTTTGGAGTGGCCTAGTCAGTCCTCCTGCCCTTTAAACCCCAATTAAAAATTGTGGAAGGAGCTCAAGTTAAAGCCCATGAGACACCAAAGAAACCAGATAACTTGGAGAAATTTTGTGGAGGAGTGGGCCAAGATAATCCAGACCTGTCGGTGATAGGTTTAAAAAAGACGTTATTAGCTGTAATTGCAAAAAGGGGTTATTCCCAAATATTAAAAAATAGGGGTTGTATAATAATTGGCCCACACTTTTATGTTAAATTTATTAAATTCAATGGCAACTAACTTTTTGGTTTGAAGATTTATGTTTCTGTTAATAAATCCTACTCTCGTTTGATTTGAGGCTCTAACTTATTTGCATCTTATAAACCAGCTAAATCGCAGGGGTTGAATATATTGTAGGCACTGTATGCACGAGAAAAAACTTAATAAAAAACATTTCCCACATGTCTACTCTACATCGCAAATTTTGGGAACCAAAATTTTTTTTTGTTAGGAAATTATAAGGGTTAAAAGTTGACCGCGATTTCTAATTTTTACAACAAAATTTCAAAGCCATTTTTTTTACGGACACCTCACATTTTTAAGCTTATGGCCAAAAATACCCAAAAATTGACACCATTTTAAAAACTGCCCCTCAAGGTATCAAAACCATTCAAGAAGTTTATTAACCCTTCAGGTGTTTTCACAGGAGCTGAAGCAAGGGGAAGGAAAAAAAGAATATTTAATTTTTAGTCACAAAATGATCTTTTACAACTTTTTCATTTTCACAAGGGTTTAAAAGGAGAAAATGGACGAAAAAGTTGTTGTGCAATTTTCCGGAGTAGCCAATACCCCATATGTGGGGAAAACCACTGTTTGGACACCCCGGCAGAGCTCGTAAGGGAAAGGGCGGTTTGACTTTTTCAAACCAAATTGGCTGGAATTGAGTTGGGGCGCCATGTTGCTTTTGGAGAGCCTCTGATGCACTAAACAGTGGAAACCCCCCACAAGTGACACCATTTTGGAAATATACCCCATATGTAAACTTATCTAGATCTGTTGTGAGCACTTTGAACCCCAAGTGTTTCACAAATTTTGTAATGCCTGGGTGAGAAAAAAAAAAAAAAATTCCACAAAAATGATTTTTTAGGTCCCAATTTTTGATTTTTCCCATGGAATTGGACCCAAAAAGTTGTTGTTCAATTTGTTCTGAGTACAGTGATAACCCCATATGTGGGGGGGGAATTGTTTGGGCACACGGGAGGGCTTGGAAAGGAAGTAATATCGTTTTGGAATGCAGAAGTTGATGGGGGCATGTTCGTTTGCAGTGCCCAGATGTGCCTAAACAGTGGAAACCCCCACAAAGTGACCCCATTTTGGAAACTAGACCCCTGAGGAAATTATCTAGATTGTGGTGAGCACTTTGAACCCCAAGTGCTTCACACAAAATTTATAATGCCCGGGCATGAAAATAAATAATCTATTTTTTTCCCACAAAATTATCTTTTAGTCACCAATTTTTTATTTTCCAAGGG
Organism: Oophaga sylvatica; assembly: GCA_033576555.1. Classification (NCBI taxonomy): domain Eukaryota; kingdom Metazoa; phylum Chordata; class Amphibia; order Anura; family Dendrobatidae; genus Oophaga; species Oophaga sylvatica. The sequence continues at coordinate 663,791,689 of JARQOD010000001.1, forward strand.
TAACAGGAGAAATTGGACCAAAAAAGATGTTGTCCAATTGTTAGAGTACGCTGATACCCCATATGTGGGGGGAAACCACTGTTTGGGCGCACGGCAGAGCTCAGAAGGAAGGAGTACCATTGACTTTTTCCAACAAAATTGGCTGGAATTGAGATTGGATGCCATGTTGCATTTGGGGAGCCCCTGATGTGCCTAAACAGTGGAAACCCCCACAAGTGACCCCATTTTGGAAACTAGACCCCCTAAGGAACTTATCTAGATCTGTGGTGAGCAATTTGACCCTCAAGTGCTTCACACAAGTTTGTAACGTAGAGCTGTAAAATTAATAAATCATATTTTTTCCACAAAAATGATCTTTTCACCCCAATTTTTATTTTCCAAGGGTAACAAGACCCCAAAAGTTATTGTGAAATTTGTCCTGAGTACAGTGATACCCCATTGTGGGGGTAAACGACTGTTTGGGTGCATGGCAGAGCTCAGAATGGAAGGAGCGCAGTTTGACTTTTTCAACGCAGAATTGGCTGGACGCCATGTCGTGTTTGGAGAGCTCCAGATGTGCCTAAACAGTGGAAACCCCACACAAATGACACCATTTTGGAAACTAGACCCTCAAGGAACTATTCTAGATGTGTGGTAGAATTTGAACCCCCCGGTGTTTCACTAAGTTTATAACGCCCGAGCATGAAAATAAAAAAATGATATTTTTTCCACAAGCTGATCTTTTAGTCTCCAACTTTTTATTTTCCCAAAGGGGAAAAAGGAAATTGGATCCCAAAAAGTTGTTGTCCAATTTGTCCTAGTAAGTGATACCCATATGTTGGAGAAAACTACTGTATGGGCACACGTCAGGGCTCGGAAGGGAAGTAGTGACGTTTTGGATTGCAGACTTTGATGGAATGGTCTGCGTGCGTCATGTCGCATTTGGGGAGCCCCTGATGGGGCCTAAACAGTGGAAACCCCACAAGTGACCCCATTTTGGAAACTAGACCCCCCAAGGAACTTATCTAGATCTGTGGTGAGCAATTTGAACCCTCAAGTGCTTCACACAAGTTTGTAACGTAGAGCTGTAAAATTAAAAAATCATGTTTTTTCCACAAAAATGTCTTTTCACCCCAATTTTTATTTTCCCAAGGGTAACAAGACCCAAAAGTTATTGTGAAATTTGTCCTGAGTACAGTGATACCCCATATGTGGGGGTAAACCACTGTTTGGGTGCATGGCAGAGCTCAGAATGGAAGGAGCGCAGTTTGACTTTTTCAACGCAGAATTGGCTGGACGCCATGTCGTGTTTGGAGAGCTCCTGATGTGCCTAAACAGTGGAAACTCCACACGAATGACACCATTTTGGAAACTAGACCCCTCAACGAACTATTCTAGATGTGTGGTGAGAACTTTGAACCCCCAGGTGTTTCACTAAAGTTTATAACGCCCGAGCATGAAAATAAAAAAATGATATTTTTTCCACAAACATGATCTTTTAGTCTCCAACTTTTTTTTTCCCAAGGGTAACAGGAGAAATTAGACCCCAAAAGTTGTTGTCCAATTTGTCCTGAGTAAGATGATACCCCATATGTGGGAGAAAACTACTGTATGGGCACACGTCAGGGCTCGGAAGGGAAGTAGTGACGTTTTGGATTGCAGACTTTGATGGAATGGTCTGCGTGCGTCATGTCGCATTTGGAGAGCCACTGATGTGCCTAAACAGTGGAAATCCCCCACAAGTGACCCCATTTTGGAAAATAAACCCCCCCTAGGAACTTATCTAGATGTGTAGTGAGCACTTTGAACCCCGAAGTGCTTCACAGAAGTTTATAATGTACAGCCGTAAAAATAAAAAATCTTTTTTTATTTACAAAAATGATTTTTTTCGCCCCAATTTTTTATTTTCCCAAGGGTAACAGAAGAAATTGGACCCCAAGAGTTATTGCGTAATTTGTCCTGAGTACGCTGATACCCCATATATGGGGGTAAATTACTGTTTGGGCGCATGGCAGAGCTCAGAAGTGAAGGATCACCGTTTGACTTTTTCAATGAAGAATTGGCTGGAATTGAGATCAGACTCCATGTCACATTTGGAGAGCCCCTGATGTGCCTAAACAGTAGAAACCCCCCAATTCTAACTTCAACCCTAATCCCAACACACCCCTAACCCTAGTCCCAACTCTAACCACAAACCTAACCCTAACACACCCCTAACAATAATACCAACCCTAACCCTAATCCTAACTTTAGGCGCAACCCTAACCCTAACTTTAGGCGCAACCTTAACCCTAACGGGAAAATGGAAATAAATATATTTTTTTAATTTTATTATTTTTCCCTAACTAAAGGGGTAATAAAGGGGGGTTTGATTTACTATTTATAGCGGGTTTTTATGTTTGGCAGCTGTCACACTAAAAGAAGCTTTTTATTGCAAAAAATAGTTTTTGCACCTTCACATTTTGAGAGCTATAATTTTTGCATATTTTGGCCCACAGAGTCATGTGAGGTCTTATTTTTTGCAGTGCGATTTGATGTTTTTATTGGTACCATTTTTAAGCACATGACATTTTTTGATCACTTTTTATTTCGATTTTTGGGAGGTTAGAATGAACAAAAATCAGCATCATTCATGAATTTCTTTTGGGGAGCGTTTTATACCGTTCCGCGTGTGGTAAAATTGATAAAGCAGTTTTATTCTTCGGGTTAGTACGATTACAGCGATACCTCAGTTATATCATTTTTTTATGTTTTGGCGCTTTTATACAATAAAAACAATTTTATATAAAAAATGATTATTTTTGCGTCGCTTTATTCTGCGAACTATAACTTTTATATTTTTTTGCTGATGATGCTGTATGGCAGCTCATTTTTTGCAGGACAAGATGATGTTTTCAGCGGTACCAGGTTTATTTATATCTGTCTTTTTGATCGCGTGTTATTCCACTTTTTGTTCGGAGGTATGATGATAAAGCATTGATTTTTGCTTTTTTTTTTTAGGGGTTCAATAAAGGGGTTAACTAGTGGGACAGTTCTATAGGGCGGGTCGTTCTGGACGTGGAGATACCAAATATGTGCACTTTTATTGGTTTGTTTTTTTTATTTACAGGAAGAAATGAATTTATTGGGAAATATATATTTTTTTCTTTATTTTGGAAATTTTTTCTTTACACTTGTTATTTTTATTTTTTTTAACTTTTTTACTTTGTCCCAGGGTGGGATATTACAGTATATGGTCAGGTCACTGGTCTCACAGAGTGCAAAGCACTCTGTGAGACCAGCAATCTCACAGGCCGTGCTGCAGGCTTCCTCAGCGCCTGCTCTCAGCAGGCACGGAGGAAGCCGCCTCCCTGCAGGACCAGGCGGCCATCTTGGATCCGGGGTCCTGTAGGGAAGAGGCCTTCAGAACAGCGCGGTCACATTGCACTTTTCTGAGGGCCTTAGGGGAGCACGCAGGGAGCCCCCTCCCTGTGCGATGCTCCCCTATGCCACTGGTACACCGCGATCATGTTTGATCGTGGTGTGCCAGGGGTTAATGTGCCGGGAGTGGTCCGTGACAGCTCCTGGCACATAGTGCCGGGTGTCAGCTGTGATAAACAGCTGACAACCGACTGTGATCCCCCCGGGAGCGCAGCTGATCGCTTCGACGTACTATCCCGTCCATGGTCAGATTGTCACAGGTTTCATGGATGATATAGTACGTCGGATGGCAAGAGGGGTTAAATCAGAGAGTTATGTCACACAAAATAGTTAAATAAATAACATTTCCCACATGTCTACTTTACATCAACAGAATTTTTTTTTAAAAAATATTTTTGTTAAGAATTTACAAGGGTTAAAAGTTGATAAGGGATTTCTCATTTTTACAGCAAAATTTACAAAACCATTTTTTAGGGACCACATCATATTTGAAGTGACTTTGAGGGACCTATGTAACAGAAAGTCTCCAAAAGTAACACCATTCTAAAAAATACATCCCTCAACGTGCTCAAAACCACATTCAAGAAGCTTATTAACCCTTTAGGTGCTTCACAGTAATAAATGGAGTGTGGAAGGAACTTAACTTTTTTTCGCTAAAATTTGCCTTTAGACCCAATTTTGTTTACTTTCACAAAGGTAACAGGAGAAAATGGGCTATACAATTTGTTGTGAAATTTCTTCTGAGCATGCCATTACTGCATATGTGGCGGAAAATCACTGTTTGGGGATCCTCTGCCATTCTTCCTTTCAGATCTTCTCCAGTTCTGTCAGGTTGGATAGTAAGCATTGGTGGACAGCCATTTTCAGGTCTCTCCAGATATGCTCATTTGGGTTTAGGTCAGGGCTCTGGCTGGGCCAATCAAGAATGGTCACAGAGTTGTTCTGAAGCCACTCCTTTGTTATTTTAGCTGTGTGTTTAGGGTCATTGTCTTGTTGGATGTGTTTAGGGTCATTGTCTTGTTGGAATGTGAACCTTTGGCCAAGTCTGAGGTCCAGAGCACTCTGGAAGAGGTTTTCATCCAGGATATCTCTGTACTTGGCCGCATTCATGTTTCCTTCAATTGCAACCAGTCATCCTGTCCCTGCAGCTGAATAACACCCCCATAGCATGATGCTGTCACCACCATGTTTCACTGTTGGGGTTGTACTGGGCAGGTGATTAGCAGTCAAGAAAAGGGGAAGAAGCCAGCGCCGCACATGGTCAGAATGAAATACATTAAGTGCATCTGCACATATTAGTTTCTAACTGTTTTTTTAAAAATGAGACATTTGGCAAATAATTGATCAATTCTTTGAGCCACCCCGCCACGACAAGGCATTCTCATATGGGGCAGTCCTACTCTACGTTTTCTATTTTCGCTGTGCCATTGCGGCCTCCTAAATATAAAAAAAAAAAAAACTGCAAAAATAAGACTGCAAATAAACTGCAAAAGTACCTGAAGCATTTCTGAATCACTCCCATGGTGCCAGTAAGGCAAGCACGGGTAAAAGCCGACCAGGTCCAAAGATGGACATTTCAGATCTGACCTCCACACTTGCCAAACCAGCAACCACAGATGAAGGGTGAAACAGGCCCAGAGACAGGTGCACAATTACACAGAGCCTGAGGCAGGGCAGGGCTGCTGTATGTGTGTACAGCAGCCTAGGTCAATCACAAAAAGAAAAAAAAACAGATAAAATAGCCTGCATAACCCGGCGCGCACGGCAACAAGTGGTGGTCAGCCACGTACCAATATCGAACAAGAAAAGGGGAAGAAGCCAGCGCCGCACATGGTCAGAATGAAATACATTAAGTGCATCTGCACATATTAGTTTCTAACTGTTTTTTTAAAAATGAGACATTTGGCAAATAATTGATCAATTCTTTGAGCCACCCCGCCACGACAAGGCATTCTCATATGGGGCAGTCCTACTCTACGTTTTCTATTTTCGCTGTGCCATTGCGGCCTCCTAAATATAAAAAAAAAAAAACTGCAAAAATAAGACTGCAAATAAACTGCAAAAGTACGCCGCGCCGGGTTATGCATGTTATTTTATCTGTTTTTTTTCTTTCTTATAATTGACTTAGGCTGCTGTACACACATACAGCAGCCCTGCCCTGCCCCAGGCTATATGTAATTGTGCACCTGTGCCTGTGCCTGTTTCACTCTTTATCTGTGGCTGCTGGTTTGGCGTATGTGGAGGTCAGATCTGAAATGTCCATCCCTGGACCTGGTCGGCTTTTACCTGCATCCGTCTTACTGGCACCATGGGGGTGATTCAGCAATGCTTCAGGTACTTTTGCAGTTTTTGCAGTCCTGCTTTTACAGTTTTTTTGCAGTTATGCTTTTAATAATTCAGGAGGCCGCAATGGCACATGAAAATGAAAAACGTAGAGTAGGTACTGCCCCATATGAGAATGCCTTGTCGTGGCGGGGTAGCTCAAAGAATTGATCAATTATTTGCTAAATGTCTCAATTTTAAAAAACAGTTAGAATATACATGTGCAGTTGCACTTAAATTATTTCATGCTGATCATGTGCGGCGCTGGCTTCCCCCTTTTTTTAGGTGATTAGCAGTACCTGGTTTTCTCCACACATACCACTTAGAATTATCACCAAAAATTTCTATCTTCGTCTCATCAGACCAGAGAATCTTATTTCTCATGGTCTGGGAGTCATTCATGTGTTTTTTAGTAAACTCTATGCAGGTTTTCATATGTCTGGCACTGAGGAGAGGCTTCGGTTGGGCCACTCTGCCATAAAAACCTGACTGGTGGAGAGCTACAGTGATAGTAAACTTTGTGGAACTTTCTCCCATCTCCATACTGCATCTGTGGAGCTCAGCCACAGTGATCTTGGGGTTCTTCTTTACCTGTCTTACCAAGGCTCTTCTCCCACGATTGCTGAGTTTGGCTGGATAGCCAGGTCTAGGAAGACTTCTGGTGGTCCCAAACTCCTACCATTTAAGGATTATGGAGGCCACTGTGCTCTTCAGAACCTTAAGTACTGCAGAAATTTCTTTGTAACCCTGGTCAGATCTGTGCCTTGCCACAATTCTGTCTCTGAGCTCCTTGGCCAGTTCCTTTGACCTCATGATTCTCATTTGGTCTGACATGCACTGTGAGCTGTGAGGCCTTATATAGACAGGTGTGTGCCTTTACAAATCAAGTCCTGTCAGTTTAATTAAACATAGCTGGACTTCGATGAAGGAGTAGAACCATCTCAAGGAGGATCACAAGGAAATGGACAGCATGTGACTTAAGTATGAGTGCCTGAGCAAAGGGTCTGAATACTTATAACCATGTGATATTTCAGTTTTTCTTTTTTAAGTATTTTGCAAAAATGTCTACATTTCGGGGTTTTTTTCATTCAAGATGGGGAGCAGAGTGTACATTAATGTGAAAAAATTAACTTTTTTGAATTTACCAAATGGATTCAATTAAACAAAGAGTGAAAATTTAAAGGGTCTGAATACTTTCCGTATCCACCGTATGTGTTAGCATCAAATTTTACATTTTCAAACTGGGAAATGGGTAAAAATGGCACCAAAAATTGTCACACAATTTCTGCTGAATATTGGATTACACAATGTGTGGCTGTTCAGAATTGCTTAGCCATACGTAGAGACTTGGGAGGGACAAAGCGCTATTTGCCTCCTGGAGTGCAGATTTTCAAAGAATAGTTTTTGGACTCCTTATACCAGTGTTTCTCAACTCCAGTCCTCAGGACCCACCAACAGGTCATGTTTTCAGGATTTCCTTAGTATTGCAAAGGTGATGGAATTAATGCTTGAGCAGGTGATAAAATTATCACCTGTGCAATACTAAGGAAATCCTGAAAACATGACCTGTTGGTGGGTCCTGAGGACTGGAGTTGAGAAACACTGCCTTATACAGAGCCCTAAGTACTAGAAAAGCAGAATCCCTCCTCAAGTCACCCCATTTTGAAAACTATACCACTCTGGGAATTTGTGTGTACATGTATTCCTATAAAAACACAATTTTATTTCGATACCTTTAAAATATCACCAAAAACCCAGTGAAGGTATAATTCAACGTTTATACCGATAAAACTATGCTGTCAGACACCCTAATTATTCCTAATCTGTAGCCTACCTTGCCGTGGAGGTTGGCACCCTAGAAGTAGCGATCTGGCGCCCCCACTCAACGCAGGCTGTCCCTATCTCCCCTATTAATCCCTTAGATAAAGGTGGGAAAACAATAATTGGTAGTGAGAGATGAAGGGAGTCTTGGAACTAAACAGTGTCTAACACAAAACAGATAATAAAATGCCCATGTCATGCATCTGTAAACCCATATAAATATAAATGCACAAAGATATTATCAGATGAGATCTTTCATAGGAAAGAATCCGTCATAGTGCAGGAAAAACAGTGCCATAGGTAACACATTAATGCATCAATATCAAAGATATGGCAGCATAATAGCCTATAATATCATAAAGAGGTATATAGCTGGGACTTAGCATGAGCTGGGTGACCCCGACGCGTTTCCCCGTTAATGCAACGGTTCCTCAGGAGGTATGCATGATGCCTGATGCCATAGAGATGATGACACACAGGGCACCATAACGTATGGACTTAAATAACCACCGCTGATAAGCGCCTTCAGATAGGCTCCACCCTTTGCAATCAGGGAGGATTCAAAACCGGGTGGAAATGCCGCTCAAATGATAATGTATTACCTCACAAGTAACGCTGAGACCGGCGTGTTCCCCTTCATTTTACCGCTATACCGGAAGTGCCCATGATACATTGCGGGATGACCACTTCCGCCCTTCTGATCAAAGGTCATGTGTGCGTTCCAGATAATGGAACGCACATAAGGGGGAGGGAAAAAGCCATTCAATTGTAATTCTCTGCGTGCTTAAAAAACAAAAACAAAAAAACAAAACAAAAAAACGAAAGATGAATAGCAGCAAATAAGGCCATAAAGTCCTTTATAGAGCGAAGGACTATAATTTTTATATATTATTTTATTTTTATAATGGTGACAGCGCTGAATAATATAAAGATAAAAAATAAAAAATAATAATAAGTCGCCTGCCACAAATATGCGGTATATGTCCGCAATGATGTTTTTTGTTATTTTATATCCGAGGTAAATTTGCAGCATTGAAATTATGTACTAGAGAGAAAATATATAAAAGCAAACATTGCTTCTTAAATCTCTTGATGACAGCGCCCATCAATGGGGTCATGCAGATTATGCACATGGTGAAATGGCCTAAAAAATGGCATACTACCCAAACAGTAGCCGGAGACATGACGCAAATAGATTTAATCAAATAAACGGAACATAAGATAAGGCCTCATTTAACCCCTTCGGACTAAGGGATTGAAGTCTGAATATCCACTCAGCCTCACGTCTGAGAATAAGCTTGTCCAGGTCTCCCCCTCTCACTTTGGGCTTCACTAGTTCAATCATTGTGAAGGAAATTTCCGAAATTCTACCCCCGTGAACCTCATTCATATGGCGAGCCAGTGGAGTATCCCTGTTGTTCCTGATGTCATTGCGATGCTCGCCAACCCTCACCCTAAGTTCTCTTTTGGTTTTACCAATATAATCTAAAGCACAAGTACATGTGGCTTTGTATACCAAACCTGAGGATCTACAATTGCCAAAATCTCTAATGTGGTAAATCCTACCACTAGCTGCACTAGAAAATGACTTTCCTGGAGCCATCATGTTACATCTTGAACAATTACCGCATCTAAAGAAACCCACCGGTCTCCTATCGAGCCAGGTTCCTGTCCTGATTGGCCTCTGATATAGACTATGGACCAGACGGTCCCCAATGGATCGTCCCCTCCTGTATGTTATGCTCGGCTTTGGAGGGATAAGTTTTTTGACCTCTGGATCTGCCAACAAGATGTCCCAATGTTTTTTGACGATCTCATAGACCCTTTCAGATTGTGCGTCAAACGTACCAATCAGTCTGACCATATTTGATGGGCTGTCATTTTGAGGTGTTTTCTTTGTAAGCAGAGTCTCCCTATTAAGGGAACGAGCATAATTCATTGGTCCCTTCAGGACATTAACCGGGTACCCCCTGTTCCTAAATCTGGAATATAGATCCTTTAATTGTCTATTATATGTGCTTAGATCGGAACAGTTTCTTCTAATACGTAGGAACTGACCCTTAGGTATTCCTCTTTTTAGGGGTACTGGATGATGACTCGTCCATCTAAGGAGACTGTTTGTTGCTGTGGGCTTTCTATATGTGCTAGTACAGATTTTACCATCTTCCTCTTTTGATATAGTCAAATCCAGAAAATTAATGCTCCGTGCATGACACTCTGATGTAAACCTGAGACCAATTTTATTCTTATTGATATGTTCAATAAACCGTGTGAAGCCCTCCTCCGGGCCAGACCAAAATACCAGAATATCATCGATATATCTGGCCCAGAGGGCAATATATTGACTCCACCAGGGATCCTCCTCACCCCCAAAAATTTGGGTTTCCTCCCACCAGCCCAGGAAGACATTTGCATAAGTGGGCGCACAGGGACTCCCCATTGCAGTCCCCCTGAGCTGGTGGAAGTACTTATTATCAAAGAGGAAGTAATTGTGGGTAAGGGTGAATGAGAGGAGCTCCTCCACAAAGTCATTGTGTTCCCAACAGTTGACTGATCTTGTCCTTAGGAAATGAGTCACAGCCATGATGCCAAAGTCGTGAGGGATACTGGTATAAAGAGCTTCCACATCTATTGAGGCAACAAGTGTACTTGCCTCTACAGTTATCCCATCAAGGATACCTAGGAGATGAGAGGTATCCCTCACATAAGATGGAAGGGAAGTTACAAAAGGTCTTAAAATTTGATCTATATAGACCCCTGAATTCTGTGTTAGTGAGTCGATACCAGCTACTATCGGGCGGCCCTTTAAAGGGTTCAAGCCCTTATGCACTTTAGGGAGGGCATAGAAAGTAGGTATAACTGGATTAGCTGGTACCATAAATTTAAGTTCATTATCCGATATCAAGCCTCTCTCCCGTGCCTGGTCCAAGATTCTTTTCAGTTTCTCACTATACACTTGGGTCGGGTCCCCCTGAAGGATCTCATAGGTATTTGAATCATACAGGAGCTGATGGCACATACTCAAGTATTTTGAATGATCCATAAGAACTAGATTACCACCTTTATCAGATGCTTTTATAATAAGGTCCCTGTTTTTTTCCAGTCGTTCCAGGGCCTGTTTTTCACCATAAGAAAGATTTGATTGACCCCATTGATTCATACGTGGGATTTTACAAAGGTCCGTCTCGACCAATTTCATAAAAATATCCACACTTGTAATCTCAGTGATAGGTGGCATCCTAGTACTCTTTTTTTTGAGATCCGTAAAGGGGCCCTTCCCTCCTTGTTGATTATCCTCAGTAAGCAGACTCGTCAGTACTTGGAAGCTCTCTAAGTCTTCTTCTGATAGACCTAATCTTTTACACTGCTCAACATCATGTCTATGAAAGAATAATTTCCATTTGAGATTTCGCCCAAAAAGGTTCAGGTCCTTCACCCAAGTAAAGCAATTAAAAGGATTTGTGGGTACAAAATTTAGGCCCTTTCTTAAAAGTGAGTAATCATCTCCTGTGGGTATATACGAAGAGAGATTGATAATCTGACCTTGATCTATTGAGGTCTCCTCCTCAAGTCGTATCCCATCGGGGGGCCTCTGTCCAAAAAAGATGGTTGCAATGACCCAGATGTAGAAGGACCCGAATAAGAGCCTGAACCCATCTGAGCTCCTCTTCCTCCTCCTCCCCTCTGTCTGTTGTGATGACCCCTGGATGCCCGCCATCTGCCCCGTGATGTCTTACCCCTGGCTTGGAAACTAGTGAAAATCTCTGTACGTTCAGTGTCTGATGTGTCTATATCAGATGATGAGACTTCTACTGGCACCCCAGCCTGATATTCATATGCCTTGTTTTCCTTGAAGTCGTTTAAATCCCTCAAAAATTGAGAGTGCTTACGATCTTTAAGATTCGTTTGAAATTTCTCAACAGAGGTTTGCAATATATTCTCACGTTTCACAAAGTCCGGATCAGTTTTAAATTTTTGAATCCTTTCAATGAGGTTGTTTAGTTTTTTACTAGATTCTTGAAACAGCCTCTGTTCCTCACTCAATAGGAGCTGCATAAACCTCAAAGAGGAATCAATTGATTCTTTTGTCCAGAGAGTGAGGAATTGGGGGTTGGCAGTACGAGATGAAGGATATATGTTAATACGCAAGCCTTTTGGCACAATCCTGTTTTTGATATAATTTTCTAGACCCTTCACCTCCCACCAGGACTTGATGTTATCCTTATAACAGAGATAGAGTTCCTTAAATAGATTTTTTAGGGGAGGATTATCACTATTAGTGGATGAGGATTGGCTGGTAGAAAAAACCTGGTTTGCGTCCTGTGCCCAAAGGTCAACATTAATTGGGGTTGACAAAAAACCGGCCATGCCACTATAAGCAATAAGACTATTCAAGAAAAAAAATTTTTTTTGGAATAAATCATAAATGTGTGTGTACATGTATTCCTATAAAAACACAATTTTATTTCGATACCTTTAAAATATCACCAAAAACCCAGTGAAGGTATAATTCAACGTTTATACCGATAAAACTATGCTGTCAGACACCCTAATTATTCCTAATCTGTAGCCTACCTTGCCGTGGAGGTTGGCACCCTAGAAGTAGCGATCTGGCGCCCCCACTCAACGCAGGCTGTCCCTATCTCCCCTATTAATCCCTTAGATAAAGGTGGGAAAACAATAATTGGTAGTGAGAGATGAAGGGAGTCTTGGAACTAAACAGTGTCTAACACAAAACAGATAATAAAATGCCCATGTCATGCATCTGTAAACCCATATAAATATAAATGCACAAAGATATTATCAGATGAGATCTTTCATAGGAAAGAATCCGTCATAGTGCAGGAAAAACAGTGCCATAGGTAACACATTAATGCATCAATATCAAAGATATGGCAGCATAATAGCCTATAATATCATAAAGAGGTATATAGCTGGGACTTAGCATGAGCTGGGTGACCCCGACGCGTTTCCCCGTTAATGCAACGGTTCCTCAGGAGGTATGCATGATGCCTGATGCCATAGAGATGATGACACACAGGGCACCATAACGTATGGACTTAAATAACCACCGCTGATAAGCGCCTTCACATAGGCTCCACCCTTTGCAATCAGGGAGGATTCAAAACCGGGTGGAAATGCCGCTCAAATGATAATGTATTACCTCACAAGTAACGCTGAGACCGGCGTGTTCCCCTTCATTTTACCGCTATACCGGAAGTGCCCATGATACATTGCGGGATGACCACTTCCGCCCTTCTGATCAAAGGTCATGTGTGCGTTCCAGATAATGGAACGCACATAAGGGGGAGGGAAAAAGCCATTCAATTGTAATTCTCTGCGTGCTTAAAAAACAAAAACAAAAAAAACAAAACAAAAAAACGAAAGATGAATAGCAGCAAATAAGGCCATAAAGTCCTTTATAGAGCGAAGAACTATAATTTTTATATATTATTTTATTTTTATAATGGTGACAGCGCTGAATAATATAAAGATAAAAAATAAAAAATAATAAGTCGCCTGCCACAAATATGCGGTATATGTCCGCAATGATGTTTTTTGTTATTTTATATCCGAGGTAAATTTGCAGCATTGAAATTATGTACTAGAGAGAAAATATATAAAAGCAAACATTGCTTCTTAAATCTCTTGATAATAGCGCCCATCAATGGGGTCATGCAGATTATGCACATGGTGAAATGGCCTAAAAAATGGCATACTACCCAAACAGTAGCCGGAGACATGACGCAAATAGATTTAATCAAATAAACGGAACATAAGATAAGGCCTCATTTAACCCCTTCGGACTAAGGGATTGAAGTCTGAATATCCACTCAGCCTAACGTCTGAGAATAAGCTTGTCCAGGTCTCCCCCTCTCACTTTGGGCTTCACTAGTTCAATCATTGTGAAGGAAATTTCCGAAATTCTACCCCCGTGAACCTCATTCATATGGCGAGCCAGTGGAGTATCCCTGTTGTTCCTGATGTCATTGCGATGCTCGCCAACCCTCACCCTAAGTTCTCTTTTGGTTTAACCAATATAATCTAAAGCACAAGTACATGTGGCTTTGTATACCAAACCTGAGGATCTACAATTGCCAAAATCTCTAATGTGGTAAATCCTACCACTAGCTGCACTAGAAAATGACTTTCCTGGAGCCATCATGTTACATCTTGAACAATTACCGCATCTAAAGAAACCCACCGGTCTCCTATCGAGCCAGGTTCCTGTCCTGATTGGCCTCTGATATAGACTATGGACCAGACGGTCCCCAATGGATCGTCCCCTCCTGTATGTTATGCTCGGCTTTGGAGGGATAAGTTTTTTGACCTCTGGATCTGCCAACAAGATGTCCCAATGTTTTTTGACGATCTCATAGACCCTTTCAGATTGTGCGTCAAACGTACCAATCAGTCTGACCATATTTGATGGGCTGTCATTTTGAGGTGTTTTCTTTGTAAGCAGAGTCTCCCTATTAAGGGAACGAGCATAATTCATTGGTCCATTCAGGACATTAACCGGGTACCCCCTGTTCCTAAATCTGGAATATAGATCCTTTGATTGTCTATTATATGTGCTTAGATCGGAACAGTTTCTTCTAATACGTAGGAACTGACCCTTAGGTATTCCTCTTTTTAGGGGTACTGGATGATGACTCGTCCATCTAAGGAGACTGTTTGTTGCTGTGGGCTTTCTATATGTGCTAGTACAGATTTTACCATCTTCCTCTTTTGATATAGTCAAATCCAGAAAATTAATGCTCCGTGCATGACACTCTGATGTAAACCTGAGACCAATTTTATTCTTATTGATATGTTCAATAAACCGGGTGAAGCCCTCCTCCGGGCCAGACCAAAATACCAGAATATCATCGATATATCTGGCCCAGAGGGCAATATATTGACTCCACCAGGGATCCTCCTCACCCCCAAAAATTTGGGTTTCCTCCCACCAGCCCAGGAAGACATTTGCATAAGTGGGCGCACAGGGACTCCCCATTGCAGTCCCCCTGAGCTGGTGGAAGTACTTATTATCAAAGAGGAAGTAATTGTGGGTAAGGGTGAATGAGAGGAGCTCCTCCACAAAGTCATTGTGTTCCCAACAGTTGACTGATCTTGTCCTTAGGAAATGAGTCACAGCCATGATGCCAAAGTCGTGAGGGATACTGGTATAAAGAGCTTCCACATCTATTGAGGCAACAAGTGTACTTGCCTCTACAGTTATCCCATCAAGGATACCTAGGATATGAGAGGTATCCCTCACATAAGATGGAAGGGAAGTTACAAAAGGTCTTAAAATTTGATCTATATAGACCCCTGAATTCTGTGTTAGTGAGTCGATACCAGCTACTATCGGGCGGCCCTTTAAAGGGTTCAAGCCCTTATGCACTTTAGGGAGGGCATAGAAAGTAGGTATAACTGGATTAGCTGGTACCATAAATTTAAGTTCATTATCCGATATCAAGCCTCTCTCCCGTGCCTGGTCCAAGATTCTTTTCAGTTTCTCACTATACACTTGGGTCGGGTCCCCCTGAAGGATCTCATAGGTATTTGAATCATACAGGAGCTGATGGCACATACTCAAGTATTTTGAATGATCCATAAGAACTAGATTACCACCTTTATCAGATGCTTTTATAATAAGGTCCCTGTTTTTTTCCAGTTGTTCCAGGGCCTGTTTTTCACCATAAGAAAGATTTGATTGACCCCATTGATTCATACGTGGGATTTTACAAAGGTCCGTCTCGACCAATTTCATAAAAATATCCACACTTGTAATCTCAGTGATAGGTGGCATCCTAGTACTCTTTTTTTTGAGATCCGTAAAGGGGCCCTTCCCTCCTTGTTGATTATCCTCAGTAAGCAATATATTCTCACGTTTCACAAAGTCCGGATCAGTTATACATTTTTGAATCCTTTCAATGAGGTTGTTTAGTTTTTTACTAGATTCTTGAAACAGCCTCTGTTCCTCACTCAATAGGAGCTGCATAAACCTCAAAGAGGAATCAATTGATTCTTTTGTCCAGAGAGTGAGGAATTGGGGGTTGGCAGTACGAGATGAAGGATATATGTTAATACGCAAGCCTTATGGCACAATCCTGTTTTTGATATAATTTTCTAGACCCTTCACCTCCCACCAGGACTTGATGTTATCCTTATAACAGAGATAGAGTTCCTTAAATAGATTTTTTAGGGGAGGATTATCACTATTAGTGGATGAGGATTGGCTGGTAGAAAAAACCTGGTTTGCGTCCTGTGCCCAAAGGTCAACATTAATTGGGGTTGACAAAAAACCGGCCATGCCACTATAAGCAATAAGACTATTCAAGAAAAAAATTTTTTTTTGGAACAAATCATAAATGTGTGTGTACATGTATTCCTATAAAAACACAATTTTATTTCGATACCTTTAAAATATCACCAAAAACCCAGTGAAGGTATAATTCAACGTTTATACCGATAAAACTATGCTGTCAGACACCCTAATTATTCCTAATCTGTAGCCTACCTTGCCGTGGAGGTTGGCACCCTAGAAGCTTATTCTCAGACGTGAGGCTGAGTGGATATTCAGACTTCAATCCCTTAGTCCGAAGGGGTTAAATGAGGCCTTATCTTATGTTCCGTTTATTTGATTAAATCTATTTGCGTCATGTCTCCGGCTACTGTTTGGGTAGTATGCCATTTTTTAGGCCATTTCACCATGTGCATAATCTGCATGACCCCATTGATGGGCGCTGTCATCAAGAGATTTAAGAAGCAATGTTTGCTTTTATATATTTTCTCTCTAGTACATAATTTCAATGCTGCAAATTTACCTCGGATATAAAATAACAAAAAACATCATTGCGGACATATACCGCATATTTGTGGCAGGCGACTTATTATTATTTTTTATTTTTTATCTTTATATTATTCAGCGCTGTCACCATTATAAAAATAAAATAATATATAAAAATTATAGTCCTTCGCTCTATAAAGGACTTTATGGCCTTATTTGCTGCTATTCATCTTTCGTTTTTTTGTTTTGTTTTTTTGTTTTTGTTTTTTAAGCACGCAGAGAATTACAATTGAATGGCTTTTTCCCTCCCCCTTATGTGCGTTCCATTATCTGGAACGCACACATGACCTTTGATCAGAAGGGCGGAAGTGGTCATCCCGCAATGTATCATGGGCACTTCCGGTTATAGCGGTAAAATGAAGGGGAACACGCCGGTCTCAGCGTTACTTGTGAGGTAATACATTATCATTTGAGCGGCATTTCCACCCGGTTTTGAATCCTCCCTGATTGCAAAGGGTGGAGCCTATCTGAAGGCGCTTATCAGCGGTGGTTATTTAAGTCCATACGTTATGGTGCCCTGTGTGTCATCATCTCTATGGCATCAGGCATCATGCATACCTCCTGAGGAACCGTTGCATTAACGGGGAAACGCGTCGGGGTCACCCAGCTCATGCTAAGTCCCAGCTATATACCTCTTTATGATATTATAGGCTATTATGCTGCCATATCTTTGATATTGATGCATTAATGTGTTACCTATGGCACTGTTTTTCCTGCACTATGACGGATTCTTTCCTATGAAAGATCTCATCTGATAATATCTTTGTGCATTTATATTTATATGGGTTTACAGATGCATGACATGGGCATTTTATTATCTGTTTTGTGTTAGACACTGTTTAGTTCCAAGACTCCCTTCATCTCTCACTACCAATTATTGTTTTCCCACCTTTATCTAAGGGATTAATAGGGGAGATAGGGACAGCGTGCGTTGAGTGGGGGCGCCAGATCGCTACTTCTAGGGTGCCAACCTCCACGGCAAGGTAGGCTACAGATTAGGAATAATTAGGGTGTCTGACAGCATAGTTTTATCGGTATAAACGTTGAATTATACCTTCACTGGGTTTTTGGTGATATTTTAAAGGTATCGAAATAAAATTGTGTTTTCATAGGAATACATGTACACACACATTTATGATTTATTCCAAAAAAAAATTTTTTCTTGAATAGTCTCACTCTGGGAATTTATCTACGAGTGTAGTGACGATTTTGACTCCATGGCTGTTTTCCAGAAACAACAAGTGATGCTGAGTGAAAATTGCAAACTGCCATTGTAGTGACCAAAATGCTGTATTGACCAGTACCTTATAGTGACCAGTACATTATGCCCAGTTCATGCTTCTGGAGACATACTCTTGTAAATTAGGCGGCACTCATCACTACAGAAATGCCAAACATGTGGAGGCTATATGTGGTTTAGATACACTGGGGCTCAGAAGAGAGGGGGTATTTGGATTTTGGAGTGCAGAATGTGCTGAATTTCTTTTGAGGGGTGGGGAGCCATTTAGCTTTTCCAGAGCCTTTGTGCTACCAGTAATGTGGAAGCCCCCTATATTCCTGTTAACAGATGACAGACCTGAGTGGGGACTAGCTTTGTTTTATTTGAGTTGAAGCTTTTATTGGGAACATTTTGCATAACATTTGGGATTACATTTATCAGAAGCTCTACACTGAGCACTTACTTTGTTGTTTCCATCTAAATCTCCAAGTGACGGGATTCAAATGAAACCCCCGAGGGACACTCTCACTATAATGAAGAAGCAGAGTTACGTCTGGCCTATGTCGATCGCACTATTATGCTCGCCTAAAAAGTCAGGCACCACCGGATCATAGGTCCTATGGCGTCCACAGTGCCTCCATCTGCCTCACTATAGGGAATCTTCCAAAGGGAGTTCTGTCTGAATCACATATTTCAGAGATTTACAAGGAAACCCATCTGTAAGCGCTCAGCGTAGAGAGCAAGTTAAATGTGAACTGAGCCCTACTGCGATTTTTGGGAGGCAGAATGGAAAAAAATCAAAAGCAGGTGAAGAATTGATTTTAATTATTTTTTACGTCTTTCCTCGTATGGTATAAATGATTAGACAACTTTATTTTTCTGGTCAGTGCAATTACAGCACTGCCAAATTTCTATCGGGTTTTTATCTTTGGAAGCTGTCACATACTAAAAGACGCTTTTTATTGCACATACTTGTATTTTGAGAGATATGATTTTCCATATTTCGGCCGACAGTCATATGATGGCTTGTTTTTTGCGGGACAAGTTGACACGCTTTTATTGGTACCATTTTCAGCCACATGACATTTTTTGATCGCTTTCTATTCCGATTTTTGGGAGGTAGAATGAACAAAAACCAGCAATTCAGGAGTTTTATATATAGAAATTGTGTGGTAAAATTGATAAGGCAGCTTTATTCTTTGGGTAAGTATGATTACAGTGATACCACATTTATAAATGTTTTCTTAATGTTTTGGCACTTTTACACAATAAAAACTATTTTATAGAAAAAATAATTATTTTTGCATGGCTTTATTCTGAGAACTATAACTATTTAATTTTCAGCTGACAGATCTTTATGGTGTCTTGTTTTTTGCGGGACAAGATGTTGTTTTCAGTGACGATACCATTTCTATTTACATTTGTCTTTTTGATCTCATTTCATTACACATTTTTCAGCAGTATGATGATAAAGCATTGTTTTTTGCTTCATTTTTAAGTATTTTTTTACAGTGTTCACAGAAGGGGTTAACTAGTGGGACAGTTTTATAGAGCTGGTTGTTCCGAACACGGTGATACCAAACGTGTACTTTTTTTGTTTATATTTCTTTTTTACATAAATAAATGTATTTATTGGATCAATATATTTTTTGGGTTCTATATTTGGGGATTTTATTAAATATTTTTACAGTTTATAATAACTTTTTTTTACTGTTTTACATTGCTTCAGGATGGGACATCACTGTGCAGTAATAGATCGCTGATCTGATACTCTGCAAAGCTTCTGCACTTCAGAACATCAGATCAGTGTCTTACAGGCAGAGAAGGAGGCGTCTCAGCCCCTGCACTTTGCAGGCACTGAGAAGCCACCTTCCTTGAAGGACCGCTCGACCATCTTGGAGACCATCAGCACAACGTGATCTCCTCGCTTTGTGGTGATGGAAGCACACAGGGATCCCCTCCCTGTGCGATACCCCATAATGTCCCTGTCACTATTGACAGTGGCATCAGAGGTGTTAAACACCCATTAATCATGGGCATTGCTGCAGGGTATCAGCTCTCACATAGAGCTGACACTCACACCTGATCGTGACACTCAGAGTGAGTCCCCGCTATCATAGGGCCGTACATATATTTCTCTTTGCCGGTACTTAATGATCTTGCAGATCAACAAAACGATCAGGTTTAGCAGGTGGAGAAGAAATCAGACCAATAATAGATCATACCCTAGAGCCCGTTCAACCTCGGTCTCATCCGTATCCTCTGTGGAGGATAAAACACAGAACATGGACAGCATTAAATCTTTGTCGGATAGGAGGGATCACGCAAAGGACAATGGATGGAAGGGTGGAAGATTTAATTGAAAAACAAAAACTTACAGTCTCACCCCAATCCGATAAAAAAGCTAAAACAAACACACTAGAGGTAATAAATATGTACTCACATGTTCCCTCCAAATCCCAACAACAAGTGATGGGACTGGAGCTCTTCTTCTCCCCTGTAATAACTTTGAATTTTTTCACAGCCCTGAAGGACCTTCACCTGTTTTCCCGTAAGCTCATTTTAAAAAAGCTTCATTCACGAACCTCCTCTGAGCTAGAGATGAGCAATTCAGCTGAACTGGAGGCGATTCACACATTGGAGGAATTACAACATGAATCAAACCCAACAATGGTAGGTACTTCTCTGCCTTGCATGTCTGCCAGGTGTACCATGTTTCCCCCTTGTCCTTATGTCCACAGATTGAGAAATTCACCAAACTGGTGACAAAAGACTTTAAAACTATCAACAACTAAAAGAAAAAAGACAATCTAATCCCCTTGCAACACAAAGTATTGCTGGAACTTAAGTCACAGGATGATGTAGTTATCAAACCAGTGGATAAGCAGGGGGGAACATGGTCATCGGGTCTGTGGAGAAGTATGAGAGGGAGGCCTTCAGGGAGCTGCAGAATAAAAAGACCTATGCCCAGCTGCCTCAGAGCCCCTTGTCAGCATTCCAAAACAAATTGCACAATATTCTGGAGAAAGCACATGAAAGGGGAATCATCACTAAAAGTCTCCTGGGTGGACTTATGGTCAAGTTCCTGTTTATCTCCATGTTCTACCATCTCCCCAAGAGTCTGTCTCTCCCCCAGGGCATCCTATTGTCTCTGGCCTTGGAGGGCAATGCGATCCAGTCTGCAAATTCATCGAACAATGTCTGCAACCCCAGATGGAGACACTGCCATACTATATCAGGGACACCACGGACGTCCTGCAGAGGGTTGAAGGCCTATTCCTGTACTCGGACATGATCCTCATCACGGCGGATGTAGAAACACTCTACACCAACATCTTCCATGACAACAGTCTCAAGGCCGCCAGGCTACTTCTTGAGTCCAGTGACCTTGATGCTGATGTACGTGAGCTGGTGTAGGAGTTACTGTGTTTCATCCTGACTAGGGTTGAGCGAAACAGGTCGGTCAATTTAAAAAAACACCGACTTTCGCCAAAGTCGGGTTTCGCTCGGCAGTTGCCCAAGCGTTCAGCGACCCAAGCGCCGAAGTCGGGTGTCGCAGCTTGCAGGCGCCTTTTTTTCACCAATGAGCAAGGACGTACACTGTGGGCAACGAGATGACGTATGCAGCAGTGCCGTGCGGCTTTGAGCGGTGCGGGATTCAATACCCCGCCAAAGCCGTGTCGGCACCGCTCATTGGCTGAGCCGCCCGCCGGCTCAGCCAATGAGCGCACGGAATTCAAATCTCCCACCAAAGCGGCACCGCTCATTGGCAGAACCGGCGAGCGGCTCAGCCAATGAGCGCCGCGGGATTCAAATCCCCGCCAAAGCCGTGCTGGCACCACTCATTGGCTGAGCCGCCCGCCAGCTCAGCCAATGAGCGGCGCGGGATTCAAATCCCCAACCAAAGCGGCGCCGCTCATTGGCAGAACCGGCGGGCGGCTCAGCCAATGAGCGGCGTCGGATTCAAATCCCACGCTATTGGCTGAGCGGTGCCGCCCGGCTTTGGTATGTGTGTGTGTGCGAGGCTGTGTGTGTGTGTGTATGCATTCAAGAATAAAAGGTAGCACACTGTAGCGCTATAACCTGCGGACACAAAAATATGAAAAATATGAAAAATAAATTGCATCACTGCCTTAGAAATATGAAAAATTGAGAAGTCTTAGCGCATAAAAAGGCCAATTTATGATAGCCACATTAAGGCTCTTCTCATATACCAGGTCCTAACTATGCCAATCCTCACTTAGATAAGTCTGTCTGCATGGGAACATATGAATCTTCTCTCCAGACTAAAATCTACATCTCTGTGGAGGGGTAATGAACCTGTTATAATTAAAACGCCTGTGACCACCAGGTGGAGTGCTCAGGTAGAAGGTAAATGAATACATATCAAAAACTGACCGGCACATCCAAACATAGATCCAATGTGAACAGGTGCTTAAACCTAGAGTCACCAACTCATTCACATTCAAGAATAAAAGGTAGCACACTGTAGCGCTATAACTTGCGGACACAAAAATATGAAAAATATGAAAAAATATGAAAAATAAATTGCATCACTGCCTTAGAAATATGAAAAATTGAGAAGTCTTAGCGCATAAAAAGGCCAATTTATGATAGCCACATTAAGGCTCTTCTCATATACCAGGTCCTAACTATGCCAATCCTCACTTAGATAAGTCTGTCTGCATGGGAACATATGAATCCTCTCTCCACACTAAAATCTACATCTCTGTTGAGGGTAATGAACCTGTTATAATTAAAACGTCTGTGACCACCAGGTGGAGTGCTCAGGCAGAAGGTAAATGAATACATATCAAAAACTGACCGGCACATCCAAACATAGATCCAATGTGAACCTGGTATATGAGAAGCGCCTTAAGTGGCTATCAGGTACACATAAGGTACACATAAATTGGCCTTTTTATGCGCTAAGACTTCTCAATTTTTCATATTTCTAAGGCAGAGATGCAATTTATTTTTCATATTTTTTCATATTTTTCATATTTTTGTGTCCGCAAGTTATAGCGCTACAGTGTGCTACCTTTTATTCTTGAATGTGTATGAGTTGGTGACTCTAGGTTTAAGCACCTGTTCACATTGGATCTATGTTTGGATGTGCCGGTCAGTTTTTGATATGTTTTTGATATGTATTCATTTACCTTCTGCCTGAGCACGCCACCTGGTGGTCACAGGTGTTTTAATTATAACAGGTTCATTACCCCTCCACGGAATAAAGCAACCGCATACTCCCTGTCCGACCAGTCCAATTAATAACGAATGTCCCACGATGGTCTCCCCCATAGAACAGTGACATCAGGTGATGCCACTGCTCTGTAGGGCCTCCCAGTGATGCACTGACAGGAGACAATGGCTCCTGCAGTGCATCACTGACTTCATTCTCTCACTTTATGGCAATGCTGCATGGGAATTTTCTCACCCAGCATTGCCAGTGAGAGAATGAACGGAAGTGACGTCATTCTCTTCCGGCGTCTGATGTCAGTGCATCGCAGGGGCGGTGTAGAGCGCTGACATCACCCGATGTCAGCGTTCTATACCGGAGATCGTCGTGGGACACTCATTATTATCTGGACTTACGCGGACAGGTGATGTATAGGTTGCTTTATTATTTTATTTTTATTACAGGAGACGATGGCATCGAGGAATAGGTGATTGGTGAGTATGTACTCTATGTTATGTGTTGTATGTTATATGTATATTCTGTATGTTATATGTATGTTACGTGTTGTATGTTATATGTATGTACTAGAAAAATATTTAGAGTTGAGATATGTATGTACTGTATGTTATGTGTTAGATGTTATATGTATGTACTGTATGTTATGTGTTATATGTATGTTCTGTATGTTGTGTTATATGTATGTACTGTATGTTATGTGTTGTATGTTATATGTATGTTCTGTATGCTATGTGTTATATGTACAGTACAGACAAAAAGTTTGGACACACCTTCTCATTCAAAGATTTTTCTGTATTTTCATGGCTATGAAAATTGTAGAATCACACTGAAGGCATCAAAACGATGAATTAACACATGTGGAATTATACATTACACTTTACAAAAAAGTGTGAAACAACTAAAAATATGTCTTATATTCTAGGTTCTTCAAAGTAGCCACCTTTTGCTTTGATTACTGCTTTGCACACTCTTGGCATTTTCTTGATGAGATTCAAGAGGTAGTCACCGGAAATGGTCTTTCAACAGTCACCCAGCTCACCCCAAACCATCTCGATTGGGTTCAGGTCTGGTGACTGTGGAGGCCAGGTCATCTGGCGTAGCACCCCATCACTCTCCTTCTTGGTCAAATAGCCTTACACAGCCTGGAGGTGTGTTAGGGGTCACATTTTTGTTAAATATATAATTCCATATGTGTTAATTCATAGTTTTGATGCCTTCAGTGTGAATGTACAATTTTCATAGTCATGAAATTACAGAAAAATCTTTGAATGAGGTGTGTCCAAACTTTTCGTCTGTACTGTATGCTCTGTATGTTATGTGTTATATGTATGTTCTGTATGTTATGTGTTGTATGTTATATGTATGTTATGTGTTATATGTTATATTTATGTACTGTATGCTATGTGTTATATGTATGGCATGTGTTGTATGTTATATGTATGTACTGTATGTTATGTGTTATGTGTTATATGTATGCTCTGTATGTTATGTGTTATATGAATGTTCTGTATGTTGTGTTGTTGTGTTGTGTTGTATGTTATATGTATGTTACGTGTTGTTACGTGTTACATGTTGTATGTTATATGTATGTACTGTATGTTATGTGTTATATGTATGTTATGTGTTGTATGTTATACAGTATGTATGTACTGTATGTTATGTGTTATATGTATGTACTGTATGCTATGTGTTATATGTATGTTATGTGTTGTATGTTATATGTATGTTCTGTATGTTATGTTATATGTATGTTCTGTATGTTATGTGTTGTATGTTATATGTATGTTCTTTGTTATATGTATGCTATGTGTTATATGTTGTATGTTCTGTATGTTGTGTATGTAATGTATGTTTTTTTTTACATTCAACACATTAGCCGGATGATGGGACTACTACTACCCCATCATTGGCTAATGTGTCACTCACTGACAGTGTAGCAGGCATAGCCGGATGGGACTTGTAGTCCCATGGGACGATGCTTGCATACATACACACACACACACACACACAGCAAAGCCGGGCGGTACCGCTCAGCCAATGGCGGGGGATTTGAATCCTGCGCCGCTCATTGGCTGAGCCGCCCGCCGGCTCTGCCAATGAGCGGTGCGGCACGGCGGGGGATTTGAATCTCGCGCCTCTCAAAGCCACGCCGGTACCGCTCTTTGGCTGAGCCACCCGCCGGCTCTGAAAATGGGCACTATAGGTGTTTTTACTGTCCTCCACTCCCTGCCGACTTTGCTTCCCCATTGACTTGCATTGGGTTTCGTGTTTCAGTCGGACCACCGACTTTTCCCAATAGTCGGCCGATTTCGTTCGATCCGACTTTTGCGAAAGTCGGGTTTCGTGAAACCCGACTTGACCCGAAAAAAGGGAAAGTCGCTCATCTCTAATCCTGACCCATAATTTTTTACCTTCAAGGATCGATTTTTTCTGCAGAAACAGGTTACAGCAATGGGAGCAGCATGTGCGCTATCTTATGCTAACCTGTTTCTGAGGTTTGGGAGAGGGGCATCTTCTCAGTTGAGGCATATGATGCCCCCCAGATCGTTGGATGGTATAGGTATATTGATTATTTCCTTTTTATATTGCAAGGTACTGTGTTATATGTATGTACTGTATGCTATGTGTTATATGTATGTTATGTGTTGTATGTTATATGTATGTTCTGTATGTTATGTTATATGTATGTTCTGTATGTTATAGTGTTGATGTTATATGTAGTTCTGTAGTTATGTTATGTATGTTCTGTGTTATTGTGTATGTTATATGTATGTTCTTTGTTATATGTATGTTATGTGTTATATGTTGTATGTTCGTTAGTGTGTATGTAATGTATGGTTTTTTACATTCAACACATTAGCCGATGATGGACTACTACTACCCATCATTGGCTAATGTGTCACTCACTGACAGTGTAGCAGGCATAGCCGGATGGGACTTGTAGTCCCATGGGACGATGCTTGCATACATACACACACACACACACACAGCAAAGCCGGGCGGTACCGCTCAGCCAATGGCGGGGGATTTGAATCCTGCGCCCGCCTGTTTCTGAGGTTTGGGAGAGGGGCATCTTCTCAGTTGGGGCATATGATGCCCCCCAGATCGTTGGATGGTATAGGTATATTGATTATTTCCTTTTTATATTGCAAGGTACTGTTACTGGTCTGCAGGATTTCTTGTTGTGGTTGAATTCCAATGACTCCAACATCAGTCTCACTTACATCTAATATCACCAGGAGATCTCTTTCCTGGACATTACACTCAACTTAGAGGCCATCGGACTGGTCTATACTGATATGTACAGCAAGGAGAATGCATTATTACATGTATCATCAGCACATCCGAGTTCCACGATTAGAGCCATCCCTATTGGACAGTTTCTTCGCGCAAGGACGATCTATGCATCAGACTATCTTTTTGAGTAGCAGGCCTTGGACCTTGGGGAGAGGTTTAAGAAACATGGATATAACAAGAGGTGCACAAAAAGAGGATACCAAAGGGCTATAGAAACAATAAGATATGATCTACTAACTATGAGAGAAAGTAAACCAAGGGATGCAAATCTGCGATATATCTCTTCTCCACCTGTCATAGATTTGATATGATGAGAACCATTTTAAACCGACATTGGTCGGTTTTGAAAACAATCCCATTCTATAAAAATGCCCTCCACAATCACCTCTTATGACAGCACGTAGGAGTAACAACTTGAAAGATATTCTGGTGAATAGCCATGTTGTCACAAAAGCCCAAGACCCCTTCAAAGCAGGAACACAAAAAGCAGGTTTTTTTCCCATACCGTGCATGCTTGGCGTGTAAGAATCTGACTCGGGCCACATTCTTCACATCATCAGATGGCCTGAGGGAATTCAAGATCAAAGAGTATATCACCTACAGTACTGCACATGTAATGTGCTATGCGGTATGCACCTGTGGGTTGATATACGTTGGACTTACATCACATGAAATACGTGTCCACACACAAGAACACGTGAGAAATATTCAGGCTGCTCGTGATGTGGAGGATGTGAGCACTCTTAAAATAATTCCGAGGCACTTTCAAGCGCACCATAACTGTAATCCAAAAGATCTGCGGATCTGGGGTATTGATAGGATACATGCTGGCATAAGGGGTGACGATATCAAAAACACTCTTGCACAAAGAGAGTGCCGTTGGATTTCAGTTTTGGGCAACATGACTCCAGCAGGCCTCAATGAACAGCTTAGCTCTGCCTCCTTTCCATAAACATCTCATGTATCTTTTTTTAATTTTAAATTCTAATTTGTGTGTTATCGTTTCCTATTTTGTAGTTGCTTATCTCTTATGATCAGTATTAGTGAGTTCGATTTGATAATATCTACATAGGAAGTTACTCTCAGGCATTGTACCGCTCTCCCGCTATACCATGCATTCTGTTGATTGGGACCCTGGACAGTACATGCAAGGATATGTGTTATGATTTGGTAGCTGAGGAGGATAGTAGCCAAAGTAGCCAAGGCAACCAGACACCGAGATAGGTTGGTAACTAGCGGATTGCAGACTCCTGTACTGACAGCACAACTAGAAGCAGCCGTGGTACGTGCCTACGGTGCCCTAGACGCCTTGACACAGCCGAAGAGATAACTAAGCCTAAAGACAGAAAGGGGAAAGCTAACTGCCCCAGAGTAGAGCCCCCAAAGGAATAGGTAGCCCCAAACATATATTGGCTATGAGACAAGATGAAATACAAACACAGGCAGAAAATAGAGCGAGCAAATGCTGGGGCCCTAACTATATAGATAGAACAGAATAGGAAAGAATACTGTCTGCAATCCAGCAAAAGCTCTAAGAAAAACTCCAACCAGTCTTATATACAAAAATACTGAGACCACACGATCTCTCCCCCACTAGATCAGAACTCAGGTGTAACTGGTAGCAAATAAGCAGATACTGATATGACAGGGAACTGATAATACATAAACAATGGCAAATGAGAAACAGAGGCCAGCGCAGGCCCCAGGAGGGGAACCTGGCTGTACAAACTCTAGAAGGGCAGAAAACTGAGATAGACAAAAACTAAAGCCACAGAAATAAACAGCAAACCTATCTGAAAGTTGCAGGAGAAGCAGGAAGCAAGCTCACTTCCAAAAGAGACCAGGAAGCAACAATCACCGGCGAGGATCATGGGAAGGTTACTCACTTAAATCTCCCCAGTCATCAACACCAGATTGCCAATCATCGCTCCCAGCTGATGAACCTCCGTTAGCCAAAGCAGCTTCATTACTATCAGCAGCCACCAGAGGGAGCCCAAACTCCGAAGTCAGATCCAGAGCGTTCACAACAGACATGCTTCATAACAGACCAGACGTCCATGTTTGCATTATGTTCCCCCTTTCTTGTGCATACACTACTGGAATGTGCTTTTTGTGTGTGTTGTTTGCCTTTTATTGTTCTTTTTCTGTCCTATGTAAAGCTACACCTTTTATTCAGAATTTTATCTATTTGAATTTTATGTATTACTAGACAAGTATTACTCACTTTACTTAGGCTTATGTACAGTGCCTACAAGTAGTATTCAACCCCCTGCAGATTTAGCTGGTTTGATAAGATGCAAATAAGTTAGAGCCTTCAACTGCAACGAGAGTAGGATTTATTAACAGAAGCATAAATCTTACAAAACAAAAAGTTATGTTGCTCAGTTGAATTTTAATAAATTTAAACATAAAAGTGTGGGTCAATTATTATACAACCCCTATGTTTAATATTTCGTGGAATAATCCTTGTTGCAATTACAGCTAATAATCGTCTTTTATAAGACCTGATCCGGCCCGCACAGGTCTGTGGAGTTATCTTGCCCACTCCACTGCAGATCTTCTCCAAGTTATCTAGGTTCTTTGGGTGTCTCATGTGGACTTTAATCTTGAGCTCCTTCCACAAGTTTTCAATTGGGTTAAGGTCAGGAGACTGACTAGGCCACTCTAACACCTTGACTTTTTCCCTCTTGAACCAGGCCTTGGTTTTCTTGGCTGTGTGCTTTGGGTCGTTGTCTTGTTGGAAGATGAAATTACGACCCATCTTAAGATCCTTGATGGAGGAGCGGAGGTTCTTGGCCAAAATCTCCAGGTAGGCCGTGCTATCCATCCTCCCATGGATGCGGACCAGATGGCCAGGCCCCTTGGCTGAGAAACAGCCCCACAGCATGATGCTGCCACCACCATGCTTGACTGTAGGGATGGTATTCTTGGGTCGTATCAGTGCCATCCAGTCTCCAAACGTCACGTGTGTGGTTGGCACCAAAGATCTCGATCTTGGTCTCATCAGACAATAGAACACTTGAACCAGTCTGTCTCAGAGTCCTCCAAGTGATCATGAGCAAACTGTAGACGAGCCTTGACATGACGCTTTGAAGTAAAGGTACCTTACGGGCTCGTCTGGAACGGAGACCATTGCGGTGGAGTACGTTACTTATGGTATTGACTGAAACCAATGTCCCCACTGCCATGAGATCTTCCCGGAGCTCCTTCCTTGTTGTCCTTGGGTTAGCCTTGACTCTTCGGACAAGCCTGGCCTCGGCACGGGAGGAAACTTTCAAAGGCTGTCCAGGCCGTGGAAGGCTAACAGTAGTTCCATAAGCCTTCCACTTACGGATGATGCTCCCAACAGTGGAGACAGGTAGGCCCAACTCCTTGGAAAGGGTTTTGTACCCCTTGCCAGCCTTGTGACCCTCCACGATCTTGTCTCTGATGGCCTTGGAATGCTCCTTTGTCTTTCCCATGTTGACTATGTATGAGTGCTGTTCACAAGTTTGGGGAGGGTCTTAAATAGTCAGAAAAGGCTGGCAAAAGAGATCATTAATCCACACATGTGAAGCTCATTATTCTTGGTGCCTGAACTACTTATTAATACTTTAGGGGGACCAAACAGAATTCTTGTGGTTTGAGGGGTTGAATAATAAATGACACTCTGAATTAACTTTTAACGTTTTTAAAAAAAAAAAAAAAAATTAAAAAATTTTTTTTGCTGCAGTGCATTTCCCACTTCCAGGCTGATCTACAGTACAAATGTCACAATGCCAAGTTAATTCCGCATGTGTCAACCAGCTAAATCTGTAGAGGGTTGAATACTACTTGTAGGCACTGTATGTAAGGGCAATACAACCAATGCAAGCACTGGCAATTTATGATATCTGCACAACTTAACACATTCTTATCACTGTGACTGTTCATCATTTTTTAGTATTTACTTTTTCATGAGGATGATTCCCTACCATGTCACCATGCAGAGGTAGGGAATATGATCATCATAATGTCTAGTCTTAAAACATTATATTCACTTGACTACTATACCCATGTTGCCTTATTGCACTTTAATCAGTGTCTACCACTTTTTCCTTTGGTGGGTTTAGTGGTGAAGTATGCATGGTTCACATACTATTAGAATTGTTTCATATATATACAGCAGTGTACATATTTTCCATATGATATTCGATTCTTCCTACTTACATTTAGCACAGACCATTTTATCATTTAAGGCGAGGGCGTCTGTTATGCCTACCATATCTTAGAGTCCCAAGTGCGCATGTCTTGAACATGATGCTGTCCTGAGCATCACTGATGAGGCCTAATTATGACGCATATGGATCACTGATATCACCGTGACGGTCCCTGTAGATTGCAGCGTCATGGCGAGTGCCAGAAGTGATGCAAGTATCGGCGCAAACAATTTCACACATGCGCAATTACCGGAACTCATCATACCTGTAAAGAGGTAAATTTAATGCCTGACTTATACACAGAGTAGCATGGCTCCCTGAGGAAGCCGACGCAAACGCGTGTTGGGGCTGGTTGCGCATCTTTCCTGCATCTTATTATGGATAAGAGTCTGTCCTGAATTTTGGCCTACTTATCTTTGCAGAATTGTTGTAATTCAATCACATTGGAGAGTTTCCAACCATGAACTGCCTTTTTAAGGTCATGCCACAGCATTTCTATCAGATTAATGTCAGGACTTTGACTAGTCTTATTTTGTTTTTCTTAAGCCATTCAGAGGTGGACTTGCCGGTGTGTTTTGGATCATTGTCCTGCTGCATAACCCAAGTGCGCTTCAGCTTGAAGGAAGGAACAGATGGCCGGACATTCTCCTTCAGGAATTTTTGGCACGCCGCAGAATTCGTGGTTTCATTTACCACAACAAATCTTCCAGGTCCTGAAGCAACAAAACAGCCCCAGACCATCACACTACCACCACCATATTTTACTGTTGGTGTGATGTTCCTTTTCAGAAATGCTATGTAACTTCTACGCCAGATGTAATGTGATATACACCTTCCAAAAAGTTCAACTTTTGTCTACAGAGTATTCTCCCAAAAATCTTGGGGGTCATCAAGATGTTTTCTGGCAAAACAGGGATGAGCCTTTATATTCTTTTTGATCAGCAGCGGTTGCTATGCAGGCCATTTTTCCCAGTCTCTCTCTTATGATGGAGTCATGAATACTGACTTTATCTGAGGCAAGTGTGGCCTGCAGTTCTATGGGTGTTATTGTGGGTCTTTTGTGACCTCTTGGATGAGTCGTCACTGCGCTCTTGGTGTAATTTTGTTAGGCTGGCCACTACTGGGAAGGTTCACCACTGTTTCATGTGTTTGCGATTTGAGGATAATGGCTCTCACTGTAGTTCTCTGGAGTCCCAAAGCTTTAGAAATGGCTTTATAACCTTTTCCAGACTGATAGCTCTCATTTGCTTTGTTTCTCATTTGTTCCAGAATTTCTTTGGATATGTAAGGATTTGGAGGATCTTCTTGTCTACTTCATTTTGTCAGGCAGGTCCTTTCTAAGTGATTTCTTGATTGAGAACAGGTGTGGCAGTAACCAGGTCTGGATGTGGATAGGGAAATTGAACTCAGCTTCCCAAAGATGTGATAAACCACAGTTAATTTGTATTTTAAGGGGAGGAAGGTCAAACACATTTTCACACAGGTCTCTGTAGGTTTGGATTTCATTCTCCCGTAAAAATAAAGACCTACATTTAAAAGCAGCATTTTGTGTTTACTTGTGTCATATTTGTCTAACATTTAAATTTGTTTGGGGTTCTGAACCATTTAAGTGTGACAAACATGCAAAAGAATATGAAATCAGGGAGTGGCAAACATTTTCACACCACTATATATATATATATATATATATATATATATATATATATATATATATATATAAAATATGCACACATATATGTATTAAGGCTGAGTTCACACGTTATGACTGAGACTCCATCAGAACCAGGTAGTAAACAATAGATACCTTGAAGCTTGTTGTAATTGATGCAAACTTGTTGTCTGCTGTTTCAGGATTGCCAATGAGGTAATCCCAACTAGTAAAAATTTTCCAGCTGAATATAAAGTTGTCATCATCCCCATCCGCAGTGCTTTCATTTATATTCTTGGCCATTCTAGGAATTAATGGAAATTGTCAAAAGCATATATAATGGAATGCATATTAAAGTGGTTGTCTCATCTGGAAAACCTCCATTTGAGGACAACCAACTATAAAAGAGATAGGAGAAATAGTGCAAAGAATGGTTATCACTCTCAGAGGGCTCAATGTCATTATGAGGGCTCAACCATTATTTATGGTCCAGAGCCTCTCACCTAGCCCAATCAGCTCTCATACTTTGCACTGATGAGGGCCAATAACCTGAAACACTGTGTCTGCAAATTGAGATTCTAATTTGGCTTTTATCCTAAGTCATATTGCAAGACTCGTTAAAGGGTTGATTGTGACTTGTAGGATCGCTACTACCAACAGGTGGTACTATAGAGTTCAAGTCCTCTTTCTCTCTGAAGAGGAAATTTGCACATTATTTATGGTCACAATTGATTTCAAAGAGCTCTAGCACTACTTTGTTCACCTTACTCCTGCAACTTATTGTCTGCTGGAATTCCAGCAGACGGACCCCTAATCAAACCACTGTGTAAGGAGCTCCCTGATAAATGTAGATAAGTGATTGCACATGCTTCAGGAACCCCCAATTGACTCCTGAAAGAAGGGGGCGGTATCTTCCAATGGTGATGTCTTTAAATTTTACTTATTCATCTGTCTAAGGCTATATAAGGGAATGTCTGGGGTCTATATAAAGGTGGAATCTGTTCTAATATCTGTATAAAAGCAAGTCTGATATGAGGTCATTATAATGAGAGAAGCACTATTTTGGCTTCAGAATCAAGAAGAGGTCTGATGTTTGGATTTATTTAGTGGGTTTGGGCTGAGGGCTGCATTTATTAAAGAGTTCAGTGATCTCAGTTTAGGATCTCTGGAAAGTTTATATTTACTTACGGGTCTAGGGCAGGGTTCCCCAACTCCAGTCCTCAAGGCCTACTAACAGGTCATGTTTTGAGGATTTCCTTTGTATAGCACATGTGATGCAATTATCACCTGGGCAATACGAAGGAAATCCTGAAAACATGACCTGTTGGTGGGCCTTGAGGACTGGATTTGGGGAACCCTGGTGTAGGGGAATCTGATTTTACTAAGAAGGCTGAATTTCTAATTGGAACCTAAGGCTTTTTGCTTTTGTTCAAGGGTCTCAGTTTTTGGTCATGGGGCTATACTAAATTTAGGGGTCTAATCCTGGATCAGTATTCATTCATAGAATCTGCATTTATTTCAGGGGTCTGATTCTAGGTATGTATTTGGATACAATGTATGTTTTGTATTTTTTTCAGTGTGTTTGATCAGTATTATATATTTATTTATGGAGACTGACCATGGGTCTGTATTAGTTTATTGGAATCCAGCCATTAGTCTTCAGTATTTAGGGGGTTTTAGTCTATGGTCTTTATCCAAGTATTTATGTTGGGGTGTGATGAAGGGACTCGTATGTACTATCATATGCATATGTGAGGCAGCTCCCATAGGTTGGGGGCCTATTTAGGTAATTGAGTTAGAAAACCAGAACTTTGCATGATATACTGCTTTCCCTTTTGGAAATCTATTTGATGTTCATGCTCTATAAGTGGCAATTACAGCTAAATGTAATTATATAAATTAACTAAGTGTTAACTTATTCAAAACAAGTCTTACTATAACGATAAGAAAACAATATCTTCTACAACACTAAAGAAATTGAAAATTCTATTAAAAATAGTAATCACTTTTTGACAAAAGATTAGTACAGCAAGCATATGTCTAAAATACTACTCTTGATAACTGGACAAATAATATAGTGCTAAAAAAATAAAAGGAACACTAAAATACCATATCCTATATATCACTGAATGAAATATTCTAGTTACAAATTTTTATTCATTACATAGTGGAATGTGTTGAGAACAATTAAACATAAAAATGATCAATATAAATCAAAATTAATCCCATGGAGGTCTGTATTTGAAATGATACTCAAAATCAAAGTGGAAAATCAAATTACAGGCTGATCCAAGTTCAGTGGAAATGCCTCGAGACAAGGAAATTAGGTTCAGTAGTGTGTGGCCTCGAAGTGCCTGTATGACCTCCCTAGAACTCCTGAGCATGATCCTCATGAGGGAGTAGATGTTCTCCTGAGGGATCTCCATGCAGACCGGGATTAAAGCATCAGCCAACTCCAGGACAGTCTGATGTGCAACATGGCATTGGTGGATGGAACAAGACATGATGTACCAGATGTGCTCCATTGGATTCAAGTCTGGGGAATGTGTTGGCCAGTCCATAGCATCAATGCCTTCATCATGCAGAAACTGCTGACACACTTCAGCCACAAAAGGCCTAGCATTGTCATGCATCAGAAGAAACCCAGGGCCCAGTGCACCTGCATATGGTCTCACAATGGGTTTGAGGATGGGTCTGCCAAACTGGTCATGCTGGAGAATATTGCAGCCAGCAGAATGTTTTCCATAGCATCTCAAGACTCTATCACACATGCTGAGTGTGAACCTGTTCTCATCTGTGAAGAGCACAGTATGCCAATGTCGAATCTGCCAATCTTGGTGTTCTCTGGTAAATGTCAATCGCCGTGAACAGTGTGGGCTGTAAGCACAGCACCCACTTGTGGATGTCTGGCTCTCATTCCACCTTCATAAAGTGTGTTTCTGACACTATGATCAGACACATGGATGTTAGTTGCCTGCTTGAGGTCATTTTGCAGGGCTCTGGCACTGCTCCTCCTGTTCCTCCTTACACAAAGGAAGAGGTAGCAGTCCTGCTTCTGGGTTGTTGCCCTCCTATGGCCCCCTCAACATGTCCCGGTGTACTGGCTTGTCTTCTGGTATCTGCTCCATGCTCTGGACACTGTGCTGACAGACACAGCTACCCTTCTTACCACAGCTCACATTGAAGTGCCATCCTGGATGAGCTGTACTACCTGAGCAACTTCTGTGGGTGGTAGCCTCATGCTAGTATACCTCTAGGGCTGGGAACAATGACAAAATGCAAAAGTGACCAAAACAACAGCCAAAAAGGATGAGAGCAGAGAAATTGTCTGTGGTCACCACCTGCAGAATAGGGGTTGTCTTACTAATTGCCTATAATGTCTACCTGTTGTCTGTTCCATTTGCACAACAGCAGGATAAATTGATTCACAATCAGTGTTGTTTCATAACTGGACAGGCTGATTTCATAGAAGTGTGATTGACTTTGAGTTACATTGTGTTGTTTAAGTGTTCATTTATTTTTTTTTGAACAGTATATATACAAGGGAAAATAAGTATTTAATAAACTGATGATTTTGCAAGTTTTCCCACCTACAAGGAAAGGAGAGGTCAATAATTTTTATCATAGGTACACTTCAACTGTGAGAGAGACAATCTAAAAAATTTGCATTGTATTGCAATAAAATAAGCTTTTGATACAAAAGAAAAACAGAACTTAATATTTGGCACAAAACCTTTGTTTGCAATCACAAAGTTCAAATGGTTCCTGTAGTTCATGACCAAGTTTCCACACACTATAGCATATGGCCCATTCCTCCATACAGATCTTCTGAAGATCTTTCAGGTTTCGGGACTGTCGCTTGGCAACATTGAGTTTAAGCTCCCTCTAAAGCTTTTCTATAGGCCTCAGGTCTGGAGACTGGCTAGGCCACTCAGGGACCTTGAAATACTTATTACAGAGCCATTGACTGTGTACTTCGGGTCATTGTCATAATGAAAGACCCAGCCACAACCCATCTTCAATACTCTAACTGAGGGAAGGAAGTTGTTGGCCAAAATCTCACGATACATTACCCTATTCATCCTTCCTTCAATACAGTGCAGTTGTCCTGTCCCCTTTGCAAAAAAGGACCCCCAAAGCATGATATTTCCCCCACCATGCTTAACGGTTGGGACGATGTTGGGGTTGTACTCATGCTTCTTCTTCCTCCAAACATGGTGAGTGGAGTGGATACCAAAAAGTTCTATTTTGGTCTCATCTGACCAAATGGCCTTCTCCCATGCCTCCTCTGGATCATTCAGATGTTCATTAGTGAGCTTCAAATGGGCCTGGACATGTGCTGGTGTAAGCAGGGGGACCTCGTGTGCCCTGCAGGATTTTAATCCATGATGGTGTAGTGTGTTACTAACGGTAATGTTTCAGACTGTGGTCCCAGCTCTCTTCAGGTCATTGACCAGCTACTTCCAAGTAGGTTTGGGTTGACTCCTGAGCTTTCTCAGAATCATCCTTACCCCACGAGGCGAGATCTTGCCCCAGACCGAGGAAGATTGACAGTCATCTTGTGTTTATTCCATCTTCTAATAATTGTGCCAACAGTTGTTGCCTTCACACCAATCTGCTTGCTTATTGTCCTGTATCCCATCCCAACCTTGTGCAGGTCTAAAATTTTGTCCCTGGTGTACTTCAACAGCTCTTTGCTCTTGACCATGGTGGAGAGGTGGAAGTGTGATTGATTTAGTGTGTGGACAAGTGGATTTTATACAGGTAACAAGTTAAAACTGGTGCAATTCATACAAGTAATAAATGCAGAGTAGGAGGACTTCTTAAAGAAAAACTATCAGGTCTGTGAGAGCCAGAATTTTTGCTGGTTGATAGCTGATCAAATGCTTATTTCATGCAACAATATGCAATTTAATTTAAAAATCATACATTCTGATTTTCTGTTTTTTTTTTTATTTTTAGATTCTGTTTCTCACAGTTGACGTGTACCTACGATAAAAATTATAGACCTCTCCATTCTTGGTAGGTGGGAAAATTGCAAAGTGGCAGTGTATCAAATCCTATTTTCCTCACTGTATAGAATACATGATTCTATACATTATTATTGTCAACCAAAAAGCAAACCGTTACTTACGTTCTAATGACAACTATTAAGCTGTATCCAAAGACACCAACTCCACATAGAAAGTATGCCAATGGGAGTCGGTACTGCAAGGGTCCCATTGTTCTTTGATTATTGTAATACCCATAGAAGAGAAGGGAATATTTTAAAGCCCCCTGTAAAATATAAAGATTATTTGAATATACACCATAAAGTTATGCACGGCATGATATGAACAATAGTGAGTTGCGTATTTACTCCAGCAACATTGCAAATTCATAATGTGCTAGATAAATATTGATTATGCATAAGCAAAGTGCTATTCTCAATGTCTAGCAGGTCAAATGCAGAAATAAAAAAGAACTTAAAGGGAATCAGTCATGTAAAATAAAGCTATTAACCAACAACTATTGGGCTAAGGCCGGCGTCACACTCAGCGTAGAAAAAAAACGGACCTATTGTACGGCCGTATTACGCAGAAATGTTGCCGGCACATTTATCTTTATTTCATCCATTGTCAAGGTGTGGCTGCGTATTTTGCGCATGTAAGCATCCGCATGCAATCCGTATGACATCCATACGGCGAGATTTTCTCGACTGCTTGCAAAACCGACATATAATGGATCCCAATGACAGTTTTTACATCACAAAAGAAAAAATAGATATATACACATAGAATACATATATATATATATATATATATATACACATGTCATTGTGACATATATATATATGTATATATATATATATATTTTATAGTTCATGCACTTCTACATAGTATAATAGCTGCTAATTCAAATGCCGGCTTTTGTGAAATTACAGAACCCGACATGAAATGACACATGGTTTACATACATTACAAACCACTCCCTTATACCAATTAAAGTATCCTGACGAAGAAGCGGTGAAACGCGCGTTGAGGCGGCAGGCATTTGGGGGGGCTTCATTAGCTGCAGCTACTTAGATGTAAGTACGGACATGTTTGTGAGTTGTCATTCGTTTTCTATTGCACTTTAGCACCTAACACCTTAAGTGAGACGGTGGACGTGATCTTTATGTGATAGATGTGACCTCTATGTTGATATGTGAATTCCTCGTTTTATAGGGGAGATTGATTAAAGAGATTATCACATTCTAATCATTATTGACACTTAAATATTACTGTTTACATATTTAATATGATCGTTATATATTAATGTCCATCTCTCAGGTGGTTATGTAGATTCCTCTCTGTGTAGGGGAGATGTATTAGAGAGATCATTACTTTTCAAATCATCGCAGGTGCTAATTGGTTACATATCTATATTTTATACTTCATTGATATACTGCATGTACTATTGATTATTACAAGCACAATTGTCCTCCCTAAAGAAATCTTAGCCTGCTTAGTGAGTTGCTCTGTCATGTTTATATTTTAAATTGTTGTCATAATAAAATTGTGAATTTTTTCTAAAAAATACTCGTTTGACCCGTGATACTTTAATTGGTATAAGGGAGGGGTTTGTAATGTTGGTTTGAGTTTCATTAATAATATATACCATTATTTATGGGAATTGTCATATTCATTATGGTTTACATACAGTTAACCATGTCATTTCATGTAGTTTGATATATGGTTTTCACTAACAATTACATGAGTGTATGTGAGCAAAATTTCATACATGTAGGGGTTAATTAAATGTGTAAATTCATTGAAAAAAAATGCGTGGGCTCCCGCTGTATTTTCAACACCAGACAGGCAAAGCCAGCGAGTGGGGGCAGATAATAATAGCCTAGGGAGGGTGCATTTATTTTGTGCCCCCCTTTCTACTAAGATCTGCCCCCAGCCACCCCAGAAAAGGCAAATCTATAATTAGATGCACCCTTTCTGGCACTTAGCCCGTCTATTCCCATTGCCCTGTAGCGGTGGCTAATGGGTAGTGTTGAGCCACCCCCGTAGTGTTCGAGTTCGGTTCGGTTCGCCGAACACCCGTGTGTTCGACGAACTGTACGTCGAACTGCTCGTCGAACACCGTCAAACACTGTTAAAACCAATGGCAGGCAAACAAACACACATGGAAACACATAGAAAACACATATAAAACACTTCAAAGGTGTCCAAAAGCTGACAAATTGCTTAGAAGGCACAACTAACACATGGAAAAGTGACAAGTACATATAGTCATGCAAAAAGAAAAGAGTGGAGGAGTATAAGGAGGGGGAGACACAGATATAGGCATGTCATGCCTTTCTAAAACCAAAAAGAGCAAGGGTCCAGTGACACAGTCATGGCTTCAATGTTCAGTTGGAGATACTCCTGTACCATCGTCTCTAGGCGTTGACTATGTGTCTGACTTCTTGTCTCCTGTGGCCTTGCAAAGGATGGGCTAAAAAAGTGGTGAAAGGATTCCGCAAAATTGCTGTTAACACCAGCAGATACTGTGTTTCTGTTACGGTTTGAGTGCTGAAAACTCGACAGTCCCACGGTTGGCAAGTTAGAACTGTGAGATTCACTATGTGCACCACTGGTGTTTTGAGGAAAAGAACATGTAAGATTCTGCAACAGTCTCTGCTGATACTCCTGCATGCGTGAATCCCTTTCTATGGCAGGAATTATTTTGGAAAATTTACTTTTGTACCTGGGATCTAAGAGTGTGGCTACCCAGTAGTCCGGATTATTTCGAATTCTGACAATTCGAGGGTCATGTTGCAGGTAGTGCAGCAAGAAGGCACTCATGTGTCTTGGGCATCCAGGAGCACCAAGTCCCAGTTGTGTTGGTGGCGAGGTAAGAATCATGCTTCCTTCCTCTGCCCTCTCCCCCCAACCTTGCACAACAGAAATATGATCAAGGTCTCCCTCATCTGATGAGTCTTCCATGCCCATCGCCAGTTCGTCCACCACTTCTTCCTGGGCTCCTGCACCTTCCTCACTAGTTTGGATGCTACCATGCACCCTGGTTAATCCCTCTCCCACACCCTCCCATGCCTGCCGCCTTGGTGCTGCCGACCATCTGGACCTTGCAGATGTTTGCCCTTCCACATACAACTCCTCCTCCTCTACTTCCTCCACCTCCTCTTGTTCCACCACCTGACTCCGAATTCTGTTTAACATGTGCTCCATCATGTAAATCACCGGAATAGTCCTGCTGATAATGGCATCGTCAGCACTAAACATCTTCGTCGCCATTTCAAAACTGTGCAGAAGGGTGCATAGGTCCCTGATCTGAGACCACTCCTCCAGCATGATTTGCCCCACCTCTGGATCTCGTTGGCCCAGGCTATAAGTCAGAACGTATTGCACCAGGGCTTTTCGGTGCTGCCACAGTCGCTGCAACATGTGCAGAGTTGAATTCCACCGTGTTGGCACATCGCATTTTAGCCGGTGAAGTGGCAGGCCCAACGACTTCTGTAGAGATGTAAGTCGCTGAGCTGCGGGATGCGAATGGCGGAAGTGAGGACACAGTGACCGTGCCCTCTGCAGAAGACCATGTAGTCCGGGATAGTGGGATAAAAATTGCTGGACAACCAGGTTCAACACGTGAGCCATACAAGGCACGTGTGTGACATTGCCCCGGTGAAGGGCCGCACCCAGGTTTGCTGCATTGTCACACACGGCCTTCCCTGGTTGCAGGTCCAGTGGAGACAACCATTCATGAAACTGGTTCTCCAGAGCTGAACTCAACTCCTCAGCCGTGTGACTCACATTTCCCAGACATTTCAACGTAAAATATGCCTGATGACGTTGAGCCCTGCTGCCAGCATAGCAAGGAGGTGTGCAGGATCCCTTCTGCACAGTTAGAAAGCCCGTGGCATGACCAGACAGGCTTTGGGTGCAGGTGGAGGACTGAGAGGAGGTTGAGGAGGCAGAAGCAGTGGAGGAACTTCGAGATAAAGAGGATTGACGCCCAACTCGTGGGGACGGCAAGACTTGGACAGCAGTCACTTGTCCTGCTGTCACCATAGTTACCCAGTGCCCAGTCAGCGACATGTAACGCCCCTGTCCATGCCTACTCGTCCAAGTGTCTGTGATGAAATGCACCTTGTCACACACTGAGTTTCTCAAAGAAGCGGTGATGTTGTGTGTGACATGTTGGTGGAGCGCAAGCACACCTTTCTTTGAGAAGTAGTGCCGACTGGGCATCAGGTACTGGGGCACTGCGACGGACATAAGGTCTCGAAAATCCTCTGTGTTCACCAGGCGGAAAGGCATAATTAAATGATGACCTGGCAATCAGACTAGCTGTTGCGGGTAAAGAGGTGCCAGGTCTGAGTCTCAAAACAGGTCTGACTGCTGTCCCCCCAGTCAGAGAGGATGAAGAGGCCGCGGTCGCGGATGCACAAGATGGGACAGACGGTGGTTGGCCCGGCCCGCTAGGCCGCATTGTAGCACAGTGAGCTTGCCACTGCAACTTATGCTTCATATCCATGTGACGGTTCATGCATAAAGTACTCAAACTATGGATTTTTTGGCCTCTACTTAGCTTTTGGTCACAAATGTTACAGATAACACGAGTTGGTTCATCCTTATCGATCTGAAAAAATGCCCAGGCTATGCAAGGCTTAGAACCCATGTGACCTGAAGAGCCACCACGACTTGTGGTCAGAGGCAGAGTTGTGTTTGAGGATGCAGTTGGTGACGAGCTTCGACTACTACGTCTCTGTTCAGGAAGGCACAACCTGACCTCGTCGTCACTAGAATCCTCCTCCACCTCCTCTGCTGACCTCATCGACTGGCTGACTGTGGGTTGACAGTAAGTGGGATCTGCAACCTCGTCATCATCACCCTGTGTGTTCTCACACCCGTCGTCCTCAGAGCCAACCTCTTCCTGCCCTGACAAAAAACTCAAGTTGTCGCTCAAATCAGGTATTTGAGTCTCATCATCGTCTTCCTCATTGTCTCCACCAACACGAGTTACAGTTTGGGAACGAGGGTCTACATTATGCTCAGAAACTTCTTCATCTGGTCCTGGATCAGACTCATAAACATTCTGGGCATCACTGCAGATCATTTCCTCGTCTGGATTCACAGAAGCTCTGGAGACGACCTCTGATTCCCAGGCTATAGTATGAGTAAACTGCTCTGCAGACTCAACCCCATACACAGATAGGCAGTTGGAGACTTGGGAGCTGTGAGGAAGCTAGTGCGATTGGGGTGACACCTCTGAGGACTTTTGTGTTTGTGATGTTGAAGTTGAGGTGGAGGAGAGCCGACTTAAAGGAGCACTTGATATCTGTTGAAGCACCTGCTGTTTTTGTGCCTCATCTGGAATTTGTAGCTATGGGCGTGCCCGTAAGAAAGGGATCGTATGACATTGTCCACTAAAAGAAGTAGACATCTTAGTTTGGCTGGAAGATGGTCTTTCTTCTGCTGATGTTACTGTTGCTTTAACACCTACCCCACGGACACAACCTTTTTTCCCTTCCAACACGCCTATTCCCCTTTCCACCAGCAGCAGGCCTTTTCCACTCATTTTTGTTGGTTAAC
The DNA here is from genome assembly GCA_033576555.1 of Oophaga sylvatica. Taxonomy (NCBI): domain Eukaryota; kingdom Metazoa; phylum Chordata; class Amphibia; order Anura; family Dendrobatidae; genus Oophaga; species Oophaga sylvatica. The sequence continues at coordinate 663,834,174 of JARQOD010000001.1, forward strand.
TAATTGACAACTCTGGAGTTGTTTGCACAAAAAACGATGGATGGAAACCGAGCAGAGCTGAGTGGCCAATTTGTGGTACTAGCCCAAAAGGATTGGCTGGGTTAGAAGCAGTAAAACAATTTTATTAGATACACAGGTGGTGGAGCTTAATATAGATGGCCTAATAGAATGAGTACCACACACTGCTACTATGCCCAAAATTATTGTCCAGGCAAGATGCAGCTAAAAAATAGGAGTCATTTCAATGCTGGTGGAGCTTAGTATAGATGGCCTAATACAATGAGTACCACACACTGCTACTATACCCAAAATTATTTTACAGGCAAAATGCAGATAAAAATTTGGAGTAATTTGAACGCTGGTGGAGCTTAGTATAGATGGCCTAAAAGAATGAGTACCACACACTGCTACTATGCCCAAAATTATTTTACAGGCAAGATGCAGCAAAAAATTCTGAGTAATTTCAATGCTGGTGGAGCTTAGTATAGATGACCTAATAGAATGAGTACCACACACTGCTACTGTGCCCAAAATTATTTTACAGGCAAGATGCAGATAAAAATTCAGAGTAATTTGAACGCTGGTGGAGCTTAGTATAGATGGCCTAATAGAATTAGTACCACACACTGCTACTATGCCCAAAATTATTATCCAGGCAAGATGCAGCTAGAAATTTGGAGTAATTTGAATGGTGGTGGAGCTGGAAAAAAGTGATAGGAACTGATGTAACCTAGCCCTCAAAAGGGCTGCAATTACAAATAGTCACTACTCCCAACCTATCTGTCTATTTATTAAGAGCACAGACCTGCCTGCTAAAAGTGCTAGGAACTGCTGTAACCTAGCCCTCAAAAGGGCTGCAATTACAAACTAGTCCCACTCCCTACTCCCTAAACCTTTCTGTCGATTTCAGTGAAATTTCGCTTCCAATTTTCTGATGCACAATATAGCGCTCACAGCAGCAGCAGTGCCATGTAACATTGAGCTGCAGCAGTGAGAAAATGGTGGTGACGGGGAAAATGGCTGAGTCTTATAGGGTAAGGACATGTGACATACACAGCCAATGACACATGCCTTTGCTTGTGTGAAAAAAAAGCACTTCGCTCCGTGTGTGCGCTGCTGATTGGCTGACAGACTGCACCTCCCACTGGAAATGCGGGAAAGAGAAAAAAAAATGGAGATCTTCATTGTTTCTGCAGAGATCCATCCCATGCCCCTCCCCCCACCCCGCTGTACACTCAAACTGTGTATTAACAGTGATTATCAGCATTATTGTGAAAAAATCCAGTTACGATTTTGGTGCACGAACAGTTCTCGAACATAACCTCGAACAGTCGGATTTTTCCAAATCGTTCTGGTTCGTCGAACGGCTCGAACACCGCCCAAAACAGCTCGAATTTGAAATTGGCGAACAGTTCGATTCGAACACCGCTCATCTCTACTAGTGGGTTAATAATGGGTTAAAGCCACCTTGCAATTGGAAGGTGACTTTAAAGGCCTCTTCCACACATCCGTTTTTTGACTTCAGGCACAATCCGGCGTGTTGTTAAAAAAACGGATCCGGTACCGGATGCGGGTTTTTTTTTAGCATTGACTTTCATTAGCGCCGGATCGTTCCTGATGTCATTGCGTTGCATCCGTTTTTGTCCAGATCCGGCGGAAATGTACATTCCGGCGGCCGGACAAAACGGTGACTGCAACGTTTTTTATTTTTTCCGGAGCCGCCTGATAGTGCCTGAAGCGGCGCATCAGGCAGCCGGAAATAATAGAAGTCTATGGAACCGGATCAGACTTTTGTGCAAACCGTCAAAAGACTGATCCAGATTCTGGAAATCAGGGACTACTTCTACTACTACTACTACTACTACTACGTCCGGACATGCCTACCTGCATTTTCCACCTACAAAACTTCTTTTTCCAGGTTCAAAAGTTCAGGTCGGATCCAGCAAAAAAACTGATCCATTGCATCAGTTTTTTCATTTCAGCGCCGGATCCGTCCCTTCAGGCATTCGACGGATTATGCCTGACACAAAAAAACGAATGTGTGAAAGAGGCCTAAGCCAGGTTAATAATTGAGAGTTGTCAATTAGACAACTCTCAATTATTAATCCTATTGTATGAAATTTAAAAAAAAAACACGCAGACATTAATTAAAAATCATTTTAATGAAATAAACACACAGTTTTTGACCATCTTTTATTGTACTGGTATTCCTTCGATTCCTTTGTTCTCCTGAAATAAAAAAAAATAATAAAACAACATTATTTTTACCTATCCGGCGCTCAGTCAGGTCCAACGCTGTAATCCTTCACAAAGTGTTAACATGTTTACTGCGGGGACCGGAGCTAATGCTGACAGCCTTGCAGTAAACCCCCGAATGAATCATCTCTTCTCCCGGCTGACAGGAGAGGAAGTGATTCGCTGGGAAGCTTAATTGATTGTTTCCCAGGCTAATCAGTTCAGTTCAGGTCAGCTGGGGACACCGCACAGCATCAGTGACGTCAGAGGGATAATAGCGTTAATAGCGTTCTAACATCGGTAGCCCCACTACTGGGTGGAAATTAAATTTATTCACCCCAGCGGTGTTTGGCTCCCATCATAGGGGTGGTACAATTTCAGTTACTGTTCAGTGTATAGAGAGCAACGGCTATCATAAAAGGTTCCCTTTAACCCCTTTCCGACGTTGGGCATAATAGTACGCCCACTTGACACCCTCCATTTGATGTGGGCTCCAACGGTGAGCCAACACCTTATACTGCTAGAGTTGAGCGATACTTTCCGATATCCAAAAGTATCGGATCGGAATGGTATCGCCGATACACACAAAATATCGGCGATACCGATACCGATACCGGAAATCCAATGTAAGTCTATGGGAACAAAATATCGGAATTAAAAAAACCCCATTCTTGCCTTGTTGGATAATTGTACATGAAGGAAAACAACAAAGAGTAATGTAGAATGTATTGGGGGAGGTTGAGGAGACATTAAAGGCATAGATGTTTAACCCAATCCAATGGAATAGCATTAATATATTTTTTTTTAAATACGTTCGGATTGACGAAGAAATTGACAATGTTGTTAACCTTTTTTCTATTTTGGCAAATATGTATGTTTCAAAACTTCCATGCTCTTCACCTTTTTAACTTTTGCCACAATTTCTCCTTCATAATCTTCAGTAGCATCATCTTTGTCATCAAATTATTCTTCATCTTCACCTTCTTTATCTTCTTCTTAAACTTCTTGCTATTCATCTTTTTGTTAACACTCAGATTGTTCTTATTAAACTATTATTCTTCTTCATATTAACCCATAAAGTGTAAAGTATAACCTCTTTCTATGAATTTAATTTCCCTGAATTTAATTTCCATTTAATTTCATTTAATTTCTTAAATAATTCAGGGATGAGAAGAGAACAGGGTGGAGGCAGCAGGACTTTTTGCCGTACACACAGCAAGGGAACAGCTGACATTAGTGAACCCCAGTAACACAGGAGCAAGTGTTGACTGTGCTAACAGAACTTCCGAGCAACAACTGACGGTGTTGGAGCCCAGGGTCAAGGAGGGTGTAGGCAGAGGCCTAATATGAGATGTTTGAAGTTAAATTTGGAGTTAGCAGCAAAAATTTTTGCCAGACACCCAGCAGGGGAACAGCAGGCGTTACTGAACCCCACAAAACACATCAGCGATTGTTTTGATCTGTGAATCCAACACTTCTGATCAGCAACTGGCGTTGTTGAAGCCCAGGGTCAAGAAGGGTTTTAAATTTAAATATTGAGTTATTGCCTTGTTACGTGGCCATTGCAAATGTATGTACTTCAAACTATAAAAAATGAAGTTTTACTAGGACAATAAAATGATGAATTTCAATTCCAAGAATAAAATAAACCACCCTTAAAATATAAACGCATATAAGCACATGGCAACAAGAAATGGAACAACACACCACCCAAAATTATTTTTACAAAATATAGTGATGTAAATTTATGAATAAAAGTCCATTTTTGTATTTAGGAATGATGCGCAAGGAACGCTATGTTAAACCATAACATAGTGAAGACAATGGATTTTGTAATAGTCACTCATCATCATCATTACAAGAAATCTGTGACAGTCACACAGATTTCAATTATTTCACTCACGAAAATTGTTATTTCGGACAGCATTTATTACATGTCCAGCATGGACTCATCAAAGTGATGAGATGACGCAATAATGTACGATTAAAAAAAAAAAAAATTAAAAAAAAAAAAACATTGTCACAATTTAAGTGGGTGCCTGCAAGTGGAGGTGAAACAAAGGCTACGGATAGCAAAGGTATATACTATGTCTGTTGTAGACAGTGGGCAGCCTCTGATGGGTAATGTCGATGTTATACTGTACGTCAATAAAGGCTGCGGCTGCAATCATGCATTTTTGGCTTGTAGAATGTTGAAGAGGGTAAAAGCATGTCTGGTTGCGCAAGGCTTTATCCTGTAACAATACCTTCCTTGTGTGACGGGTAGGGTAGCGTGTGTCTATTATATGAGTGTCTCTAAAATGTGACTTTACACAGCCTTATTCTGCCCTAGGGACGCAAAAAATAAGACAGCAGTAATCATTTACTGTATAAAACTCCACCTATGAGCAACAAAACAAGCACGTTCCCTCTTCCGGTTCCTGCGCTGACATGTGAGGAGGGAGTTTGGAGACGCTCCTGAATTTCTCCCAGGTGTCCAAGCATATCGGGCCGATAGGAGAGCATTAAAACCACCCCGGTCGTGACTTAAATACGGTGAATCGAACCAGTGAAGAACTGTAGGTCGATGCGAACGAATGTGCGATCACATGACACACGTTTATAACCCTTGCTAGACACGAATAACTTTGTAGAATTTTGGAGACACCTGAACCCAGATGGCAGTGAATATTCCTTCTATTCGGCGCCACATGACTCTTGGTCCAGAAGAGATAATATATTGCTATCACAGGAGCTAGTAAGGGGAGTGGAAGAGGCAGATGTGCACAACGTAGCTATATCTGACCACGCGCCCGTATCAGTGACCCTGCCAGATATGGTTCAGATGGGGCCAGACCAAACTTGGCGCTTCCCTACCTATTTGTTAATGGATGAGAAGTTTCGACATCAGGTGAAGCAATGGTGTTTGGAATATGTAAGTGATAATGGAGATAGTAGGGATAGGCCGGAACTTTTATGGGCAGCAGGGAAGGCATTAATGCGCGTGAAAATAATAGGTTATCAGTAGTGTTGAGCGATACTGCTCGATATCTAAAAATATCGGATCGGAATGGTATCGCCGATATCACTAAATATCGGCGATATCCGATTCCGATACCGGAAGTCCCATGTAAGTCTATGGGAACAAAATATCGCAACTAAAAAAAACCTTCATTTCCTTGTAAACACTAAATATACACACATAGAATACATATATATATATATATATATATATATATATATATACATGTCATTGTGACATATATATATACATATATGTATAGTTTATACACTTCTACATAGTAAAATATCCTCTGATTCAATTGCCGGGTAAAGCCGGCTTCTGTGAAAAGACAGAAGCACCCGACATGAAATGACACTTGGTGTACATAGGGTTAACCATGACTTTTCATGTCGTTTGCAATCTGATTTGCACAAACAATTACATCAGTCTATGTGTGCAAAATTTCACACCTGTAGGGGTTAATTAAAGGTGTAAATTCGTTGTAAAAAAAACGGACTTTTTTGCTACGAATTTACACCTTTAATTAACCCCTACAGGTGTGAAATTTTGCACACATAGACTGATGTAATTGTTTGTGCAAATCAGATAGCAAAGGACATGAAAAGACATGGTTAACCCTATGTACACCAAGTGTCATTTCATGTCGGGTTCTGCATTTTCACAAAAGCCGTCAATTGAATTAGCGGCTATTATACTATGTAGAAGTGTATGAAATATAAATATATATATATGTGTCACAAATTCAATGACATGTATATATATATATATATATATATATGAGGTGTAAAATTGTTTAAAAAAAATGCGTGGGCTCCCGCCCTATTTTCGCAACCAGACAGACAAAGCCAGCGAATGGGGGCAGATAATAATAGCCCAGAGAGGGACCATTATTTTTGCCCCCCCCTGGCTACTAACATCTGCCCCAGACACCCCAGAAAAGACAAATCTATAATTAGATTCGCCCTTTCTGGCACTTTGCCCGTCTATTCCCATTGCCCTGTAGCGGTGGCGAATGGGTTAATATGGGGTTAAAGCCACATTGCAATTGAAAGGTGACCTTAAGCCAGGTTAATAATTGAGAGCTGTCAATTAGACAACTATCAATTATTAATCCTATTGCATGAAATAAAAATAAAACACACACACTTTAATTAAAAATCATTTTAATGAAATAAAGACACATGTTTTTGACCATCTTTTATTTGACTGCAAAAACCATTTCCTGTAATAAAAATAAAATAAAAAAGCAAAATTATTCTTACCTATCCCATGCACAGTCAGGTCCCATGGTGTAATCCTTCAGAAAGGGTTAATGTTTACTGCAGGGACCGCAGCTAATGCTGCAGCCTCACAGTAAACCCCCAAATGAATGAGCTCCTCTCCTGGCTGACAGGAGAGGAAGTGGAAAGCTTAATTGATTGCTTTCCACTTTCACTTCAGGTCAGCCAGGGACACAATCAGTGACGTCAGAGGGAACTGATTAACAAAAATAGGGGTTCCCTTCGAATAAAAATTGGCGTGGGGTCCACCCTATTTTTGTTAACCAGCCAGATGAAGCAGACCGCTGAGGCCTGGATTTTCAGGCTGTTAAGGAGCCAAGATCCATGGACCTTGCCAGCCTGATAATACCAGGCCACAGCAGTCTGCATATCTTGGCTGATTAACAAAAATAGGGGATCCCCTCGAAAAAAATTGGCGTGGGGTCCCCTCTATTTTTGTTAACCAGCCAGATGAAGCAGACCGCTGAGGCCTGGTTTTTCAGGCTGGTAAGGATCCAATATCCATGGACCTTGCAAGCCTGATAATACCAGGCCACAGCAGTCTGCTTAGCTTGGCTGGTTAACAAAAATAGGGGATCCCCTCGAAAAAAAAAACGGCGTAGGGGTCCCCCTATTTTTGTTAACCAGCCAAGTAAAATGCAGACTGCTGCGGCCTGGTATTAAAAGACTGTCAAGGCCCATGGATTTTGGCCCTCAACAGCCTGATAATACCAGGCTACAGCAGCCCCACATTTGGCGCATCAAAAGATGTGCCAATTGTGGCACTTTACCCGGCTCTTCCCACTGCCCTGTAGCGGTGGCAAGTGGGGTAATAAGGGGTTAATGTCACCGTTGATTGCACGGTGACAATAAGCCCGGTTAATAATGGAGAGGTGTCAATAAGACACCGATCCATTATTAATCCCAAAGTTATTAAATGTATAAAAAAAAGACAAAGCAAGAAAAAAGTCTTTTAATGAAATAAAAGAGACAACACAGTTTTCATTTCTTTTATTGTACTCTCATTTCTGCGACGCCATCGATCTCCTGTAAAAAAAAGAAAAAAAAAAAACCAACAGTATACCACCTGTCCGACGCAGTCCATAGTAACGACAGTCCCACGACGATCCAGCTCTGCTACATCGCAATGACAGGCAGAGCCTGTCATCGCAACGCAGCAGCAGCTGATTACCTGCTTCCCCGGCGGTGACGTCATCGGACTGACTGCTTTACGGCCGGGATTACCCAGCAGTCACTGCAGTTATCGCGAGAAACTGCATGTGACCGCCGGGGAAAGATGATGGCGGCCATGAAGCAGTCCAGCCCGTGACCGCCGGAGATCTTCTGCCAGGTAAGTGCCGCTGACTCCTGACAGACCCGACCGACGGACACTGACAGTGACAGTGACAATCCCGATTCCGGTATCCGATATGACGAAAATATCGGAACTAAGTATCGAAAGGCCGATAGAGCTAATATCGGCCGATTCCCGATACTTGCGGTATCGTATCGTCAACACTAGTTATCAGACAACGCTAAAAAAGAAGATAGCGACAAACTACTCGCAGGCTAGCAGGATATTACGCGATAGCTACACGGCAAATAAGACAACTTCATCAACACAGGATAAAAATAGATGTAAGCAGGCTAAGGCTGACTTACACATATGGGTATATCGACGCGAGAGAAGCAGTAATATGAATTATAGAGCCGATGTATACCGTTATGGTAGCAAATCAGGGAGACTATTAGCACGACTAGCGAAAGGAAATCACATTCGTCATCAACATATTACTGCGTTAACGAATAAACATGGGATCATGAACACAGACCCTCGAAGCATAATCACGATTCTACAAGAATACTACTCAGACTTATATAAGGTGGAACATACGGATAGTGCGGAGGGTCAGACCTTTCTAGATGGAATACGGTTACCATCCTTCACAAACTATCAGCTTCTCCTTTTAAAAAAACCAATTGAGGTGACGGAAGTGACAGCGGCGATAAGTGACTTTAAATCCGGGAAAGCTCCAGGACCTGACGGGTTTACAGCCAAATTATTAAAATTATTGAGTGAGGATATCCCGTCCACATTGGTAGGCACCTTCAATCATATATTGGAGACAGGAGGGTTGCCCATCCATTCAAACATAGCACACATGAAGGTGCTACTAAAACCCAACAAACCTTCACATCTGGCTGGATCCTATCGTCCATTCTCACTCATTGACCAGGATATCAAGCTTTTGTCCAGGATCATGGCAGATCGTTTGAGTAGCATTCTTCCTACGCTGATAGGGCCATCACAAGTGGCCTTTGTTAGACCAAGATCGCCCATGAATAACATTAGGAAAGTAATAGCAGTTGTAGATAAATATCGTTGTCTGACAACATCGAGTCCTGTCATGCTATCCTTAGATGGCGATAAGGCATTTGATAGGGTGAGCTGAAGTTGGTTGCCAATGGTCCTGGACAAAATTGCCATAAGAGGCACGTTTATGACTTTCCTATCAGGTGTCTACGCCAACTCACAGGCACAAATACACAACACAGGTCACCTTTCGGCTACTTTCACAATACAGAGGGGAACTCCTCAGGGATGTCCATTATCACCTTTGCTCTTTGATATAGCCCTTGAGCCATTAGTTACACACGTGGAGGATAACACAGTATATGACGGTATAAAGGTAGGGGGTCGGCAGATCAAACTCACATTGTTTGCAGACGATATACTCATTTATATGGCACATCCCCAAGACCATCTCAAAGGGCTATTAGACTGGATAAAAATTTTTTAACTAATTCTGTGGTTTCGCTTCAAAGACTACAAGAGTGAAATTTTTCAATTGTTAAAGCCTAATCCTCGTGAGCTTTGGTGTGCTTACTGATGGGGGACAGAAGTAATTAAAACCTTTATTTATAACATATCTGTGAATCAAAATAGGACGAGATTCTAGTTCTCAATACAAACTTAACTATGAACCCTAATTGGACAAGGTTGTACGTCAATTGGAGCGGTGGCATGATTTGCCCCTGTCTCTTCTGGGCCGTTGTCACCTTCTTAAGATGATTATTTTTGGAAGGCTATTATACCCGCTTCAGACTATTCCAATCCTGTTACGTAAAGATGATGTTTCACGGATAAAAAAAGCATTGACCAGATTCATCTTGAGAGGAAAACGGCCCAGAATAGCAATACGAAAAATTATGCGTGCAGTAAAAGATGGGGGCCTGGCCGTGCCAAACGTTAGGAGTTATAACTTTTCGTGCTTGATCAGAGTGGGGAGAGATTGGTTTAAGGGGACTTAGTCCTACTCAGATGTATTGCTGGAATCTTGACTGACAGAGGGTTGTATTTTGGCCTCATGTGTTGACACTGTGATTTGTAAACTCCCGGTCATAGTGATCAGCGCTACTACGCGATACAGTAATTGCCTGTAAGGCAACCAGACGAGCGCATGGGTTGTCTTCTCAGTTATCTAAACACATGCCTTTATGGGCTCACCCAGAATTCCCAGTGGGAGTGACAGACCGCGTTTTTGAGACGTGGCATACTAAAGGTATACATACAGTATTCCATCTCATGCACCTAAAAGAGTGTAGGTGGCTGACATCCAAGGAGATTATGGAAAAATTCAATTAGCTCCCTTCTCACTTTATTGAAACTCTACAAGTGCATTATTTCTACAGAAATCGCCTGCGTAATATTATAGAAGAGGTGGTAGACAATTGATTTGACAAGATGGGAGATATATTTCTTCAACCAGACTGAAGTTTGCTCATGATTTTCCATGATTACTACGACCTGTGATGAGGTCATAGTCACGTGATCTGGTCAGCTGATGTGTACGTCACCTGATGGTGTTTTGTAGGCCTATAAAACAAGGAGCTGTTGTAGTTGTTGTGTGGAAGGAAGGAGTTTGGCTGGAGTCAGCCTGGAACATTGTTTTGTTACTGTGTGGCAGTGTGCACCAGGAAGCGAGTAACAGACCACCCGGAATGTGACCTGGCGGTCTCAGCTGACCTGCAGCCGCTTAGTTAAGCCCGTCACAAGCAAGGGTGAGTCTGTGACCAGTGGTTCTCCAAACTGGAGTGATTTATGTTCTGTTTTCATTTAGTTATATGGACTTTTTGTTGAACTCATGATTAAAATCACTGAACTTTGAAATAAAAGGCTGTGTGTTTGCCTCATTACTGCGGCCCAGCCCTGCCTACCACAGCAGTTCCCTACAATTGGTGGAGAATGCGGGCAACGCAGTGAGGTCAGGCTGTTTTTCATGCATGACAGTAAATGTCCTGGTTTTAGAAAGTGCACCAAAACCGGCTGGATAACTGTCCGAAGATGGAGAACAAAGTAAAAATGCTAGTGGAGGCCATGCGACAGCAACAGCAGGCTACACAGCAGCAACAGCAGGCTATGCAGCAGCAGCTGGCTATACAACAGCAGGCTATGTAGCGGCAGCAGGCTATACAGCAGCAGGCTATGTAGCAGCAGATATTTAATGACAGCAACAGGAAACCAATAGTTTACTGATGCAGCACATCACAGCGCCGCAGACAGTAAGAGCTGCCCGGGGATGCCATGATGTCCGGAAAGCGGTGCGTACAGCGATCCGAAAGATGGAGCAATCAGATGACGTTGAGGTGTAGCTGGAGATGTTTGAAGGCGTGGCTAAAAGGGAGAGACTGCCCCGGGACCAGTGGGCCGAGATCGTGGCTCCGTTTTTGACTTCAGGACCCGCTAAAGCCTATAGGGACCTACCCCCCCAGCAACAGGAGGACTATGAGAGCGTGAAGGGTGAGATACTTGCACGTCTTGGGGTAAATGTTTTTTTCCTGGCCCAGCGTGTACAACAATGGAAGTTTTCCCCTTCCGAGCCAGCTCGGTCCCAGTATTATGACTTGATACACCTGATAGAAAAGTGCTTTTCAGCCTGAGGTGTTGTCACCCCGCGATATGCTGGATCGTATAGTGACTGATAAATTCGGGCGAACTTTGCCCCACACCCTTCAAACATGGGTTGGACAGGCAGCCCCTACTGATGGTCTCCAAATGGTAGACCTCATTGAAAGATATGGGCCTACCAAGGAGATACAGGGAGAGACTACCCGGAAGCTACCAATTAAATTCACCAAACCTTCACCCACAGCTCGGCGAGCAGAGACTCTGAGGGCCGCCCAGGAAGGGTCGGGGAACGAAAGGGGCCCCATAATCTGTTGGCGGTGCCAAGAACCATGACATGTGAGAGCTGATTGCCCCCACCTGACTGAGCCCATGGACAACAACTTTGGCTACTATCAGTCTCACTATGCATAACACATGTGTGCAGTGGTCAGTATTACCTTTGCCTTCGGTGGAGGAGGAAAACACCTCTCCTATAGAAGTGTTAGTTGGGGAGATGGAAGATTTGCCACCGGGACCAGAATTGTAATACTTAAATGTGTCAGGTGACAATTTTGGTACGGCGCAACTCCGTGACCCTACAGTTGAGTCGAGCCCGTGAAAATTTACTGGTTGTCAATGGGGAACCCCAACACCCCGGGGCAGCTACAGTATTTGACCGATTAGAGCTGAACCAAGATTTGCTGTTTCGGGTTTATAAAATACATGTGGAAATTTTTGAGCAATTGCTGCTACCGCAGTCATATCGGAGGTTGTTATTGGACTTAGCGCATGCGCATGTACTGGGGTGACATTTGGGTCAAAAGAAAACCCTACACAGAATTATACAACGGTTTTACTGGCTAGGGGTCTATGAAGAAGGTAAACGGTATTGTAACTATTGTCGCGTGTGCCAGCTACACAGTCCGCAGCATCATTTTCTGAGTCCCTTAGTGCCATTAACAATTATAGAGTTCGAGTTTGAGAGAATACTCATGGATCTGGTGGGGCCGGTTAATAAATCAGCAAGGGGTCATCAACAGGGCCAATAAAAGGGGCACTGTCGGTCACCAGTTTTGATCACACCCGAGTTCAAAAGAGAATTCATTGTCCAGACTGATGCGTCAGAGGTAGGTCTGGGTGCCGTGTTGTCTCAGGACTGGAGCTTAACGGGGATGAGCATCCCATTAGTTTCCTGAGTCGAAAGCTTACTCCATAAAAAAACAGATACAGCATTGTAGAGAGAGATTGCCTGGCGATAAAGTGGGCACTGGAGTCGTTGCGCTACTATTTGTTGGGGATAACATTTTGTTTTGTAACTGATCATTCCCCTGTGACTGGCAGTGTTGTAGCCCAGGGAGTAGAGTTCAGGTGGTAGAAAGATGAACATAACAGGAGACATGGAAAACGTTGGCAAACAGTTATTTAATCTGAAAACGGGCAGGCAAATTCAGGTGAGATCCATGCCTTGTTCATTTTCAGAAAAGTAAGCCGGTCTACATTCTCTGAGGATAGTCGCATGCGACGGTCTGTTAGTACACCACCTGCAGCACTAAAGACGCGCTCAGATAATACACTGGCAGCAGGGCAAGCCAGCACCTCCAATGCATACTGGCTAAGCTCTGGCCATGTATCCAGCTTAGAGACCCAAAACTTGAAAGGGGAAGAGCCATCTGGGAGTACACTGAGAGGGAAAGACATGTAGTCTGTCACCATCTTACGTAAACGTTGCCTCACGGTGTGTGGAGTCGTCTCGGATGGTGTAGACATTGGTGGTGCTGACACAAAACTTCGCCACATTTGTAACATACTGCTCTTGCCCTGTGCAGAGGCGCTGCTTGTGCTCCCTCTTGTTGCAGAGGTGTCTCCACTGCCTCGACGCACAGAGATTCTTTGTAAAGCAGTAGCAGCAGCAGTGCTCTCGGCTGGAATGGAGAATATTATGGATTGCACCAGTCTGTCTTGGTACTCCCGCATTTTACGCTCCCGGTTCAACGGTGTGATGAGGCTTTGTAAGTTGTCCCGGTAGCGAGGGTCTAGGAGGGTGTACACCCAATAATCTGATGTGGTGAGAATGTGGGCGATGCGGCGGTCGTTTCTCAGGCACTGCAGCATGAAATCAACCATGTGCTGCAGACTCCCAACTGCCCAACAAACGCTGTCCTCTGGAAGAGGCGTCATCTCTGCCTGCTCTGCATCGTCCCACCCTCGCTCTACATACTGACTAGAGCGTTGTGTACCTCCCTCTGTAGGGATTTCTTCCTCCTCCATTGACTCCTCCTCATCCTCCTCACAAAGTGAGCTCTGCCCAGCCCTTTGTGAGGAACCAAGTTGCGCTGACTGTCCAGAAGGTGAGTGAATTTGTGACTCCTCATCCTCCACCTCTTCCAAAACCTCATCCTTTAGTGCTTGCAGTGATTTTTGAAGCAGGCAGATAAGGGGGACAGTCATGCTGACTAGTGCATCATCTGCACTCGCCATCCGCGTTGAGTCATCAAACGCACGCAAAACGTGGCAGATGTCCTTCATAGAGGCCCACTCAGTAGTGGTGAAGTGTGAACGGCGCAAATTGCGAGTTGATTGCGCCTGATGCAGCTGATACTCCATTACTGCTGGCTGTTGCTCACACAACCGCTCCAACATATGTAAGGTGGAATTCCACCTGGTGGGTACGTCACATATGATGCGATGTTCAGGAAGGCGAAATCTGCGTTGCAGAGCAGCAATGCGCGATCTGGCTATGCAGGAACGTCGCAAGTGAGCGCACTCTAGGCGGACCTTCTGCAGCAGTTCAGCAAGATCCGGATAGTCCCTCAAAAAACTCTGCACGACCAAGTTGAGCACATGTGCCAGACATGGTATGTGAGTGAGGTTGCCAAGGCCCAGAGCTTCCACCAGATTTCGGCCATTGTCACACACTACCAAGCCTGGCTGGAGATTCGCTGGCAAAAACCACACGTCGCTCTCCTGCTTGATGGCATTCCAGACCTCCTGCACTGTGTGGCTTCGATTCCCCTTTGAAATTAATTTCAGGACGGCCTGTTGACGTTTGGCCACGGCTGTGCTCATATAGTTCGCAACAGGTAAGCGTTCACGGGTCCATGTGGAGGTAGACCGTGACGGCTCCTGCAGCGATGATTCTGAGGAACTGGAGTAGGAGGAGGAGTCAATGTGTACAGACTGGATTCCTGCAATCCTTGGAGTTGGCAGAACACGTACAGCGCCACTCGCAAGATCTGTACCCGGCTCCACAACATTGACCCAATGGGCAGTGAGGGAAAGGTATCGTCCCTGGCCATGGGTACTGGTCCACGCATCGGTGGTCAGGTGGACCTTGCTACAGACGGCGTTTAGTAGCGCATGTTTAATGTTTCCCTCAACATGTTTTTGCAAACCAGGGACGGCTTGCCTGCTGAAATAAAATCGGCTTGGCACATTGTATTGTGGGACTGCCAATGCCATTAAGTTACGGAAACTGTCAGTCTCCACCAGCCTGAATGACAGCATTTCAAGGGACAGGAGTTTTGCAATGCCAGCATTCAGAGCCTGTGCTCGTGGATGGTTTGCCGAGTATGGCCGTCTTTTATCCCATGCCTGTGGTACCGATGGCTGTTTTGTGGCCTGGGAGTGTGAGGATGACAGGGAACTTGCTGCTGTGGGTGGAATAACACTTTGTCTCTGGACAACAGTGACCGAGGTTCTTCCATGGCGATCCTGTGAGGAAGCAGAACCAGCTGTGTGTGAGCTGGAGGTAGAGGCTCCAACACGACCTGAAGATGTAGGTGCTGCTGTAGGTTGGCCTACATCTCCAGTGTGTCTTTGTAACTCAACTACGTGCTTTGTCCGCACATGTTTCCACATATTTGTGGTATTGAGGTTACTGCAATTTTTACCTCTTTTTACTTTTTGCTTACACAGCTTGCATTTAACATAGCAAATATCATCTGCAAGTCTGTCAAAAAAGGACCACGCAGTGCAAGTCCTGGGAGCGCCCATTTTGACTTTTGGAAGAGAACTGCTCCCAACAGGTGCCAAACTGGAGGCTACAGGCAACCGAGTCTGCAGCCTACCTCTCCCTCCTGTTTGTACCGTTGGGACAATCTCATCCTCAGAGCTGCTCCCACCACTTCCTGTCCCTCACGCCATGTTGGGTCTTGGACCTCATCATCTCCACTACCCTCTTCCAACACCTGCTGCTGTTGGGTGGTCTGGCCAGCACCATGCTCAACAGAAACTGGCACCTGAGTCTCATCATCATCAGATGCGTTCTGCGGTGTGCTTACCATCGGCACTGGCTCACCCGCCTCTTCTGATTCAGAGAGACACAGCTGTTGCGCATCACTGCATACTCCCTCTTCTTCACATTCCAGAATGCTGCTTGGCTGGGCCCCTGTTTGCAAGCCAACAGATTCTGAGAACAGAAGCAGAGACTCAGCTGGCTCCAGTTCAGAACTCTCTGACTGCCTGGGCAATTTGACAGGCGGTGAACAGACAGATGGTTGCTCAACAGTGTTGTGGTCCTGAGAGGAGGTGGAAGCAATTGAAGTCGATGCATTGGCTGCCATCCAACCAACAACGGCTTCAATTTGTTCTTCCCGCAGCAGGGTGGTACGCCGAGCTCCTACAAAACTGCACATAAAGGAACGCTCACGGGGAAAACTGGTGGATGCTGTGTCACTGGGGGCGGCAGCAGCCACAGAATCCCCACGTCCTCTCCCTGCTGAAACTCCACGGCCACGACCACGTGCCTTACTCCCTGCCTTCTTCATCTTGGTAGATTGATAAAGAAAGTCAGAAAAGTTAAAAGGCCTAAGTGTTGTTATTCCGCAGAGACTGCAGTGAACACTGCAGACAACTGTTCACTAGCTGTGAAAGGCCCCTTTGTGTACTTCTATAGTGTTTGCAACAATGTATTGTATACGGATGGAAGCGCGTCACACTAATAGATTGGAGTTATTTGAAATAGAATGGAGCAGCAACAATTATAGAAAAATGACAAGGATGAGGCAGTGACACACGTTCAGCAGACTATAACCAGCAGTGGTTTAAGAACTAACTGGAGCGTGATCTGCACTCAGCAAAAAAAAAATATATCACAGACTAGAGTGAACACTGCAGTGCACACAACTGGTCACTATCTTTGAAAGGCTCCTTTGTGGACTTCTATAGTGTTTGCAACCAATCTATTGGATACGGATGGAAGCGCGTCACACTAATAGATTTGAGTTATTTGAAATAGAATGGAGCAGCAACAATTATAGAAAAATGACAAGGATGAGGCAGTGACACACGTTCAGCAGACTATAACCAGCAGTGGTTTAAGAACTAACTGGAGCGTGATCTGCACTCAGCAAAAAAAATATATATCACAGACTAGAGTGAACACTGCAGTGCACACAACTGGTCACTATCTGTGAAAGGCTCCTTTGTGGACTTCTATAGTGTTTGCAACCAATGTATTGGATACGGATGGAAGCGCGTCACACTAATAAATTTGAGTTATTTCAAATAGAATGGAGCAGCAACAATTATAGAAAAATGACAAGGATGAGGCAGTGACACACTGTAACGGGTCTGGTGGGTGGAACTACTGACGAGACAGGTCAGGTTGGTGGAACCACAAAGCTTTATTATACAAGAGAGTCTACTTGTAAGAGAGCGGGTGGCACCCGGGAAAAGGGCAGGGAATCACGGCAGGGGATATAGGTAGTCTCTGGACAGGCAGGTTTGTCACAGCAAGTGACCAAGGAAGTCTCTGGGCAGGCCGGTTGTCACGGCAAGTGACCAAGGCAGTCTCTGGGACAGGCAGGTTGTCACAGCAAGTGACCAAGGCAGTCTCTGGGACAGGCAGGTTGTCACGGCAAGTGACCAGGCAGTATCTGGACAGGCAGGTTGTCACAGCAAGTGACCAAGGCAGTCTCTGGGACAGGCAGGTTGTCACGGCAAGTGACCAGGCAGTATCTGGACAGGCAGGTTGTCACAGCAAGTGACCAAGGCAGTCTCTGGGACAGGCAGGTTGTCACGGCAAGTGACCAGGCAGTCTCTGGACAGGCAGGTTGTCACGGCAAGTGACCAGGCAGTCTCTGGACAGGCAGGTTGTCACGGCAAGTGACCAGGCAGTCTCTAGACAGGCAGGTTGTCACGGCAAGTGACCAGGCAGTCTCTAGGACAGGGCAGGCATATACGACCTGATATGGTGGAGCCTCCAGGTAGGCTGCAGTCGGATGGCAGATGATCGCTCCCAGGTGAGCAGGCAAGAGCCGTGGATCTCTGCAGATGATGTCCGAACTTCCGGATGGAGCTGCAGTCGGATGGCAGATGATCGCTCCCAGGTGAGCAGGCAAGAGCCGGGGATCTCCGCAGATGATGTCCGAACTTCCGGATGGAGCTGCAGTCGGATGGCAGATGATCGCTCCTAGGTGAGCAGGCAAGAGCCGGGGATCTCTGCAGATGACGTCCGAACCTCTGGATGGAACTGCAGACGGATGGCAGACAGGCAAGCCGACAGGTAACAGGCAGGTAACTGGAATCAGGAGCTGATGGCTGAAACAGAGTTAGACTGCACAGGAACAACATTGCTCGGGCACCTACATTAAGGAGGAAGCCCTTAATATAGGGTGGAGTCCTCCAGCATTGGCTGGAGACTGATTTGGAAAATGCGCGCGGCTCCTTTAAGAGCGGGGGAGGGTGCGGGCGCGCGCCCTAAGGCCAGTAGCAGGGAAGGAGCGCGCGGGACCAGCAGGGCGGAAGGAGGGCGTCGAGGATGCCAGAGGCGCAGAGGAGGCTGGGAGCACTGAGGACGCTGAGCGCAGGTGAGGAGAGCGACGTCCCTGTCTGGCAGCAGGCAGGGACGCGGGCGCTACAGTACCCCCCCCTCTAGGCCCCCCCTTCTTTAGGCCAGAAAGAAATTTAGCTAGGATAAGAGGGGCATGGATGTTCTCCCGAGGCTCCCAAGTTCTCTCCTCAGGACCAAACCCCTTCCAATCCACCAAAAAATAAGTCTTTCTTCCTACCCTTTTTGTGGCCAGAATGTTCTCTACCTCAAATTCATCATCAGCAGACACTGGAGCAGGAGGTGTACCTGTAGACTTAAAAAAAGAGTTAAGAACCACAGGTTTGAGGAGAGATACATGAAAAGAATTAGGAATTCTCAAATTGGCCGGGAGTTTCAATTTATAGGACACCGGATTGATCTGACTGATGATCTCAAAAGGACCGATGAACCGAGGACCTAACTTGTAGGACGGAATTTTGAGTCGAACATATTTGGACGAAAGCCAGACTTTGTCCCCAGGACGGAATTGAGGAGGATCCAGACGTTTTTTGTCAGCATGTCTTTTCATGCGCTCGGATGACTGAATGAGTGCGGACCGGGTACTCTCCCAGATGGAGGAGAATTCTCTAACCAGAGATTCCGCAGCTGGATTGTCCACAGAGATGGAAACAGGGACAGGGATCCGAGGGTGCTGACCGAAGACTACAAAAAACGGAGACTTGGTGGAAGATTCGCTCTCATGATTATTGTAGGAGAATTCAGCCCAAGGCAGGAGCTCCACCCAGTCAGAATGGTGGGCATTAACGAAGTGTCAAAGATAACTGGTCAAATTCTGATTTATTCGTTCAACTTGTCCATTGGACTGTGGGTGGTAAGCGGAGGAAAAATCCAGGGTGACGTCTAGCAACTTACAAGTGGCTCTCCAGAAACGTGAGGTGAACTGAACCCCACGATCCGACACAATGTGACGAGGCAGACCATGAAGACGGAAGATGTGGCGGATAAAGTCTTTAGCCAACTCGGGTGCAGACGGAAGACCTGGCAGAGGAATGAAGTGAGCCATCTTGGAAAAGCGGTCAGTGACCACCCAAATGACTGTACAACCAGCAGAGACGGGGAGATCAGTAATGAAGTCCATGGCTATATGCTGCCAGGGGGCAGCGGGTACAGGAAGCGGAAGAAGACGGCCGGCAGGCAGGTGTCTCGGAACTTTGTTGCGGGCACAGGAAACACAGGCAGAAACAAAGTCTATTACGTCTTTGTGCAGAGTAGGCCACCAATAATGCCGGGTAATGAGTTGGAGGGTCTTTTTTTGACGAGCGTGGCCAGCGAGTTTAGACGAGTGACCCCAATGTAGGATTCTCTTCCGATCGGTTTCTGATACGAACGTCTTACCAGGAGGGAGACGATTTAGACTCACGGGAGCCACCTGCATCACTCTGGCGGGATCGATGATATGTTTAGGCTCATCTTCGAGATCCGACACCAGGAAAGACCGAGACAAGGCATCCGCCTTGACGTTTTTGTCAGCTGGGCGAAAATGCAAAAGAAAATCGAAGCGGGCAAAAAACAAGGACCACCGGGCTTGGCGAGGATTAAGTCTCTGTGCCTGCTGGAGGTATGCCAGATTTTTGTGGTCCGTGTAGATGATTACCGGATGAAGAGCCCCTTCGAGTAGGTAACGCCACTCCTCCAATGCCAACTTAATGGCCAATAACTCTCGATCTCCTATGGAGTAGTTGCGCTCGGAGGAGGAGAAGAGTTTGGAGAAGAAACCGCAAGATACCATCCTCCCGGATGGCGATTTTTGGGTAAGAACCGCTCCGGCTCCAGCAGAAGAAGCGTCCACCTCCAGGAAGAACTGCTTGTTGCCATCCGGGCGATGCAGCACTGGAGCGGAAGAGAAGGCCTGTTTAAGAGAAAGGAAGCCTCCTCTGCTTCGGTCGTCCACTGTTTGGGGTTAGCATCCTTGTGAGTGAGCGCTGAGATTGGAGCAGTCCTGGAAGAGAAGTGCGGTATGAAGAGACGGTAATAGTTGGCGAATCCCAGAAACCGCTGAATGGCCTTCAACCCCTCTGGTCGGGGCCATTTCTCGATGGCAGACAGTTTCTCTGGATCCATTCGTAGGCCTGTCTGAGAAATAATGTAACCCAGAAACGGAAGCGAAGTCTGCTCAAAGAGGCACTTCTCATATTTGGCGAAGAGGTGATTCTGCCTGAGCCTGAGCAGAACCTGACGAACATCCCTCCGGTGAGACTGAAGATCCGGAGAGAAGACCAAGATGTCGTCAAGGTACACCACAACACAGGAGTAGAGGAGGTCCCGGAAGATGTCATTGACCAACTCTTGAAAGACTGCTGGAGCATTACAGAGACCAAAGGGCATCACCAAGTACTCGTAGTGGCCGTCCCGGGTGTTGAATGCCGTCTTCCATTCATCTCCTCGACGGATACGAACCAGGTTGTATGCTCCACGAAGATCTAGTTTGGTGAAGACTCTAGCCCCTCTAAGACGATCAAACAGTTCTGGAATGAGCGGAAGAGGGTACTTATTCTTCACCGTGATCGAATTTAGGCCTCTGTAGTCAATACAGGGACGGAGAGATCCGTCTTTCTTTTTAACGAAGAAGAAACCTGCTCCCGCTGGGGAGGTAGATTTCCGGATGAATCCCTTTGCTAAGTTCTCCTCGATATATTCGGACATCGACCTGGTCTCAGCAGCAGACAACGGGTAAATACGCCCACGGGGAGGCGTAGTACCGGGCAACAGGTCAATCGGGCAATCATATGGTCTATGCGGGGGTAATGTCTCTGCTTCCTTTTTATTGAAGACATCAGCAAATGACCAATATGGAATCGGGAGTCCAGGTAGATTAGCAGGTGTAGGAGAAGAATAGACAGGATGAACAGGCACTAGACACGTTTTATGACAGTCCTGTCCCCAGCGAAGAACCTCTCCATTCTGCCAGTCGAGCACAGGTGCATGTTTTTGGAGCCAAGGCAGACCTAGTAAGAAAGCATGAGAGAGTCCTGGTAAAACATGAAACGAGATGCTCTCAGAATGCAACATTCCCACCTGCAGGTTATGACTTTGGTGATAAGTCGGATGGGACGAGGTAGGAGGCCCCCATCCACAGCAGCAACAGATACAGGTTCAACAAGAGGTTGGTGGGAATGTGATACTTCTCTACTAGAGCCTGTGACACGAGATTCCCAGCTGCTCCAGAATCAAGTTGGGCCATTTCGAAGTGGCGGTTCTTACCGAGCAGAATTGAAACCGACAGCAGCAGGGATGAAGAGGATTTATTTTTGTCTAGATTGACCTCTCCGAGCGAACCTAGACACAGGCGTTTCCCGACTTCTCCGGACAGGTTTGGATCCAGTGCTCCTTACTGCCGCAGTAGAAGCAACTTTTCTCGGCACGGCGTGAGTCCTGACGGGCTTTGACCATCTTGGTCTGGTCGACCTGCATAGGCTCAGCAGTGTGCACCTGAGGAGAAACGGAAGAGGTTATGGATCTCTGACACGAGGGTGCAAGATGGGAAAATTTCTTTTTACGGGTGATCTCTTTGGCTCGTTCCTGGAACCGTAGATCAATTCGATTGGCAAGATTTATTAAATCATCTAGAGAGGTTGGAATGTCCCGAACGGCAAGTTCGTCTTTAATATGGCCGGACAGACCCTCCCAGAAGACCGAAATTAGAGCTTCATTGTCCCAAGCTAGTTCTGAGGCTAAAGTCCGGAACCGTATGGCATATTGACCAACGGTGAGACTCTCCTGACGGAGACGCAGCAGAGATGATGCAGAGGAAGTCTTCCGTCCAGGTTCGTCGAATACCTTCCGGAAGGCCGAGAGAAAAGCAGGCAGGTCAGATACCAGAGGATCCTCTCTCTCCCAGAGAGGATTAAGCCAGGCCAGGGCCTCTCCGGTGAGATGGGACATGATGAAGGCAATTTTGGCCCGGTCAGAGTTAAACTGGTGTGCCAGGAGTTCAAAATGCAGGGTGCACAGATTAATGAAACCCCGAGCCAGAGCAGGATCGCCTCCAAACCTAGGAGGAGCTGACAGTCGGGTCCGGGAATGGAAACCACGGAATTGGGAATCAGCGGGACTGACGGATTATGAGTCATGGCTCCAGCGATGGTTGCTGGTGATGAATTCAGAGTGTCCAGACGGGAATTGACGTTCCGCAGGTGACCCAGGATAGCCTCCTGTTGAGACCTCTGGCGAGACAGCTCATGACACAGTTCCGGGAGTGAAGGGGTTTGGGTGCCACCGGGTTCCATGGCCCGAGCAAACTGTAACGGGTCTGGTGGGTGGAACTACTGACGAGACAGGTCAGGTTGGTGGAACCACAAAGCTTTATTATACAAGAGAGTCTACTTGTAAGAGAGCGGGTGGCACCCGGGAAAAGGGCAGGGAATCACGGCAGGGGATATAGGTAGTCTCTGGACAGGCAGGTTTGTCACAGCAAGTGACCAAGGAAGTCTCTGGGCAGGCCGGTTGTCACGGCAAGTGACCAAGGCAGTCTCTGGGACAGGCAGGTTGTCACAGCAAGTGACCAAGGCAGTCTCTGGGACAGGCAGGTTGTCACGGCAAGTGACCAGGCAGTATCTGGACAGGCAGGTTGTCACAGCAAGTGACCAAGGCAGTCTCTGGGACAGGCAGGTTGTCACGGCAAGTGACCAGGCAGTATCTGGACAGGCAGGTTGTCACAGCAAGTGACCAAGGCAGTCTCTGGGACAGGCAGGTTGTCACGGCAAGTGACCAGGCAGTCTCTGGACAGGCAGGTTGTCACGGCAAGTGACCAGGCAGTCTCTGGACAGGCAGGTTGTCACGGCAAGTGACCAGGCAGTCTCTAGACAGGCAGGTTGTCACGGCAAGTGACCAGGCAGTCTCTAGGACAGGGCAGGCATATACGACCTGATATGGTGGAGCCTCCAGGTAGGCTGCAGTCGGATGGCAGATGATCGCTCCCAGGTGAGCAGGCAAGAGCCGTGGATCTCTGCAGATGATGTCCGAACTTCCGGATGGAGCTGCAGTCGGATGGCAGATGATCGCTCCCAGGTGAGCAGGCAAGAGCCGGGGATCTCCGCAGATGATGTCCGAACTTCTGGATGGAGCTGCAGTCGGATGGCAGATGATCGCTCCTAGGTGAGCAGGCAAGAGCCGGGATCTCTGCAGATGACGTCCGAACCTCTGGATGGAACTGCAGACGGATGGCAGACAGGCAAGCCGACAGGTAACAGGCAGGTAACTGGAATCAGGAGCTGATGGCTGAAACAGAGTTAGACTGCACAGGAACAACATTGCTCGGGCACCTACATTAAGGAGGAAGCCCTTAATATAGGGTGGAGTCCTCCAGCATTGGCTGGAGACTGATTTGGAAAATGCGCGCGGCTCCTTTAAGAGCGGGGGAGGGTGCGGGCGCGCGCCCTAAGGCCAGTAGCAGGGAAGGAGCGCGCTGGACCAGCAGGGCGGAAGGAGGGCGTCGAGGATGCCAGAGGCGCAGAGGAGGCTGGGAGCACTGAGGACGCTGAGCGCAGGTGAGGAGAGCGACGTTCCTGTCTGGCAGCAGGCAGGGACGCGGGCGCTACACACACGTTCAGCAGACTATAACCAGCAGTGGTTTAAGAACTAACTGGAGCATGATCTGCACTCAGCAAAAAAAATATATATCACAGACTAGAGTGAACACTGCAGTGCACACAACTGGTCACTATCTGTGAAAGGCTCCTTTGTGGACTTCTATAGTGTTTGCAACCAATGTATTGGATACGGATGGAAGCGCGTCACACTAATAGATTGGAGTTATTTTAAATAGAATGGAGCAGCAACAATTATAGAAAAATGACAAGGATGAGGCAGTGACACACGTTCAGCAGACTATAACCAGCAGTGGTTTAAGAACTAACTGGAGCGTGATCTGCACTCAGCAAAAAAAAAATATATCACAGACTAGAGTGAACACTGCAGTGCACACAACTGGTCACTATCTGTGAAAGGCTCCTTTGTGGACTTCTATAGTGTTTGCAACCAATGTATTGGATACGGATGGAAGCGCGTCACACTAATAGATTGGAGTTATTTTAAATAGAATGGAGCAGCAACAATTATAGAAAAATGACAAGGATGAGGCAGTGACACACGTTCAGCAGACTATAACCAGCAGTGGTTTAAGAACTAACTGGAGCGTGATCTGCACTCAGCAAAAAAAAAATATATCACAGACTAGAGTGAACACTG
This sequence comes from Oophaga sylvatica, assembly GCA_033576555.1. Classification (NCBI taxonomy): domain Eukaryota; kingdom Metazoa; phylum Chordata; class Amphibia; order Anura; family Dendrobatidae; genus Oophaga; species Oophaga sylvatica. Next base: position 663,858,578 of record JARQOD010000001.1, read on the forward strand.
CAGTGCACACAACTGGTCACTATCTGTGAAAGGCTCCTTTGTGGACTTCTATAGTGTTTGCAACCAATGTATTGGATACGGATGGAAGCGCGTCACACTAATAGATTGGAGTTATTTAAATAGAATGGAGCAGCAACAATTATAGAAAAATGACAAGGATGAGGCAGTGACACACGTTCAGCAGACTATAACCAGCAGGTTTAAGAACTAACTGAGCGTGATCTGCACTCAGCAAAAATAAAAATATCACAGACTAGAGTGAACACTGCAGTGCACACAACTGGTCACTATCTGTGAAAGGCTCCTTTGTGGACTTCTATAGTGTTTGCAACCAATGTATTGGATACGGATGGAAGCACGTCACACTATAATTTCAATTGAATGGAGCTGCAAGAGTCTGTGAGTGACACTGCAGATGTCTACAAACAGCGTTGGATGCAGAGCAAACTGCAGCGCGTCACCTGCACTCAAACACAGACCTTGCAGAGCTGTTGGAACAACACTGCAAGGCTAAAGGAAGCTTTACACAGCGGTTGTTAAACTAGCCTGCCTAAAGCACAGTACACAAAATCGCAATCTCTAACTGTCCCTCAGAGTGAGCAGAGTAGCGTTCTGTCCCTTACTGAATTCATAGCACAGTGACGCTAAAATGGCGGCGGCGCCTTTTATAGTGCATTCTGACATCATTTCAGCATCCAATCACAGCCATGCCATTAGTTAACATGACCGCAGCAGTACAGGATGTGCCCACACTTCTTAGGATTCCTCATTGGCTGACTAAAATCACATTGCCTCTCAAAGAATTATGGGAACTTCCGATTCCGGTATACGATATATGGAAAATATCGGAACTAAGTATCTAAAGTCCGATACAGCGAATATCGGCCGATACCCGATACTTGCGGTATCGGAATGCTCAACTCTATATACTGCATATGTCAGCTGTTTTGAACATCTGATATGTGCACGGAACCGCCGCGGGTGGAATCACGATCCACCCGTGGCTATTAACCCGTTAAATGCCACTGTCAAACTCTGACAGCGGCATTTAATGCATGCTTCCGGCCATCTGGCCGGAAATCCGCCCATCGGTGACTTCAGGTCACCGATGAGTTGACATGACAACCAGAGGTCTCCAGGAGACCTCTATGGTTGTCACTGCCAACTTGCTGTGAGCGCCACCTGGTGGTCGGCACTCATAGCAAGTGAGTAATTCTGCTACATAGAGGAGATCTGATCATCGCCTGTATGTAGCAGAGCCGATCGGGTTATGGTAGCTTCTAGACTCCCATGAAGACTATTCAAGCATGCCAAAAGTAAAAAAAAATGTTTTTAAAAATATAAAAAAATATAAAAGTTCAAATCACCTCACATTCAAAATGAAACAATAAAAAAAATCAAGCATACACATATTTGGTGTCTCTGCCTTCAGAATTGCCTGATCTATCAATATAAAAAAAGGATTAACCTGATGGCTAAACGGCGTAGCAAGAAAAAAAGTCAAAACACCAGAATAAGGTTTTTTTGGTTGCCGCGATATTGCATTAAAATGCAATAATGGGTGATCAAAAGATTGAATCTACACTAAAATGGTATCATTAAAAACGTCAGCTCGGCGTGCAAAAATTAATCTTTCACCAAACCCAAAATCACGAAAATTGGAGACGGTACGGGTATCGGAAAATGGCGCATTTTTTTTTAACAAAGTTTGGAATTTTTTTCACTAAAATGGGTGTGAGTCTAAAATGGGTGGAGATCAGAAGTAGCCTTGACACTGTTCACACACTGTGGAATGCATCAAAAATACTGTTTTTTTTATAGGGCAGAAATGCTACTCCAGTCCCTGGCGCAACATTTCTAGCACGGCACATGAAGCCACACACCAATTAGTAGAATTCATTAACCAGTGTGTGCTTCTTAATAAATTAAGCACCTTCTACTTCAACAAGACAGTCTTGATGAATCAGCAACTTAGTAAGAGACAATGTATTTTAGTGATATCAGTGTGATTAGTAATTTATAATAGAGGAAATCCTAGGAACAACTTTTCGAATATAGTTTAAAAAATGGAAAATGAAGAAACCAGGATTTGAAAATCCTCAAAGTGTAGCGGTTATACAAAGTCAACAAGTCAAATCTTTTCTTTACCCCAAACTCGCTCAGCACACCATAATTCATTGAAGTTTCCTGTTCATCCCTTGGTACTGTCTTTCTTGGAATGCTTCCAGCCGGCAGCCCCATCAATAGCTATGGCAAAAATTAAAGCAATTAAATGAACGCACCCAATGCATCATATATTTAAACTGAGTCACATACCAAAAGTGTTACTGAGGTTTGTTCCCACCTCATAAAGTGATATTGCTACCTAGATCGGAATAGCCCTATAAATTATAATTTTTTTCTTATTAAATTGGTATTTTTAGAGTTAAATTGAACCTGACACCTGCTGCTCAATCTGTTGGCAGCATGTATCAAGCATTGGTAAAATCTCAGCCATATATGCTTTAGGATATGTTTCCACGTGGCGTAGTACATCAGGACTTGCTGCGGATTGGATACTGCATACAGCCGCAGCACTCAATCCGCAGTGTCCAGATGTTACAGCTTAATGGAGGGGATTTTATGAAATCCCATCTCCACTATACGTGCAGGGACACGCGGTGACACACCCTAAATTACGGATATGCGGCGCATCTTTACAGACCGCAGCATGTCTATTTATCTTGCGTCGATGCTTCATCTCCGCAAGATAAATAAACCAGTCTATGGATAGGATGCGGTGATTCCGCATGTTTTCAATGAACACATGCGGAATCACCGCGCATACAACAGGGGGCAGCGCTTTTGGGTCCAAAGCTCTGTCAGTATGCAGCATGGAGATGTACCCTTACAATAAAATGCTGCGGCGTTTCATAGAAAACATACTTTTGATATCCACCAGGGACTGAGCTGTGAAGCAGAATAGACAGGCAGGTCCCCGGCTATTAAAAATATGTTTTTACTGAAACACCCCAGAGTTTCAAAGTAAAATACACATGGCTGACTTTGTACGGCCAGTGCCTGATACATGCTGACCACAGATTGGCCAACGTGGGTCAGGTTCCCTTTACAGCAAGACACCAGCATTTTTTTTTATTGCATCGCTGGAGTGGTGCTTTAAATGTAGTTCCCCTGCCCCCTATCTCATACTCACCTGCTGCCCCTTTCCTCCTCCCGTCAATCTTTGGCAAAAAAAAAAAAGACCTGCTGGCAGCTCCAGTGTTTCATGTAGCATGTTGGAGGTCATTTTTCAATGCATCTCTCAGAGTTGCATTGAGCTTTTGTGATGTAACTTCTGACTTCCGGCCAGTCAGAAGTTACGGGCACAAGATGGTGCCGCGGGAGTGGAGCGAGGTCTGTAAAATGTGAAGCCGCCAGAAGGAGAGTACAAGAACGGGAACAGGGGGTTTACATTTAAAGCGCTGAGAAAAAAAATCCCACTGGAGTGGTGCTTTAAACAAAATAATTTTTATATGAAAATATTCCAATATATCTTCTGTATCAAGTCCTCAGAGTTTTCAATATTATTTGTAATATTTAATGGCAATTAAAATTATAACTTACTGCCATTTAATAGAAATTTCCATTGTTTCCTTACAGTGGCTAAAAAAATAATCTGTACTGGTCGCGAGACAAAAGAATTCAATATATTTGAAAACGGAGCTGTGATCTGCATGGTGTCAGGGGGCCAGATGTGTCCACAACAATTCTGCCAGAAAGCATAGGGACATTTGACGTGACAGATATTCCACAAATTATGTGCATTTTGGTGCAGATTTGCAGTCACCTGGATGGTAACATTAGCTTAAGCCTCTGCCATTTTTGGAATAACTCGACCTAGTGCAATGTGACCACCGCAGCCTATGTTTGGCTGCAGCTACCACATAAGACAAGATACCTTCACAGGTGCCTGAGTTAGGGCTCATACTCATTTGCAAGAAAAATGGACGTGTGCAATTTGATTAAAAAAATTGGTTTGCACTCTGACCAATGTTATTCAATGGGTTACATCTCAGCTGCGATTTTTTTATCAGCTGAATTCACAGCATCACAGCATATCTCTGATGAGACTCACCAATGCAAGTCAATGCATGCGAGCAAAAAAAAAAACGCACGACATACGGACCATGTGAGTGCTAACCGATTTTTACACACCCATGTCCTGTGAAAGGCCGGCAATTCAGCTGCGGCGTACAGTAAAATCACAGAGGGTCCTGACAGAATAGACTAGACAGAATACATACAGTATGTACGCATAGAATAAATAGCTATAAAGATGTCAGTCACATATATGATTAGTGCAGCGTGTGTGCAGCTTATTGTACATGTATTTAATTAATTAATGATTATTTTTCTCAAAAAATGGTGTGGACTCTTTGGAGACACGGGGTTGGCGGGCACCCAAGTCCGCTAGCCCAAACCGCATGGACCAGGGATAGTCCCACCACACTCCCATTCTCCCTTTAATGTGGGCATAGCGCTACTCAGACAGCACAGGGTGAGTGTAAAACAGTGTGGTAATGCTTTGTTGAACCACAAAACAGGCAGATAACATGTAAAACAGTCCCTGCAAAATACACCAAGATGGTGCACATTACAGAGTCTCACGCTTCCACTGACACGCCGGGATAATGGCAACTGTTATTTCAGAGCTCCAAGGGTCGACTATCCCACCTGTAATGACAAGCTTAGGAAGATGACAGTCCATTGAGGTACAAGGCCAGTTGTCCTGAGGGTCACAACCTGGCTTCTCTGAACATCTCCATGGAGCCAGGCGACCGGTGGGTCCCAATCCTGGCTTTCTCCAAACGTATCCTTGGTTTAGCGATAGCCAATGGAGCAGATCTGTATTCTTCCAATAAGGGCCAAAAACGACTAGGTTGTTTCCTGTAGAATGATAGATCCTTGTCCTTCGTGATAGGGAATAGATGAATTGGCAGCAGTCCTATAGGATGTTGGATGTCTTGACAGAATCTCCGGCTGTCTCTCTTTCTCTGTCTCTGTCAGTCTAAACCGAGGCATGTAGCCTATTTTTATATTTAACAAGTGTCCTTCAGTCCAGTATCACAGATAAGGGAAGAATAGTGAGGACCAAGTTACCTTGTTTGATTATGTAATCTATTTGCATAGATTTTTCCTTCTCTGTTTTAAAAATCAAAAACTATCTGGGATACCCAATGCATAATTAGCATATCACTAGTCATCAAGGATAAGAGCACACTATGTTATATCACTTATCAACTTACAAGTCAATATTACAGGCTTACACAAACAGAAATCTTTTTTATTGACCAGCCTGAAAGAAATGCTTAAAGTCAAAAGCCAACATACAGATAACAGTCTATTCATCTTGGTTTGCTAAAAATAGATGTCTGGTTAATTAAGATGCAATGCTATGTCTCCACAGGCTCCTGCATAATTTTCCAACCAAGCAGGGGGAAAGCCGATGGCTAGTGACACGATGTGTCACACTCCCAAGGGTGGTTGGTCAGAAGATGGCACAACTCACTCACAACGGGATGGGAATGGTGAGAGGAGGGCCCTAATAATAGGGAATGAGGGATGATCACCACCTGAGCTCAAACCTGAGTCTATCCCTGCACTCCCCTAACACCCTATGTGGGTCCTTCCCCTCCACTGTCAGGATGCCTCGTCACTAGTTGTCATCTATTACTGTCCTGGCTAGTGCACTGGCAAGCAAGGAGCACTAGCCTCACCTCTGCAGATAATAAACACAGGGGGAAGTGAAAAACACCAAAGGGACAAGGTAACAAAAAGAACACAACACTTAGCTTATGAACACCACTGCTAAGCTCCACACAGCAGAAAACACAGCAACTGGACTCCAAACACCTGACATGACTGGCACCAGAGAGCTGCTCCTGATAGGCTGGTTTCCAGAAAGGACCAATATCACCAACAGTCAGCTGATGTATCAGGTGACCTGTTAAAGGATGGTGGGAGTGTTCACCATCTGCATCAGCTGACCCAGCAGCACTGCAATTGCACCAGCTTGCCAGTGGAGAAAAACTGATATTAACCCCCACTGGCATGAAAGTAAAAAAGTTTTAATTGAGTGTAACCAGAGCTGTCACAAATCCAAAAAGGAATCATGACAGCTGGAGTCAGATGTTTAAAGCATGGGAAGGAGGTAATACCGATGAAGCTTCCCAGGCTATTAATATCAACTCACAGCTGTATACTTAGCCTTTCCTGGCTATTAAAATGGGGGACCCCCAAAAAAGCAGGTTCCTCCTATAATTAATAACCAGCAAAGGCTATGCAGACAGCTGCAGGCTGACATTAAAAGCCTAGGAAAATGCCATGAATATTGCCACCCAAGGCTAAAAATATCAGTTCTCAGCTGCCCCAGAAAAGGTGCATCTGTAGGTTGTTCCAATTTTGGCACTTAGCCTCGCTCTTTCCACGTGATCTGATGTGGTGGCAAGTGGGGTAATAGTTGGGAGGGTTGATGTCACCTTTGTATTGTCAGGTGACATCAAGTCCAGAGGTTAGTAATGGAGATGCCATTGTCCGTGGAAAGCATGAGGCTAAGTACCAGAACTGGAACAACTTTTCGATGCACATTTTCTGGGGTGGCTGAGAGCTGATGTTTTTAGCATGGGGAGCAATATCCATGGTCCCTTCCTAGCCTACTAATATCAGCCCGCAGCTGTCTGTCTAGCCTTTGCTGGTTATTAATTATAGGGGAACTCTATGTTTTTCTTTTGGGGGTCCCCATTTTAATAAGCAGGAAAGACTAAGTATACAGCTGTGAGTTTAAATTAATAGCCTGGGAAGTTCCATGGTTTAAACATCAGCCCCCAGTCATCGGCTTTCCCTCTACTCATTTGGAAAATTATGGGAAAGCTCAAGTCATTTTTTTCACAAAAATAATCATTTATTAATTAAATACATGTACAGTAAGCGGCACATGGGCTGCACTAATCATATATGTGACTGATATCTTTATATCTATCTTTTCTATGTGTATATGTAATCCATGCATTCTATTCTATTGGGTCCCGCTGTGATTTTACTGTAGGTGGGTGCTGAGTTGCCGGATTTTCATCTATCTCTATCTCTCTCTCTCTCTCTACCTAGCTATCTATCTATCTAATCTATTAATACAGTTGAAACTAGAAGTTTCTTGAGACTTTCCTAAGATGCTACACAAAGAAGCAGTGTGTTTCAGGTGTGCATTAAAATACATCCACAGGTGTGTCTCTAATTAACTCAGATCTTGCCAAACACATCACATCATCTTATGGGCAGTCCAGAATTGTTAAAAGGCATACTAATCTTATTGTATGTAAACTTTTGATTTTGCAGTAAGTAATAAAAATGCATTAAAACATTCTCTATCTCTCATTATTCTGCATTTGACAAATATTAATAATTATGGTAATCCTGTTTGACCTAAAACATGAAAGGTTTATTCTGTTTTCATGTCAGATATTGAGAAAAACATGCATATGTACCTTTTTATATAGTGTATGTAAATTTCTAATTTCAACTGTAGATATATGTATGTGTGTGTTTTGACTAATATTTCCTTTAGAGAATTACTCTATGTAAAAGTTCATGTTAAAATCGCATTTCAATCGGATAGCAGTTGCATTGCATTTGGATGTAAATCAGATGCTAGGTGTGAAAAATAGGATTGTACTCGCATGACATTCGTCTGTTTTTTCGGTCCTGATATCGGAACGTTTTTTTTCACACATATAGGTTTGAGCCCTTATACAGAGACTAGAAGGGACCATATAGTGTTTATTTTTTATTAATAAAAGCTTTTTTTCCCTGAAGCTGCAGATTTTGATGCAGAGTAAGGCTGTGTTTCCACCGTCAGGAAACACAGCGCATTTGACGGAGCGGAAATTCCGCTCCGTCTAAGCCCCGCCCCCTTTCTGACGCGCGTTCTTTCCGGAGGTGTTCAGGACACCTCCGGAACACCTCCGGAAAGAACGCAGGGCTACATAGCCCTGTGTTAAATTCCGTTGCGGCGACGCAGCGTCGCCGCAGCGTCGCCGCAATACGCTAGGACATGCTGCGGTCTAAAAAGACGCGCCGCATGTCCATTTACGCAGGTCTGCCACCTGGTGTTGTTACGCATAGCGGAGACGGGATTTCTTAAATCCCCTCCACTATGCTGTAACATCTGGACGCTGCGTGTTTGGCGCTGCGCCAGCGCACAGCGCCAAACACGCAGCGTTTCCTGATCGTGGAAACTCACCCTAACAGTTATCCTACAGCAAAATCAACAAAAAATAGGATTGAAGTGGATTTTAACTCCCTCACTGAATACAATAAGAAAATCGGCTACTGTTCTGTAACATAAATTTACATGCTGCCTACACAACATGTCAATTTCCTGTAGATTTCTTTTTTGTGCAGCATTTGGATAGGATTTCTAAATTTCATTTTGCTGCGACAGGAAAATGCTTGAAAACCCGTCTGTCACACAACACTCCTATGCAATGTGGTAAGTGAACAGAAAAAGCACAATTAAGAGGATTTAAATTCCAAACAGATGATAGTGTATTAAATTTACAGAATCACAGACTAATTTAATGATAAAATCAAGTGACCTCTAATGTGAGAGACACAGATGGCTACTGTTTCCTTTACTCACACCATGCAGCATAAAGAATTTTAGTGAACAATATTAAATTAATAGAGAGAGAGAGAATGTCTGCCTGAAGTTAATAAATATTACCTAGTGCAAGACATAGCGGTTGCTTAAAGTGCCTGTGCTAAGGTAGAATCATTAATAAAAAAAAACTCATATGGTTATATTGACAGAAAAATAAAAAAAAGTTATAGCTCTTGAAAGAAGAACAAACAAAAAACAAAAATGGAAAATTGCTGGCTAGTGAAGGGTTAATTCTAGCACTGTATACCCGGTATGACCCTTTTAAATTGCTTCTTTGCATCTCCCCACCAGCTATGCTTATTTATATATTTATTTTATGTATCTCATTTTCACATTTTCACATTTCTCATTTCCTTGCTCTTGCAGTCTAATTATTGATCTATTCATTTAAACAGATATTGAACATATTTTGCTTTTTAACTAGTACGTTACCTCTGGAATGCAAACCAGTCCCAGCACCATGCATAAGAGAACTAAGTTAACACCATACATCCACCTAAGGAATATGAAATAAGATGCTACAGACGATCCAAAGTGACCTTTAATTAAAAAAAAGCATTAGTTTTCATAATAATTGACTACACACATAACATTGGATTTATGTTAAGAATTATTTCTAGCATAGTGTCAATTTTAAGGTAATTAGGCTAATTTTACTAATAAACACCAATAATCATTGGTATGTATACAAAAATATAAAGTCTTTCATTAGTAAATTTCTAGCTTAAAAGGGTTGTTCTTTTTCCATAAGTTTTTACCCTGGCTGAAGTTTGTCACAAAAACAACAAACCACACTGTAGTCTCCTTCTCCGGGTCCCCTGGCGAGTCTTCACTGCTGCTCCCGGATTCTGGCATTGACAGCCAAACTGACACATCCAAACTAGTTTGAATAGGTGCATACCAAAAGGAGCTACCTCCATATACTGTACATTATACAAAAAAAGGTTGCACTCTATCATGCTAAAGAATGTTAATGTGAAATATATGAAATATGAGTAGCTTACTTAATCATGACAGATTGATCTCCAGCCATGTCCTCATCAACACCCACACCTGTGTTAATGGAGCAATCACTGAAAAGAGGTTAGCTGGTCCTTTTAAGGCAGGGCTGCAATGATATTGAAATGTGTTTTGGAGATAAAGTTCATTTTCTAGCCAAATATTGACTTTGCAAGTAATTGCTGTTAAGCTGATCACTCTTTATAACATTCTGGAGTATATGCAAATTGCCATTAGAAAAAGTGAAGCAGTAGACTTTGTAAAAATTAATATTTGTGTCATTCTCCAAACTTTTGGCCATGACTGTACACGAGGTAGCTCCTCCTGGTATGCACCTATTCACACTAGCCTGGTTGTGACAGTCACTTTTTTGTCATTTGTATGTTAGCTTACTGACCGAGCACTCTGCCCTTCAACATGTGGTGATTTTAATTACAGCAGATTCCTACTTACCCATAACTGCAGGCATTGCTGAGAGAGGAGTCCACATTCACCCAGGAAATGAGACATCAGCCTAAGGCCAGGGTCAAACTTGCGAGTGTGATGCGAGAAACTCGCGCGAGTGTCTCGCATCAATACCCAGCACTGCCACTGGCACTTGAGACCATAGTGTGCAGCTGCATGTATTTCTATGCAGCCGCACACTCCACTTCCAAGTGCCAGCGGCAGTGCCGGGTATTGATACGAGTTTCTCGCATCACACTCGCAAGTGTGACCCCGGACTTAGAGAGGTATTCAACATGTAGGGACCCATCAGTTTTGGAGGCACCTTGATGATGGTTGATGGGCAGATATAATTTGACCAAATTTTATGCAAAGCGTCTCTAAATTATTTTTCCTAATATTCAAAAGCCATATTGATATTCATATTTCATATAATTCATATTGACATGCTTTAGCATGATAGATTGCAACTTTTTTTGTATATTGACTGGCGAACTGACATCACATTGACAGTGCAATCAGTGAGCTCTGCGGTTCTATTGGGGGCTTTTTTTTATACTGGCAGAGCCATTGAGGTCACTGATTGGCTGCCAAGCTGTCAAGGTGATGTCAGTGCCACTATCAATGCCAGAAACCTGAGCCTGTCCAGCACTTCCCTAATGCCCTATGTGGGTCCTTCCCCCAGGCAACGTCAGGATACCTCGTCCCTAGTTGTCACCTATAACTGCCCTGGCTAGTGCACTGGCCAGCAAGGAGCACTAGCTTCACCTCTGCAAGCAGTAAACACAATGGGAAATGACAGACACCAAAGTGACAAGGTAACAAAACACCATACTTAGCTTTCTCTGCTGCAAAGCACCACACAGCAGAATAAAGGCACCAGATCACCAAATTCAGCAGAAGCACCACTGCACCCAAAGAGCTCCTTACTCTAGCTTGGTTACTGCAGATTGCTCTAACACCGACAGTCAACTGATGCATTAGGTGACCTTTTAAAGGATGGTGGGAGTGGTCACTGCCCATATCAGCTGACCCAGCAGCAGTGCAATTACACCAGCTTGCCAGAGGGGAAAAACTGACATTCAACCCCCGCTGGCGTGAAAGGAAAAAATGTTTAACTAAATGGAACCAGATCTGCCATAAATGCAAAAATGGATTGTGACATAGAAACTTAATTAAAATGGAACAACCCCTTTAATTTTTATTTCCTCCACTTTGTTCAGTTATCATTGACATTAGGCCTCATGCACATTTCTACAGACAAAATACGGCTGCTATTGATTTCAGTGGGGCCATGTATGCTACTGTATATACAGGTTTCAAAAGAAAATATATTATTTTATATATATGCCCATTTGGACTTAACATATCAAGTTGATTGCTTTACTCAAGGAACTATTCAATACAAACTTCAAGTTAAAGGACCACTCTAGTGTTTTTTTCTTGATCCCTCTGATACTAATCAGTAATATGTGTAAAGTATATGCATTAAAATATTTACTGATTGCTGTCACCTGCCGTTTCCAGTACTACTTCAGTCCTCTTCTATATCATGTGACATCAACTCTGAAAGGCCGGCTCACATAGCAGAATGTTAGCTCCATTCTTAATGTAATCCTGTGAGATTTATTCTGAGGGCTTGTTGACACAAGCGTATAAACACGGCCGAGTGCTATTCAATGTTTAATCATATAGCACTTGGACCAATGTTATACCATGGGGCAGTGCAAATGCGTTATTTCTTTCTCATGCTGACCAAAGCACGCACACCTATTCAAGTCTATGGGTGCAACATCTGACGCACTCGGATGTCATCTGTATGTAGTCAGATTTATGTGGACACAGACAATGGAGAAGATGGAGAAATTAAGTTTCATCTTTTCCACACCGGTGCTGCGATTCTCTCATGCGAGAGCTCACAGTAAACACAGTAAACACAAGCGTCATTAGCATAATATGCCCTAGTCTCTCGCTTTAGAGAATATGTGACTCCGGCCTAAGTCTCATAAATGTACATTGAGGAGGTGACCTCCTGTCCACATAGGAGAAACTATGACTGGCAGGTCACACTTGTGGCCACAGGATGCAAGAAAGGACTGAAACGGCAGAAGACAATGACCAATAAGTATTTTAATGCATACATTTTACACACATTACTAATTGCTGACAAAGTGGAAATTTTTTAAAATGCCAGAAACGTCATTGTGGGCTTGTGCACACAATCGATAATCTTGGATAAGTGAAAGCCACGGATAGCACTCATACCCATGATATTTTTGGGGCTGTGCACACGTCCAAAGTTTTCTTTTGACCAAGTGGTATGAGGAAAAAAATCAGAGACATGTCCGATTTTGAATCGAGTATCAATCAAAATTGGCAATGCAAGTCTATGGGTCCGTGAAAGACATCGGACAGCACTCAGTTGACACCTAAGTGCAAACGGTTTTTTCCTCTTCATGTTCAGTAAAAACTGATGGCGCTCTGATCCGAATGATAGTATCGTTTTTCACGAACAAAGAGAAAACAGTCACATGCAAACTTTTTTTCATTAATTGTTAAAAATAATGTATTACAAAAAGAATTAGTTTAAACTATTGGAAATCTGAGCCATCCATGAGAACTTGGTGAAACGCTTTTTTTTATTTGTTATTAATAAACAATTTGCAAAATATTATTGTTGAATAATAAAATAAATACACTTACTTTCAATTTCCTTAATTTTCATTTCCCATGGTATGCAGGCAGTTTTAAAATTTTCAAAATCTCTTTTGAACTTCATCCATTTCTGCAGTTAGTACATTATATATTATTACTTTAGAATATAGACAATATTTAAAAAAATACACTGTTCCAAATTATTATGCAAATTGGATTTACGTTTCATAAGGATGCATTTTTTTGCTTTTCAAATAAAATTATGGATCGTATTGTGTCACAGGGATCTTCAGATCACTGAAATCAATCTTAAACATCTGTGATAATTAGTTGGCAAAGGAAGCCTAGTTAAAGGAAAACAGCTTAACGCCTCTTTCAATTTTGCGGAGCATTTGCACATCTCCCCGCCGCGGGTAAAACGCATGCATAATTAGTATGCGTTTTCTCACAAAGCACAAGCATTTTTGCAAGCGTAATTAGCTTGGAGAATGCTAGTGTTTTCCAAGCGATCTGTAGCATCGCTTGCAAAACTGATTGACGGGTTGGTCACACTTGTCACGCATAGTGCTTGACAAGCATGATCAACTTAAATAATTAAAAAAATAATAAATGTTGATATTATCACCTTCTGGCGGCCCCAAGCCTTCCCGCTCCTCAGCGACGCGGCCGGCAGGTTACGTTCCCAGAATGCATTGCGAGAATGACCTTTGTGACGTCGCAGTCACTCGACCGCGACGTCACAAAGGTCATTCTCGCAATGCATCCCTGAGAACGGAAGATGCTGGCAGCGTGGCTGAGAGGCAGGAAGGCTGCGGGGGCCGCCGGAAGGTGAGAATATCAATATTTATTATTTTAATTCTATTTTTAACTGGGATAAGGTACTCAGGGCCTGGAGGAGAGTCTCCTCTCCTCCAGACCCTGGGTACCAAGCGCACATGAAGCTCTCACTTCACGCATGGTGGGCATAGCCACGTGCGTGAAGTGAGCGTTTTAATGCATTCCTATGGTGGCGTATTCGCTGCAATTATGCAAAAAGAATGAACATGCTGCATATTTTTGCGCGAAGCGATTACGCTCCGCAAACATATGCAGCATGTGCATAGCAATGCGTAATCCCATAGGATTGCATGGGATGCATTTTCTAAGCGTTTTTTAAGCGATTACGCTGCGTAAAAACGAAGCAAAAAGACTTAAAAAATGCTATATGTGTACATAGCCTGAAGTGGCCGCTGTTTGGACACAGGAATTGTATGACATAGCGATGCCACATGATTCCCAGGAGAGCCAGTGCCGACACTGCTGGAACAGCACTGGCACCAGATTCGAATATAATTGCTTTTATTTTATAAGGGTCGAACATGGTGATTTAAAAGGTGATTAAAACCTCTTTAAGTGTCTTTAAACATTATAGACATGTATTTGATTGGAGCCCAAAGAAAAGAGGGGCCTAACTCAAGTTAATTCCAACACACCATACCACAAAGATTGAGAAGGGGCAACAAACACAAGACTTGCCAGTCTTAATATAGGATTGTGTGATTAAATTAACCAATGCAAGAGGGGGTTACTTTTTATGTAGACCGTTTTGCATCGTGTTACCATCTGATAATTTCAAGGGTTCATGGGTAGAACCCGTACCATACAACATTTGACATTTAATCCTTGATTTTAAACTATTGTGTCATGCTAAATAAGTCGAAAGCGTAAAATGTGTAAATGATATGTACTTGTGATGATCGAGCACTAAAATGCTCGGGCACTCGTTGCTCGGGTCGAGCAAATTGGAATGCTCGAGTGCTTGACCCGAGCAACAAGCCCAATGTAAGTATATAGGAAACCGAGCTTTTTGGTACAACAATCCTTTTAGGGTCTAAAAACATCTGAAATTGATGGAAATAGTGGTTAAATTACATGGGAACCTCATGGGGAATACCCTTGGAAGCATTTCTGACACACAGGTCACAGCTGTGAACAATGTTGTCAGAGTGTTACGCCACTTTTAGAGGCGCACCATAAAACATACAAAAACGATACCAGAATGGATTTTCCTGGAAAATATGTTAAGGAACATCCCTTCCAGGGTAATGATTTGTATGTAAGGCAAAATAAATAATCAACCAAAAAATGTACCTCCGGCACTTGGGCTATGTTCACACGTCGCGTTTTTGACACGTTTTTCAACTTTACAATAGCTTTAAACCAAGACAAATGCATTCACTGGCAAATGAATTTTAAAATTTTACAACCTAATTTGGCCATGTGGTGTGTGACACAACATCTGACACATCCTGTTTCATTTATAAAGGAGGGACTCTGAAAGTCACAAAGTCTATTTTTATAGTGCCATCAGTGGACCCTCACTTTTCTTAGAGAGCCATCAGCCAGCTATGCTTTGTTGTTCCCATTATTAAACAGTGGGTCTCTTATACTGTTATTGCGTATGCAGTGAGTGGCAGGGCTGCTCAAAATTTGAACGCACCCCAACAACCCTTTGAACAGACGTCATGGATGACCACATGCAACCAAAGTTCCAAGTATTCAATTAGTACTCCTATACTGTTTGCTTATGCATTAAATACAAGGCCTGCAGTGTCCCAAAGATACCCGCGCCCCAAAAACCCTTTGAATCAACGCACTGGATGGCCACATAAAACCAAAGTTCCCATCCTTATTTATTTGGTACTGCCATACTGTTTGCCTATGCATTGAATGCAAGGCGTGCCCTGCCCCAACTTTACACGCACCTCACTAATCCTTTGAAGCAATGTCTGGATGGCCACATTAAACGAAAGTTCCCATTCTTATTTATTTGGTGTTGGCATACTGTTTGCTTAGGCATTGAATGCAAGGCCTGCCCTGCTCCAACATTACATGCACCCCAATAACTCTTTGAAGCAATGTATGGATGGCCATAATTCCATGGGTTCATGGGAAGAACCCGTACCATGCAACATTTGACATTTAATCCTTGATTTTAAACTATCTATTGTGTCATACTAAATAAGTAGAAGGCGTAATATGTGTAAATGATGTCTACTAGTGATGAGCGAGCACTAAAATGCTCGGGTGCTCGTTGCTCGGGTCGAGCAAATTGGAATGCTCTGGTGCTCAACCCGAGCAACAAGCCCAATTTAAGTATATAGGAAAACCGAGCTTTTTTGCACGACCCCCACCGGGGGTCCTTTTAGGGTCTAAAAACGTCTGAAATTGATTGAAATAGTGGTCAAATGATATGGGAACATCATTGGGAATACCCCTGGAAGCATTTCTGACACCCAGATCACATCTGTGAACAATGTTGTCAGAGTGTTACGCCACTTTTACAGGCGCACAAAAAACATACAAAAACGATACCAAAATGGATTTTCCTGGGAAATATGTTAAGGAACATCCTTTTCAGGGTAATGATTTGTATGTAAGGCAAAATAAATAACCCCCCAAAAAATGTACCTCCAACACTTGAGCTACATTCACTCGTCGCATTTTTGATGCGTTTTTTTAACTTTACCATTGCTTTAAACCAAGACAAATGCATTCACTGACAAATGACATTTTAAAATTTTACAACCTTATTTGGCCATGTGGTGTGTGACACATCATCTGACACATACTGTTTCATTTCAATAATCCTTTGAAGCAACGCACTGGATGGCCACACAAAACCAAAGTTCCCATTTTTATTTATTTGGTACTGCCATACTGTTTACCTATGCATTGAATGCAAGGCCTGGCCTGCCCCAACGTTACACGCACCCCAATAACCCTTTGAAGTAATGTACTGGATGGCCACATGAAACCAAAGTTCCCATTCTTATTTATTTGGTACTGGCATACTGTTTTTCCTATGCATTGAATGCAAGGCCTGCCCTGCCCCGATGTTACATGCACCCCAATAACTCTTTGAAGTAATGTACTGGATGGCCACATGAAACCAAAGTTCCCATTCTTATTTATTTGGTACTGGCATACTGTTTTTCCTATGCATTGAATGCAAGGCCTGCCCTGCCCCGATGTTACATGCACCCCAATAACTCTTTGAAGTAATGTACTGGATGGCCACATTAAAACAAAGTTCCCATTAAGCTTTATTTGGTACTGCCATACTGTTTGCCTAGGCATTGAATGCAAGGCCTGCCCTGCCCCAATGTTACCCGCACCCCAATAACACTTTGAAGCAACGTACTGGATGACCACATGAAACCAAAGTTCCCATTCTTATTTATTTGGTACTGGCATACTGTTTTTCCTATGCATTGAATGCAAGGCCTGCCCTGCCCCGATGTTACATGCACCCCAATAACTCTTTGAAGTAATGTACTGGATGGCCACATTAAAACAAAGTTCCCATTAAGCTTTATTTGGTACTGCCAGACTGTTTGCCTAGGCATTGAATGCAAAGCCTGCCCTGCCCCAAAGTTACCCACATCCCAATAACCCTTTGAAGCAACGTACTGGATGGCCACATGAAATCAAAGTTCCCATTCTTATTTATTTGGTACTGGCATACTGTGTGCCTATGAACTGAATGCAAGGCTGTCATGTATAGTGTACAGTTCCTATAGCGTCTTGTGCTTGGGTGCGAGGAAACACATGAGACATAGGTTGATATGAAATGACTTGTATTACTTCATACAAGCATGCAGAAAAGTTCACACAGTTTGCAGGAACAGAGGCAGGAGAACACAGCAGGCCAGAGTAACTTCAAGCTCTACAATAACTCTCCAAGCAGGTTCAGGATCTCTTCTCTGTACCGTAATTCCTCTGCAAACATGGATTCACTAGACAGCAGGTTTCCAAAGTCCAAAAGTGTTCCAAAGTTCCTCAGTAGGAAATAGCTGGAGTCCAAAATCCTAGGTTTCCAGGAGTCAGGTCACAGGCTGACTGAAGCTTGATTCAGGAGCACTGATTGTTCAGCTGAGGCTGCTTAAGAAGCAAGAGGGAGAGAATCAGGGCGGGAACATGAAAACTGGAAACTCCATATTAACTGAGGGCAAGAGCTGCAGAAAGACAGAAAGCAAAATGGCCGACGGAAAACTGAGTTTCAAGGAACATGTCAAAAGAGACAAAGAACCTTACATTACTCCCCCCTTAAGGACAACCTCCGGTTGACCTCAGACCAGGCTTGTCAGGGTACCTCTAATGAAACTGGCGGAGCAGGCGAGGAGCATTTACATTATTGACTGGTTCCCATGAGTTGTCCTCCACTGGGTAGCCCTGCCATTTAATCAAATATTGCAACTGATTTCTGTACAACCTGGAATCTAGAATCCTTTCCATCATAAATTCTTCCTGACCATCGACCAGCACTGGGTCAGGGCAAGGAGAAGAGCGTCCAGGAAACGTATTGGGTGTTGCAGCCTTTAGTAGGGATACATGAAAGACAGGGTGGATTCTCATAGTTCTGGGCAGTTGAAGACGACAAGCAACAGCACTTATAATCTTACTGATCTTATAAGGTCCAATGTACTTATGTCCCAATTTAGACGATGGAATCTTTATTTTAAGATTTCTGGTTGACAGCCAGACCAAATCTCCTACCTTGAAAGCTGGTGCAGGTTTACGAAATTTATCTGCTGCTTTCTTGTACCTTTCCTGAGCCAATTCTAGATTTTCCTTTAGAAGATCCATATTCTTTTGTAAAGAAGTGATTCTTTCAGCCACTGCCGGCAAGGGCGTATCTATGGGAAATCGAGGAAGAATGTTAGGATGATAACCTAGATTGGAGTAAAAAGGAGACTGCTTAGTGGAGGCGCTCTGAGAGTTATTATAAGAGAACTCAGCCAGTGGAAGTAGATCCACCCAATCATCCTGTAGGTGGCAGATAAAACAGCGGAGATACTGCTCCAGGGTCTGATTGGTTCGTTCTGTCTGTCCATTAGTCTGGGGATGAAAAGCAGAAGAAAGGTTTACTTTAATGTCCAATGCGGCACAGAAATTTTGCCAAAACCTTGAAGTGAATTGCACCCCTCGATCCGAAATGACCTCATCCGGTACTCCATGTAAGCGAAACACATTCTTAATCATCAAGTCTGATGTCTGTTTTGCAGTGGGTAAGCCGACACAAGGGATAAAATGAGCTGCCTTTGTTAGACGATCAACCACCACTAGAATGGTGTTCTTCCCTTGAGAGGTTGGTAACTCCACAATGAAGTCCATAGAAATGGATCCCCACGGGCGGGACGGGGTGGGAAGAGGTTGTAACAGACCAGTTGGTGAGGAGCGAGGTGTTTTGCATCTTGCACAGACTTCACATGAAGTGACATAGTTTAAAACATCTTTCCTGTAAGTGGGCCACCAAAAGAAACGAGAAAGAAATTCTTGTGTCTTTAGAATTCCCCTATGCACGGCTATCTTGGAATCGTGGATGAGTTGCAATACTCTCAATCTGACTGTTTCAGGTATATACAGACGTTGTCCCTGAATCCACACACCATTCTTAAAGACAAGACTTACGTCCCTTGGGGGTTGAGCCAACAAAGAATCCGCATGGTATGCTTCCTTGATGTCCTTAAGTAGGTCTTGATTATGAATCACTCCCAGGAATCTAGAGTCAGGAAGAATAGTCTTAGGAGGAGTAAGTGGACGTGTCTCTGCTGAATGAATCCTAGAGAGTGCATCAGCCTTTCCATTGCGTGATCCTGGTCTATAAGAAATTACAAAATTAAATTGGTTTAGGAAAAGATTCCAGCGAGCCTGGCGAGGAGTCAGGCACTTAGCCGACCTGATAAATTCAAGGTTACGATGGTCTGTCAGGACGACTATTTGCTGTGCAGCTCCCTGAAGAAGGTGTCTCCATTCCTTGAAGGCGGCAATAATGGCCAACAATTCTCTATTGCCCACATCGTAGTTCCTCTCAGCCGAAGACAACTGCTGGGAAAAGAAGGCACAGGGATGCAAGACATTCTTCTCACCTGTTCTCTGAGAGAGTATAGCTCCAACGGCACAGTCTGAAGCATCCACCTCTATTATGAAGGCAAGCTCGGGATTGGGATGTACTAAGATAGGTGCAGTGGTAAATTTGTCCTTTAAACAGGAAAATGCTTCCTGAGCTTGCGGGGTCCAGGAGAACCTAGACTGTTTCCGGGTAAGTTGGGTGATAGGTGACACTACCTCAGAGAAATTCCTAATGAAACGTCTATAGAAGTTGGCAAACCCGATGAAGCGCTGCACCTCCTTCACATTTCTAGGAATTGGCCAATCCTTGATGGCTTGGGTCTTGCTTCCATCCATACTAATCCCTTGCGTAGATAGTACATACCCCAGAAATTGAATTTCGGTCCTATGGAATTCACACTTTTCAAGTTTGATGTAGAGATGGTTTTGTCTTAGGCGTTCTAAGACCATTCTCACATGTCCATGATGTTCCTCTGTGGAGTTAGAAAAAATTAGAATATCATCCAGATAAATCACCACAAATGTATCTAGGAGATCCCTGAAGATGTCATTCACCAAGTGTTGGAAAGTGGCTGGGGCGGTACTCAGACCAAAAGGCATAACTAGATATTCGAAGTGTCCATAGCGTGACCTTAATGCAGTCTTCCATTCATCCCCAGGTCTAATACGGACCAAGTTATAGGCCCCACGGAGATCCAGTTTAGAGAAAATTTTGGCGTGCCGCACTCTCTCCAACAACTCAGGGATTAAAGGCAATGGATAACGGTTTCTAATAGTAACCTTATTGAGTTCCCTATAGTCTATGCAGGGTCTCAGAGATCCATCTTTCTTCTTCGCAAAGAAGATGGGTGCACCTGCGGGAGATGAAGAGGGGCGTATGAAGCCTTTGGCTAGATTTGCATCTATGTAGTCCTTCAAAGCTTTTAGCTCGGGCCCCGCTAGGGGGTAGATCTTACCAAAAGGTATCTCGGCTCCAGGCAATAATTCGATTGGACAATCATATGGACGGTGAGGAGGAAGCTGATCAGCGTTCTTCTTGTCACATAAATCCACATAGTCCTGGTATACAGCTGGTAGTTCAGGGACTGACATGGTTCCTTTAGGAACAGAGCAAGCTGAAACTCCTTGACTCATCTGTTTCTCCGGAAAGTGTAATTCCTTGGTCTCCCAGTTAATCGTAGGATTCTGCGCCTGCAGCCATGGTAGCCCTAGAATAATGGGAAAGTGGGGAGAAGAGATAAGCATAAAAGACATTTTCTCCTGATGATCTTTACCCATAAGGACCCTCAAAGGCTCTGTTTCCTGATCCACTGGTCCAGAGGTCAGCAGGGAGCCATCCACAGTCTCCATCTGTACTGGAGTAGCCTTCTTCACTGAACGTATCCCCTGTTTCAGAGCAAAGGAGATATCCATAAAATTTCCACTTGCTCCTGAGTCGATCATAGCAGAGCTAGACACCCAGACTGAGTCCACCCAGAGTTTGATGGAAAGGAAGCAATGAGAATTATTTCTTTACAACTCAGCTGGGACACCGCTGAGGAAACTTGAAAAATTGCAGCGTTTATACCGTCATTGTCCCCAGAACTAACAGAGTTTAAGTCCGAAAAATCAAGATCTCTTGCAGCAGATCTCTCTGGAGTCTGAGGCTCGGACATGACAGAGCTCCTCTCGCAACACTCACAGTGAATGACTGCTGCAGTATCTTACGAGAACGGCTGGGGCAGTTTAATAATGAAGTGCCCTGACTTACCACAGTAAAAACATAGATTTTCCTTTATACGATGTTCTTTGCGTGCATCACTAACCCGTCCTTTGTAAAGAGTCCACCTGCATGGGTTCAGGTTCTGGTTCCCTTGTGATCCTACTCAAAGGTTCCTTAGCTGAGGAGGAGGTAGGAAAAGGTTAGTGCGATTATTTTCGAACCATCTCTCTTGTCTGCGTTCAGTCAGACGAGCATCAATACGGATACATTAGTTAATAAAGTCACCTAACGCAGTGGAGGGTCGGCACGAGCAAGTTCATCCTTAATCAGTGGAGACAACCCTTTCCGAAAAATAGATTTTTTGGCGGAAGTGTCCAAGTGGTATCAAAGCCCATCTCCTGAAATCCAAGGCATATTCGGCTACTGAACGCTTACCTTGGCGCAAAGTTAACATGGCTGCTTCAGCTGTTGCACCTCGATTGGGGTCATCAAACACCTGCCCCATGGCTGAAATAAAAGCATCAAGGTGATTCAAACAATCATCCTCAGTCTCAATCAGGGTTTGCCCACATCAAAGCCTTATTGGTAAGCAACATGATTATAGTAAGCACTTTGGATCGTTCAGTGGGAAATTGTGAAGCTGTGCAGAGAAAAATAGATTGCATTGGTTAATAAATCCCCTGAATTTCTCACATTCACCGCCAAAACGAAAAGGAGGTAACTTGGGGATCCCAGAACTCGGGGTTTATGGCAGGAGCCTGGACTCGTTCCTCTAGAGCCTCAATCCTGGCTCGTAATTCCTGAGTAGTTTGTCCAAACACTTGCAAATTATGATTAGTGAGGTCCTGTAGGCTTGCAAAACGGGTCTTTAAGTCTGTATATCTGCAAGGATTGTATCAGTCACTCCGCAAAGCTCCTTTATGCGGGCCTCCATCTTCCAGATCTTTTAAGGCAGAAGTGCTGGAAGGAGAAGAGGAAAGGAAAAAAAAAAAAAACAATAGTGTTTACCTGTGGTAACACTCCAGAGTAACATTAAGGGAATGCGCTCACCTGGAATGGTTGTGAGAAGTCACAACCACTGTCATCACAGAAGGTATAAACTGGACATCTGATATCCACAGTCACAGCAGACACGGCTTTCCCAGACCCAGCAGACACTAAACATTGGCTCCTGAATCTTGTCATGTATAGTGTACAGTTCCTATAGCGTCTTGTGCTTGGGTGCGAGGAAAAACACATGAGACATAGGTTGATATGAAATGACTTGTATTACTTCATACAAGCATGCAGAAAAGTTCACACAGTTTGCAGGAACAGAGGCAGGAGAACACAGCAGGCCAGAGTAACTTCAAGCTCTACAATAACTCTCCAAGCAGGTTCAGGATCCTTCTCTGTACCGTAATTCCTCTGCAAACATGGATTCACTAGACAGCAGGTTTCCAAAGTCCAAAAGTGTTCCAAAGTTCCTCAGTAGGAAATAGCTGGAGTCCAAAATCCTAGGTTTCCAGGAGTCAGGTCACAGGCTGACTGAAGCTTGATTCAGGAGCACTGATTGTTCAGCTGAGGCTGCTTAAGAAGCAAGAGGGAGAGAATCAGGGCGGGAACATGAAAACTGGAAACTCATATTAACTGAGGGCAAGAGCTCAGAAAGACAGAAAGCAAAATGGCTGACGAAAACTGAGTTTCAAGGAACATGTCAAAAGAGACAAAGAACCTTACAAAGGCCTTCCCTGCCCCAACATTACATGCACCATAATAACCCTTTGAAGTAATGTCTGGATGGCCACATTAAACCAAAGTTCCCATTAAGCTTATTTGGTACTACCATACTGTTTGCCTAGGCATTGAATGAAAGGCCTGCCCCTGCCCCAATGTTGCACACATCAAAATAACCAATTGAAACCAATGTACAGGATGGCCACCTGAAATCATTGTTCCTAGTAATTTGGTACTCCCATATGTTTGGCTATGCAGTGAATTGTTGAGCCTGAAGAACCTGTATTGGAGAATGTCATTGTTCAGGATGAAGACCCGGCAGTGGAGAATGTCAGTGTTGAGTCTGGAAAAACTGCAGTGGAGAATTCAGAGTTGAGGCTGAAGAAACTGCAGTTGAGAATTGCAGTGTTGAGGCTGAAGACCCGCAGTGGAGCATTGCAATGTTGAGGCTAAAGGAACACCTGGCAGTGGAGCACTTCATTGTTGAGGCTGAAGAACCTGCATTGTTGAATGTCAGTGTTGAGGGTGAAGGACCAGCAGTAAAGAAATTTCATTGTTGAAGTTGATAGACCACAGTGGAGAATTGCGTTGTCGGGGGGTGAAGAACCTGCATTGGAGTATTTCAGTGTTGAGCCTGAAGAACCGCATGGACAATTGCAGTGTTGAGGCAAAAGACTCAGCAGTGGACAAATGCAGTGTTGAGGCAAAAGACCAAGCGTGGAGCATTACAGTGTTGAGGCTGAAGAACCTTTATTGCAGCACTGCAGTGTTGAGGAAAAACACCTGGCAGTGGAGCATTTCAGTGTTGAGCCTGAATAACTAGCATTGTATTATTTATTACAGTTTTGAGGCTGAACAACCTGCATTGGAGCATTACAGTGTTTAGGCTGAACATCTGGCAGTAAAGCATTTCAGTGTTGAGCCAGAAGAACCTGCATAACAATTGCATGTTGAGGCTGAAGACCTGGCAGTGGACAATTGCAGTGTTGAGGATGAACACACAGCAGTGGAGCATTGCAGTGTTGATCCCGAAGAACCTGCATTGTAGCATTGCAGTGTTGAGGAAGAACATCCAGCAGAGAGCATTGCAATGTTGAGCCCGAACAACCTGCATTGTAGCATTGCATGTTGAGGAGAACACCCAGCAGTGGAAATTTCAGTGTTGAGCCTGAAGAACCAGCAGTGGAGAATTGCAATGTCAGGCTGAAGAACCTGCATTGGTGAATTGCAGTGGTAAGCCTGAAGAACCTGCAGTGGGCAATTGTAGTGTTGAGGCTGAAGACCTGGCAGTGGAGAGAAATTGCAGTGTTGAGGCTGAAGAACCGCATTGTAGCATTGTAGTGGTTTGGCCTAAAGAACCTGCAGTGGAAAATTGCAGTGTTGAGGCTGAAAGATCCTGCATTGTAGCATGCAGTGTTGAGGCTGAAGAACTGGCAGTGGAGAATTGCATTGTTGAAGATGAACAACCAACAAAATTCACATTATTAGAAGGGTCTCCCATACTGTTTTGCCTATGCAGTGAATGTAAGGCCATACCCAATATTTGGATGCACCCCAATACCACTTGGAAAAGACGAGGAGGAAGACCTTCTAAAAATCTGTTCCCTATACTTGAATGCCCATATAGACTGACAAAAAATTTCCCCCTGGGGAGTACACATCAACCTACATGTAAATATTTTTCTTATGGCCATCATAACACACTTGTAAAAAAATATATTGCCTGTTGCATCACGGGACTCATTTACCCTGGGTGTTTTAGTGGTGGTGTCTGAAGGACATGGAGGATGGCCCCAAAAAATGTTTTCCCAGTTTAAAGGAGTGGGTCTCCTATACTTGGAATGCCCATACACTAAGTGTATGGGCTGACAAACATTTTCCCCTGGGGGGTAGTATCAACCTACTGTGTAAATCTTTTTTTACAGCCATCATAGACACCCTTGCAAAAAAAATATAGTGCCTGTTGCATCACGGAACACATTCACCCTCGTGTTTTCTAGTTGGTGGTGTCTGAAGAGACTAGGTGGATGGCCTCCGAAAAATGTTTTTCCCAGTTTAAAGGAGCGGATCTCCTATACTGGAATGCCCATGGCTGGCAAACATTTTTCCCCGGGGGGTAAACATCAACCTACTGTTTTTAATATTTTTTTTCAGGCCATCAAAAACACCCTTGCAAAAAAATATAGCGCCTGTTGCATCACGTAACATGTTCACCCTTTGTGTCCTAGTGGTGGTGTCTGAAGAGACTGGAGGATGGCCTCCGAAATTTTTTTTCCCATTTGAAAAGAGCGGGTTTCCTATACTTGTAATGCCCATAACGCTAAGTGCATGAGCTGACAAACATTTCTCCCTGGGGTGTCCACATCAAAAATACTGTGTAAATGGCCCATGGTCACCATGGTATCTAGTGGTGGTGGATGATGAGGATGAGAAGGAGGATAACACACCAAACTCGAGAAGCTTTATACCCATGTGTGGGTGTGAAAAGGTGCATGGAAATACACCTCCAAAAAAGGCACTGTATTGGAGGTTATGTTTTCTCTGTTATTTATTCAAAGATGTTGGAGAAGTCTGGCCTAGCCCTTGTTCATTTTTATAAGAGTCAGCCTGTCAGCATTTTCAGTTGAGAGGCGGATGCGCTTATCAGTTATAATTCCACCAGCGGCACTAAAAACCCGCTGTGACAAAACACTAGCGGCAGGGCAGGCCCAGGACCTCCAATCATAAAAGAATAGTTCATGCCACATGCCCAGCTTGGATACCCAATAATTAAAAGGCACAAAGGAATCATGGAGGAGGTTGTATGGTCAGCAAGGTACTCTCTCAGCATCTTTCCCCAAAAATTTGCACTCCCTTTTGAGAGTGCCCCATGCCTCTGGGCCATAACGATGGGAAGGTCTGAGAAAACTGTCCCCAGAACTTTGCCAGTGTTTAACCTGCCTCTGCTGGATTGGAGTGGCATCTGTTGTGAATGTGTTAGAAATGAATTCTGAGCAGAAGCTCCCTCTGTTGGTTACAACAGTACTGAACTATTCAATGAAGATGTGAAGATTGGCAATCAGGTGTTACAGACTGGTCTTAATAAGGAAGGTTCATCAGGGTTGCCGGTGATCAATTGTTCTTGTCTCAACTTTGGTTCCTGGTTCACTTGGAAGCTTGCTGTGTCTTGCCTGCATCTTCTGCTAACAATAAGATATTTTCTGCTTTTATTTTTTGTGCTTGCTTTTTGCATTTTTGTCCTGCACTTCTGTGGAGGTCAGCCAGGTCCCCTCTGGGGCTTGTGCTCCTCTCAGTTTATCTGAGCCACTGTTATTTGTTCATTTGCCTTTTCCAGTTTTTCAGTGGCTGCTGCTTAGTTTTGTTACACCAGAGAACTAATTTAGGTGGTAGAGGTCGTGTGATCTCAGGTGTTTTTGCAATTAGTGAGTTGGTAATTTTTTTAGGGTTTTTTTGGATTGCAGTAAGTGTCCTTCCTATCCTTTTCTTTCTAGGAAGATTGGGCCCCAACGTTTGCTCATACTATTTTCTGTCTGTGTCTGTATTCCCTTGTCTAACCGCCATTACATGTTTGGGGGCTTCCTATGTTCTTTGGGGGTCTGCTCCGGGGCAGATAGTTTTTCTCTTTCTATCTTTAGGTGTAGTTAGCTTCTCAGGCTGTGACAAGGGCGTCTAGGACCAACGTAGGTATGCACCACGGCTGCCTTTAGTTGTGGTGGTTAGTCAGGGTACTGCAAACCAGTAGATTCCAACCTCTCTGGTGTATTGCCTTTTTTGCCTGCTCTCCTCAGCTACCAAATCATAACAGGCATCTCTCTGCCTCAACTCCTTGTTTGTCCAACAAACTGTGACCTCGGCCACCAGCGTTTTCAGATGGGAAATTTTTTAATAATTGCGCAACAATGGCTCTCTGGTACTGCAACATTTTAGTACACCTAAGTTTTCTTGTAGCGCGGGTTAGAAGTGTCACCACCCCAGTAAATAAGTCACCGAAAATTTTGATAACGCGACATGGGAAAGGCAGAGCAACATAAAGTCTGCCATGCATGCAAGACTCCCGGTCCTCACCAACAGGGCGACTGACCATGCTGTCCTCCTCCTCCTCACTGTCCTCAGCCCCTCCACGCTGACAGATGGTATAACAGTTGTGCCTTTTAGTACCTTCTACAGCGCATGAAAGTAGCTCCTGTACTTCCTCCTCCTCCTCTTCTTCACTGTCAACCAGGCCACGTTTGGGATGACATGAGGCTGGGCTGTGTGTAATCACCTGCCTGCAATACATCCTCTTTCCCTTGTGAGCAGAGAGCTTTTCAAATTCAGAGAATCGGGATGGTGACGCTAATTTTGGCATCATCGCCTCTCATCATCTTGGTGGAATACTCAAAGTTTTGTAGGAGGCACATATGTCTGACATCCATGTCCACTCCTGAGGTCTTATGTTGTGGTTGAACTGAATACCGACAGCCTTGTTGATGCTGGTAGTCAACAACAACCCTCTTCTGCTCACAAATCCTTTCCAACATATGCAGTGTAAGTTCCAACGCATGGGGACATCACACACCAGTCGGTGAGCTGGAACCTGCAAACGCTGTTGAAGCATGGCAAGGGTGGTGGAAGCTGTACTGACTTTCTAAAATGGGCACACAGGCGGTATACTTTCACAAGCAGATCTGGCAGCTCCGGGTAGGCTTTTAAAAAAACCGCTGAACCATGAGGTT
>JARQOD010000001.1:663886497-663906366 GCA_033576555.1 Oophaga sylvatica
GGTTATGTTTCTCTGTTATTATTCAAAGATGTGGAGAAGTCGGCCAGCCCTTGTTCATTTTTATAAGAGTCACCGTCACATTTTCATTGAGAGGCGGTGCGTTACATTATAATTCCACCAGCGGCAACTAAAAACCCGCGTGACAAAACACTAGCGGAGGGCAGGCCAGGGACCTCCAAGTCATAAGAGAATTCATCCACATGCCCACTTGGTACCCAATAATTAAAGGCACAAAGGAATCATGGAGGAGGTTGGTATGGTCAGCAAGGTACTCTCAGCTCTTTCCAAACTTTGACCCTTGTGAGAGTGCCCCCATGCCTCTGGGCCATAACGATGGGAAGGTCTGAGAAAACTTCCCAGAACTTTGCCAGTGTTAACCGCCCTGCTGGATTGGGAGTGGCATCGTTGTGGAATGTGTTAGAAATGAACTAGCGAAGCTCCCTCTGTTGGTTACAAACGATGAACTTTCAATGAAGTTGTGAAGATTGGCAATCAGGTGTTACAGATGGTCTTATATAAGGGAGGTTCATCAGGGCCGGTGCAATTGTTTTGTTCAACTTTGGTTCCTGGTTCACTTGGAACTTGCTGTTCTTGCCGCATTTCGCTAACAATAAGTTATTTTCTGCTTTTTTTTTTGGCTTGCTTTTTGCATTTTGCCTGCCTTTGTGGAGGCACCGGTTTGGGGCTTGTGCTTTCTTTATTAGCCATGTTTATTTGTTCATTTGCCTTTTCCATTTTTTTTCAGTGGTGTGCTTATTTTTTACACCGAGAACTAATTTAGGGGTAGAGGTGTGTATCCAGGTGTTTTTGCAATTAGTGAGTTTGGTATTTTTTTTAGGGTTTTTTGGATTGCAGTAAGTGTCCTTCTACCCTTTTCTTTTAGGAAGATTGGGGGCCCCCTTTGCTCAACTATTTCTGTCTGTGTCTGTATTCCTCTTGCAACCGCCATTCTTTTGGGGGCTTCCCTATGTTCTTTGGGATTGCTCCGGGGCAGATAGTTTTTCTCTTTCTATTTTGGTGTAGTTGCTTCTCAGGCTGTGACGAGGCTCTAGGACCAACGTAGGTAGCCCCCGGCTTGCCTTTAGTTGTGGGGTTAGTCAGGGTACTGCAATCCAGAATTCCAACCTCTTGGTGTATTGCCTTTTTTGCCTGCTTCCTCACTACCAAAATCATAACAGGCATCTCTCTTGCCTCTACCCTTGGTTTCCACAAACTGTGACCTCGGCCACCAGGCGTTTTCAGATGGGAATTTTTTTAAAATTGCCAACAATGGGCTCTCTGGTACTGCAACATTTTGTACACCTAAGTTCTTCTTGAGCGGGGTTTAGAAGTGTCACCAAACCCATTAAATGTCACCGAAAATTTTGAAAACCCGGGGGACATGGGAAAGGAAGAGCAACAAAAGTCTGCCATGCATGCAAATCCCGGTCCTCACCACAGGGCGCTGACCTGGCTGTCCTCCTCCTCCTCACTGTCCTCGGCCATCCACGCTGAACAGATGGTAAACAGTTGTGCTTTTAGTACCTTTAAGGCATAAGTAGCTCCTGTTCCCCTCCTCCTCCCTTCTTTACTGTCAACCAGGCCACGTTGGATACATGAGGCTGGGCTTGTGTAATCACTGCCTGCAATACATCCTCTTTCATTGTGAGAGAGGCTTTTTCAGAATTCAGAGAATCGGGATGGTGGCGCTAATTTTGGCATCAGCCTCCATCATTTGGTGGAATACTCAAAGTTTTGTAGGATGGCACATTCTGACACCATGTCCTCCTGGGTCTTAGTGGGTCTGAACTGAATACCGACAGCCTTGTTGATGCTGGTAGTCAACAAAAACAACCCTTTGCTCACAAATCCTTTCCAACTATGCATGATAGTTCCAACGCAGGGGACATACACACCCTCGGTGAGCTGGAACCTCAAACGCGTTGAAGCATGGCAGGGTGGTGGAGCGTAGCTGACTTTCTAAAATGGGCACACAGGCGGTATAACTTTCACAAGCTCTGGCAGCTCCCGGGTGGCTTTTAGAAACCGCTGACCATGGGTTTATGAAGAATAAACACCGCCTCTAAGGGAATAGTGGTGATGCGAAAATAATATTTTTTCCAATTTAGGCAACATCTAGGGACAAAACAAAGCGATAAATAACGTATGCCATTCCGACCAGGTGGCGGGGAACGCCGCCTCTACCAGCAAACAGCAACAAGCCTGATTACTATCAGAAAACCCTCTTCTCACATGGGGACCCCATGTACTGTGTTTTTGCCTCTGCAAGGTATAATTAACAGCTGTAATTAGGGATTCATCCCCACAGACCGTTGCCCCCATAACGCTGCGGTTATTAGGGAACACCCCATCTGATGTTCCACAATTGGCCTATTAGAACACCTACTGGTCCTCCACGCTTTATTAATATTGTCCACGGCACTGGACTAAAAAAGCTTATTGACAAAGCCCTGGCTGGGCCGAAACGTTATTTTATCGCTTTGATTTTGTCCCTTATTTTCCTAAATTGTGAATAAAATGTTATTTTCAGCATACCACTATTCCCTTAGAGTGCGGTTTTTTATCTTCATGTTATTATGACCCTTGGTCTTTACAACCTGCCCTTACCTAATTTGGTTGTGTGCACGCCGAATCTTTCTGAACCATGGGTTAAGCACATGGGCTAGCATGGTACATTGTGAGCTCGCCTTGCCTCAGGCTTACCAGGTTCCAGCCATTGTCAAACAGACCATGCCTGGCTGCAGGTTGAGCGATGTCAGCCACAATTGCCTGCTCTTTCAGACTGCCACAACTTTCAGCATTGGGGCGGTTTGTCACCTAAGCATCTTGCTTCAGACAGCCTGTTGAATTGGCTGAGGCAGTGCGCAGTGTTTCCGCTTGTGATTGATGTGCTCATTTCGGAATGGGGCTCAAAGGAGGAGGAGGTGCGGACTGTAGACTTGGGGGCAGCCCTGATTGAGGTGTTGTGAATGTTTTGGAAATGAATTCTGGCGAAGCCTCTCTGGGGTTCGGACAGTAGAACCATTCAATGAGGATTGGAATCGGGATCCGGACTGGGCTTGTAAAGGGAGGTTCCCTTCATATGGTTCCGGTGATCAATTTTCTTGTCTCAATGTGGTTCCTGGTTCACTTGGAAGCTTGCTGATCTTGCCTCTTCTTCTGCTTTAGAAAGTATTTTTTTTTTTTGTTTTTGTGCTTACCTTTGAATTTCTCGCATTTCTGTGAGGTACCAGTCCCCCCCGGGGGGTTTGGGCTCCTCTATTCCCCGCGACCACGTTATTTATTCATCTTGCCCTTTTTCCATTTTTTTCAGTGGCTACGGTTTTAGTTTTGTTACACAAGGAATTTGTTTAGGTGGTTAGGTCGTGTGAATCAGGTTTTTTGCAATCATAGCGTTGGATTTTTTTAGGTTTTTTTTGGATTGCAGTGAGTACCTTTACCTTTTCTTCTGGCAATTGGGCCCCAGGTTTGCTCATACTTTTTCGTCTGTGTCTTTATTTCCTCTTGTCAAACCCCGCCATTACTTTTGGAGGCTTCCTATGTTTTTGGATCTGCTCCGGGGCTGATGCTTTTCCTCTTTCATCTTTAGGGGTATTAATTCTCAGGTGTGAAAGGCATCTAGGACCAACTAGGAACGCTCCACGGCTGCCTTTTGTTGTGGGGTATAGGCAATGCAATCCAATAGATTCCAACCTCTCTGGTGTTTTGCTTTTTTGCCTGCTCTCCCTCGCACCAAAAAAACATACACCGGCCAAATGAAAATTGTAGGCTCACGTAGGGAAAAATATGTGGAAAGAAAAAAGTTGTCAGAGGTCAGAATTTTTTTTTTCTTTTTTTGCATGTTTTCCCTCTTATTCTTGGGTGCTGAGGAGGGGGTTTTTTTTTTTCTCTCAATGGAGTTCACAGCTGTCTGGCCGGGGACAGCTTGCCACTGAGGTTCGGAGAATTGCTGTCTATCTTGTGGGTTGCCGGTTGTGGAACCTAGGATTCCCATGCCAATTTGTTTTTGGGAGATCGGGCCAAATTTGAATTTCAAAAATAAAATGTAATTTGTTTTTTGCCTTAAAACCAAGTCCCAGGAACGCAGCACGCAGGTTAAATTGTCATCTCTCCCTGCACGGCGTCCTTAGGATTGGGCTTTTTTCCCTGCAAGGGGACCGTTTTGGTGTGTTGTGCATTTTTTTCTGGCTCTGGGTTATTGTACGAACCTAATGTCACTGATCAAGTGAAAGAACCTTATTGGCATTAAAAAAAAAAAAACAGGGACTTGGGACGCTGAGTTGTACTGCAGAAATTCGAAAATGGGCAGTCCTAACCCAAAGGAATAAGCTTTGGCGCCCTTTTTCAAAGGGGCTGTAGAGAAGTAAAAGATGTTATGGTGGGTTTCCCCCGCTCCCTGGGTCTCAATATTCTATGTCATTAGCGAATCAAATTGACAACGTTTTTCGGAGCGAGAGGTTCTGGAATAGTGTTGCCTTTGAGCCACTTCTGAACCCATGCAGTGTGATAGGGTGGCTTCTGGGGCACAGCGTCATGAGTTTCGAAAACCAATGGGTAATTTTCTATTGCGGTGACGCCTCTTATGATTTCTGTTGCCCTAAGCGGGGAAACGTTTTGCCTGCTCTTGTCTTGGGAGTGTTCGACTAAAATTTTTGTTGACTGTTCCCGATTTTGCTCCCTGTCCACTTTTCTGCTCAGGCTTTTGTTGATTGGGAGCAGCTTAACCGATGGATTTTTTTTTTGCCAAACGTTGGGGTTTCCCTTGTTTCCCCTACGGAAGTCTTTCCCCTATGGGGATTTATCCAACCCTTTGGCTAGAATAAACCCCTTTTCTCCAGGTGATAATGAGGGTTGAACCGTCATCGGAGAGGGTTCAAGTTTGGTACGTAAATCTGCTGACATTATTGACAGGTTTCCCTTGGTTACAGTCTCATAACCTGTTTGGATTGGAAATCTGGTCGAAACCAGTTGGGGTGCCAATGTGTTAAGCCGACACTCCTGTTTTTCGCCTCCCCCCCTCAGGATGTTCCTGACTTTTTACTTATTTTTCGATTTTTAGCGAAAGTAAATCTCCCTCCTTGCCCCCCCCATAGGAGTATGACTGCCTATTTAATTAGTGCCGGGTAGTAAATTCCCAAAGGTCCCTTTTTAACTTGTCTGTACCTGAACATAGCATGGCGGCTTATATCAAGGAGTCATTGGAGAAGGGTCATTCAGACCACCTATTCACCCTTGGGTGCCGGTTTTTTCTTTGGGCCAAAAAGGTGGTCTTAAGGCCGGAGATTAGCTCTTGAACAAGTCACTGGAAATATCAATATCCTTTCCCTTGATTTCTGACCTTTTTCCCCAGGGTGAAAAGTGCTACTTGGTTTTACCAAGCTTGACCTCAGGGGGGCGTTAACCTTTTCGCATTAAGACGGGATGAATGAAGACGGTGTTTAATACCCCGAGGGGCATTTTGGTACCTGTGATGCCTTTGGGCTCAAAGCTCCTTCCGTCTTCCTCCTTCATGAAGACTTTTCAGGATTTTGTGGATAAATTTCTGATTGTTATTTGGATGAATCTTGATTTTTTCCAATGACTGGGACCCCTCAGTGAAACATGTTCGGAGGGGGTTTTCCAGATTTTGAGAGAGAAATGCCTGTTTGGGAGGGATCAAAAGTGTCTTTTGGCGTACAGAGGATCTATTTTCTGGGATTCATTTTGTCTCCATTGTTTTGAAATGGCCCGTTAAGGTTCAGGCCATTGTGATTTGGTCCAAGCTACTTCATTAAAGGCTCTTAAAGATTCTTCGGTTTTGCCAATTTTTATCGCAAATTTATTGGTAATTTCTCTGTTTTGTTAAACCATTGACTTTTTTGACCAAAAAGGGTTCTGATGGGTGAATTGGCCTCCTGAGGCAGCTCTGGTTTCAGGAACTTAAGCGAGATTCACTTTGTCCTGTTCTCAGCAGCCTGATTTTTCCTCCATTTCAGGTGGAGGTTTGAGCCCTCTGAAATGGGGGGGGGGGTTTATCCCAAAGAGACCCTGAACCTCTAAAAGTAACCCCTTTTTGCCTTTTTCCCGAAAATTTTCCCAATGAACAATTATAACTGGGGTAATCAGGATTATTGGCCAGAAGGGCTTTTGAAGATGGAGACTTGGCTGGAGGGGCCAAACATCGGTGGTGGTCCTCCGGACCATAAATCGGGTTTTTATCTGGAATACCCAAAAGTGACTTAATCCTAGACAGGCAGGTGGGCTTGTTTTTCAAAGTTTTTAATTTTTGTGGTTTCCTTTCTTCCCTGGCCTAAGAATTTTTTAGGTGGGGCCCCCAAGGAGTTTCCTTCGGACTTCCTGATTTTCTGATTGCTGTTATTTTGAAAGTGGGTGTGTTCTTTTCCCGCCATCTCCCCAATTTGAGACGGCTCTGGAAGGGGTCAGGAGGAAAAAACCCGGCGCTGCCCTTTGGGAAATTGTTTGTCCCAGACAGGTGGAAAAGAGTGTGAGTCGAGATTCATTGTCCGGGGTTTGGGCCCCGGTCACCCGGAATTATTGGTACCAGAGACTTGGTGAGTCGGTCCTTTTGGTGGCCACTTTGTCTCTACGTCAGGGAATTTGGTGGGACCTGTGGGACTTCTCTCGTCCAAGCCTTGCTCCCCTCTAGTGTTTGTTAGCCATGCCTGTCCCAAGAGACCATAGACCCAATCTCTATGGATTTTATCTCCGCCTCCTGTTTCTCAAGAATGCCGTTATCTGGGTATTTGGATAGGTTTTCCAAGATGATCACTGTGCCATTACCTTAAGTTGCCTTCCTCCCGAATTTTGGGGCCTTTGTTCCTTCAGCACGGGTTCGGTTACACGGCATTCCGAAAACATTGTGTTACAAGGGTCCAGTTTTTTCCAGTTTTGGAGGACTTTTTGTTCTAAACTTGGTGTTCAATTTTTTTCCTCGCTTTTCATCCTCAACCAATGGACAAACTTGAAACAAACCAGCAAGGAGCTTATTGAGATGCTTTGTGTCTGCTGATCAAGAGACTGGGTTTCTTTTTTTGCCTTTCTGGTTTTGCCTTAATAATAGGGCTAGCCTGCCCTTTGAGTTCCTTTTTCGCAATTTTGGGTTTCACCCTCGATTTTTTCGGGACAGACGGAGGCTTCGTGCCAGGGTTGACTCTGTTGGGAGCGTTGCAGCGTTTGGGACCAGGTAGTGGAGAGGTTGTCTCTCTCCAGGAGAAGCCCAGCGGTTTGCCAACCGGCAAGGATGAGGTCCCGGTTTAAAAGGGGGGACTTGGTCTGGTTGCCCAAGAATATCCCTTGAGATTGCACCCAATTTAAGCCTAGGTTCATGGACCTTTAAGATATGGAGATTTCTTTTCCATTTCCTTTCTTTCTTCTTCCAGGGACATTTAAGATCCATACGTTTTCCACAAGTCCTTATTTGAAGAGGTTTGTCAAGCCAGTGGTTCCTATGGCTGTGCATCCGAACCTGTTTTGGTTGAGGGCAATCTGGAGTATTTGGTTAAAAAATAATTGGATTCTGTTTTTTTTAACGGAAACTCCAGTATTTGTTTAAGTGGAAGTTAGGCAGGAGGACAATTCTTGAGTGTTTGCTTCGGACATCCTGCAAGAGATGATCCATGCGTATCACCAAGCTCATCCGCCGACCGTTGCACAAATGAGGGTTCGGTGGACCCCCTCTCAAGGGGGGGTACTGTTGTGAATTTTTGGAAATGAATTCTGAGCAGAAGCTCCCTTGGGGGTTACGGACAGTATGAACCATTCAATGAGGAGGGGCAATCGGGAGCCGGACTGGCTTGAATAAGGGAGGTTCCTCCCATCGGGTTGCCATGATCAATTGTTCTGTCTCAACTGTTTCCTGTTCACTTGGAAGCTTGCTGATCTTCCCTTCTTCTGCTTTCAGAAAGATATTTTTTTTTTTGTTTTTGTGTTCCATTTCATATTTCTCTGTTCTGTGGGTTACCAGGTTCCCCCCGGGGGGCTTGGACTCCCTCAGTCCCATTGAGCCACTGTATTTGTTCATTGCCTTTTCCATTTTTTCAGGGCTGCAGCTTAGTTTTGTTACACCGAGAATTATTTAGGTGGTAGAGGTCTTGTGATTCAGTGTTTTTTGCAATCAGTAGCGTTGGCAGTTTTTAGGGTTTTTTTTTTGGATTGCAGTGGTATCCTTTCTATCCTTTTCTGTCTAGGCAGTTTGGGGGCCCCACTTTGCTCATACTATTTTCTGTCTTGTCTGTATTTCCTCTTTTCTAACTGCCATTACATGTTGGGGGGCTTCCTATGTTCTTTGGGGATCTGCTCCGGGGCAGATAGCTTTCCTCTTTCTATCTTTAGGTGTAGTTAATCTCTCAGGCTGTGAAGAGGCGTCTAGGACCACGTAGGAACGCTCCACGGCTGCCTTTAATTGTGGTGGTTGCCAGGGTACTGCAATTCAATAGATTCTAACCTCTCTGGTGTATTGCCGTTTTTGCCCTGCTCTCCTCAGCTACCAAAACATAACACATAGGGCCCCGCAATCCTTGGCATCAGAGGACTGTTCCATCACAAAGTACGACTGGGTACTGCTTCCACTAAGTTAACCCAGCGTGCCATCACGAGATGTACTGTCCCTGCCTACAAAGCACTTTTCCTACACGTGTCCATGGCTAGATGGGACTTTCCCATTAACCCCTTTCTGATAGTATGTCCAAGCTCAGATACCCCGCTTTGATGAGGGCTTCGGTGGTGAGCCTAATCAAAGCTGGAACAACGTCAGCTGTTTTGAACAAACTGACATGTGCTGCACTAGGGTGCAGGGGAATCGCTAATGCGGACAGCGAGTTTTAAACCAGCCCTTCAAGCTGCAGGGCTGGAAATACGCGTATCGCCGACCCCTGTCGTTTATTAGTATCCTGTTATGAATGTTTTAGAAATAATTCTGAGCAGAAGCTCCCTCTGGTGGTTACAAACAGTACTGAACCTTTCAATGAGGATTGGCATCAGGAATTACAGACTGGCTTGATATAAGGGAGGTTTCCCCCCATCATGGTTGCCCGGTGATCAATTGTTCTTGTCTCAACTTTGTTTCCTGGTTCACTTGAAAGCTTCTGAGTCTTGCCTCTTCTCCTGCTCTCAGATAAGATATTTTCTGTTTTTTGTTTTTGTGCTTGCCATTTTGGCATTTTTCTCTGCATTTCGTGAGGTTGGCCAGGTTCCCCTCCCCGGGGGGCTTGGGCTCCTCTCGGTTCCTCTGGAGCCACTGTTGTTGTTCATTTGCCTTTTCCAGTTTTTTCTGTGGCTGCGGCTTAGTTTTGTTACACCAGAGAAACTAATTTGGTGGTAGAGGTCTTGGATCTAAAGGTGTTTTTGCAATTAGTAGCGTTGGCTTTTTTTAGGGTTTTTTTGGAATTGGCAGTGAGTACCTTCCTATCCTTTTCTGTCTAGGCAGATTGGGCCCCAGCGTTTGCTCATACTATTTTCTGTCTGTGTCTGTATTTCCCTTGTCTAACCACCATTACATGTTTGGGGCTTACTATTTCTTTGGGATCTGCTCCGGGGCAGATAGCTTTCCTCTTTCTATCTTTAGGGTAGTTAATCTCTCGGCTGTGACGAGGCCGTCTAGGACCAACGTAGGAACGCTCCACGCTGCCTTTAGTTGTGGTGGTTAGTCAGGGTACTGCAATCCAGTATATTCTAACCTCTCTGGTGTATTGCCATTTTTGGCCTGCTCTCCTCAGCTACCAAAACATAACAGTATCACCGGCCCAAAGTGAAAATTTATGGTACTCACAAAAGGAAAAAATGTGGTGGAAAGAAAAAAGTTGTCAGAATTGTCAGAGATTTTTTTTTTCTGCATTTTTTTCCCTCTTTTTCTCTGGGTGCTGAGGAGGATTTTTTTTTTCTCTCAAGGAGTTTTGCACAGTTGTCTGGCCGTGTGGATCAGCTTGCCAACTGAAGTTCGGAGTATTGCTACCTATCTTGCAGGGTTGCCGGTTGTGGAACCTAGGATCCCCATGCCAGATTTGTTTTGGGGGGATCGAGCTAAATTTCTGATTTCAAAAATAACTGTAAGTTGTTTTTTTGCCTTAAACCTAAGTCCTCAGGGAAGCAGCACAGCAGGTTCAAATTGTCATTCTCTCCTGCGCGGCGATCCTCAGGATTGGGCTTTTTCCCTGACACCTGGGGACCCTGTTTTGAGTAATGTTGATGCATTTTTGCTGGCTCTGGGGTTATTGTAACGAGAACCTAATGTCACTGACAAGCTGAAAAAACCTTGTTGACATTAAATCAGGGGTTGAGGGACGCTGAGTTGTACTGTCAGAAATTCCGAAAGTGGGCAGTCTGACCAAATGGAATGATGATGCTTTGGCAGCCCTTTTTCGGGAGGGTCTGTCAGAGAATGTAAAAGATGTTATGGTTGGGTTTCCCTGCTCCCTCTGTCTCAAGATTCTATGTCATTGGCGATTCAAATTGACAGACGTTTGCGTGAGCGTAGAGGTATGCGTGGAATGGTGTTGCCTTGTGAACCAGCTTCTGAACCCATGCAGTGTGATAGAGGGCTTCTGGGCACAGCGTCATGAGTTTCGAAAACGCACTGGGTTATGTTTCTACTGTGGTGATGCCTCTCATGCTATTTCAGTCTGCCTTAAGCAGGAAACGTTTTGCAGGGCTCAGTTGTCTGGGTAGTGTTCAGACTAAATTTCTGTTGACTGTTACCCTATTTGCTCCCTGTCCACATTTTCTGCTCAGGCTTTTGTTGATTCGGGAGCAGCTATTAACCTGATGGATTTTGATTTTGCTAAACGTGTGGGTTTCCCTTGATACCCCTACGGAAGTCTATTCCCCTACTGGGGATTGATCTACCACTTTGGCTGAGAATAAACCCCAGTTCTCTACTCAGGTGATAATGAGGGTTGAACTTGATCATCAGGAGAGTTGCAAATTTTTTGGTGCTGTATAATCTGCATGACATTATTGTACTAGGTTTCCCTTGATTGAAGTCTCATAATCCTGTTTTGGGATTGGAAATCTGTGTCTGTAACCAATTGGGGCTGCCAATGTGTTAATGCCAACACTCCTGTTTTTTCTGCCTCTCCCCAGGCTCAAGATGTGCCTGACTTTTACTGATTTTTCTGATGTTTTAGCGAAAGTAAATCTGCATCCTTGCCCCCCCCATAGGAGCTATGACTGCGCTATTGAATTAGTGCCTGGTAGTAAATTCCCTAAAGGTCGCCTTTTTAACTTGTCTGTACCTGAACATGACGCTAGGGCGGTCTTATATCAAGGTCATTGGAGAAGGGTCATACAGACCATCCCTTCACCCTTGGGTGCTGGTTTTTTCTTTTTTGGCCAAAAAGGATGGTTCATTAAGGCCGTGTATGATTATCGTCTCTTGAACCAGATCACTGTGAAATATCAATATCCGTTACCCTTGATTCTGACCTGTTTTCCAGGGTGAAAATGCTACTTGGTTTACCAAGCTTTGACCTCAGGGGGCGTATAACCTTATTCGCATTAAGCTGGGGATGAATGGAAGACGGCGTTTAATACCCCAGAGGGGAATTTTGAGTACCTAGTGATGCCCTTTGGGCTCACTAATGCTCCTTCCGTCTTCCAGTCCTTCATGAATGACATTTCAGGGATTTGGGATAAATTTCTGATTGTTTATTTGGATGATAGCTTGTTTTTTTTCCAATGACTGGGACTCTCATGTGAAACATGTTCGGACTGTGCTCCAGATTTTGGGAGAGAGAATGCTCTGTATGGGAAGGGATCAAAGTGTCTTTTTGGCGTACAGAGGATCTCATTTCTGGATTCATTTTGTCTCCATCTGTTATTGAAATGGACCAAGGTTCAGGCCATCTGTGATTGGGTCCAACCTACTTCATTAAAGGCTCTTAAGAGATTCTTCGGTTTTTGCCAATTTTTATCGTAAATTTATTGGTAATTTCTCTGTTATTGTTAAACCATTGACTGATTTGACCAAAAAGGGTTCTGATGTGGTGAATTGGCCTCCTGAGGCAGTCTCTGCTTTTTTCAAGAACTTAAACAGAGATTCACTTCTGCTCCTGTTCTACGGCAGCCTGATGTTTCTCTGCCATTTCAGGTGGAGGTTGATGCCTCTGAAATTGGGGCAGGTGCCGTTTTGTCTCAAAGAGATCCAGGGACCTCTAAAAGTAACCCTTGTGCCTTTTTCTCTCGAAAATTTTCTCCAACTAACGTAATTATGACGTGGGGTAATCGGGAGTTATTGGCCATGAAGTGGGCTTTTGAAGAATGGAGACATTGGCTGGAGGGAGCCAAACATCAGGTGGTGGTCCTCACTGACCATAAGAATCTGGTTTAATCTGGAATCAGCAAGCGACTTAATCCCTAGACAGGCCAGGTGGGCCTTGTTTTTCACACTTTTTAAATTTTATGGTTTCCTTTCTTTCCTGGCACTAAGAATGTTAAGGCGGATGCCCTCTCAAGGAGTTTCCTTGCGGACTCTCCTGAGTTATTTGATCCTGCTGTTATTTTGAAAGAGGGTTAGTTTCTTTCCGCCATCTTTACCCAATTTGAGACTGGCTCTGGAGGGGTGTCAGAAGGATAAACCCAGCGCTGCCCTGTTGGGAAATTGTTTGTACCAGACCAGTGGAAGAAGAGTGTGATGTCTGAGATTCATTGTTCCGCGTTGGCCGGTCATCCCGGAATTTTTGGACCAGAGACTTGGTGAGGTCGGTCCGTTTGGTGGCCTACTTTGTCTCGTGACGTCAGGAAGTTTGTGCAGTCCTGTGGGACTTGCTCTCTCTCCAAGCATTGCTCTCGCTCTAGTGGTTTGTTGATGCCATTGGGCCCGTGCCAAGAGACCATGGACCCCATATCTCTAAAGGATTTTATTTCCGACCTCCCTGTTTCTCAGAGAATGACCTTTATCTGGGTGATTTGTGATAGGTTTTCCAAGATGATACATCTTGTGCCATTACCTAAGTTGCCTTCCTCCTCCGAATTGGTGCCTTTGTTCCTTCAGCACGGGGTTCGGTTACACGGCATTCCTGAGAACATTGTGTCTGATAGAGGAGTCCAGTTTGTTTCCAGATTTTGGAGACTTTTTGTTCTAAACTGGTGTTCAATTGTCTTTTTTCCCCCTGCTTTTCATCCTCAGACCAATGGACAAACTGAGAGAACAAACCAGACATTGGAGACTTATCTGAGATGCTTTTGTCTGCTGATCAAGATGACTGGATCACTTTTTTGCCTTTGGTGAGTTTGCTCTTAATAATAGGGCAAGCTCTGCCACTTTGATTGTCTCCATTTTTCTGCAATTTTGGGTTTCACCCTCGATTTTCTTCGGGAACAGACGGAGGCTTCTGTCTGTCCGGGTGTGACTCTGTTGTGGAGCGTATGCAGCAGATTTGGGACCCGGTATGGAGAGGTTGTCCCTCTCTTAGGAGAAGTCCCCGCGGTTTGCCAACCGCATAGGACTGATGGTCCTCGGTTTAAAGTGGGGGACTTGGTCTGGTTGTCCTCAAGAAATTCCCTATGAGAGTTGCAACTCCTAAGTTTAAGCCTAGGTTCATTGGACCTTATAAGATCATGGAGATTCTTAATCCTGTTTCCTTTCGTTTACTTCTTCCAGGGACATTTAAGATCCATAACGTGTTCCACAAGTCCTTATTGAAGAGGTTTGTCGATCCATTGGTTCCTATGGCTGCGCCCCCTGACCCTGTTTTGGTTGAGGGCAATCCTGGAGTATGTGGTTGAGAAAATATTGGATTCTCGTTTTTCTAGACGGAAACTCCAGTATTTGGTTAAGTGGAGAGGTTATGGTCAGGAGGACAATTCTTGGGTGTTTGCTTCGGACATCCATGCTAGGAGACTGATCTGTGCGTATCACAGAGCTCATCCTGACCGACCTGGTTGCACAAATGAGGGTTCGGTGACCCCTCCTCAAGGGGGGTACTGTTATGAATGTTTTAGAAATGAATTCTGAGCAGAAGCTCCCTCTGGTGGTTACAAACAGTACTGAACCGTTCAATGAGGATTGGCAATCAGGAATTACAGACTGGCTGGATATAAGGGAGGTTTCCCCCCATCATGGTTGCCGGTGATCAATTGTTCTTGTCTCAACTGTGGTTCCTGGTTCACTTCGAAGCTTGCTGAGTCTTGCCTCTTCTCCTGTCTCAGATAAGATATTTTCTGTTTTTTGTTTTTGTGCTTGCCATTTGCATTTTTCTCTGCATTTCTGTGAGGTTGTCCAGGTACCCCTCCCCGGGGGGCTTGGGCTTCTCTCGGTCCCTCTGGAGCCACTGTTGTTTGTTCATTTGCCTTTTCCAGTTTTTTCTGTGGCTGCGGCTTAGTTTTGTTACACCAGAGAACTAATTTAGGTGGTGTAGAGGTCGTGTGATCTCAGGTGTTTTTGCAATTAGTAGCGTTGGCTTTTTTTAGGGTTTTTTGGAATTGCTGTAAGTATCCTTTCTATCCTTTTCTGTCTAGGCAGATTGGGCCCCAGCGTTTGCTCATACAATTTCTGTCTGTGTCTTATTTTTTCCTCTTGTCTAACCGCCATTACATGTTTGGGGGCTACCTATGTTCTTTGGGGATCGCTCCGCGGCAGATAGCTTTCCTCTTTCTATCTTTGGAGTATCTGGGGCTGAATGCTTCATGACACAGTATCAGCATGGGTTTACGAGGGACCGTTCTTGTCAGATTAATCTGATAAGCTTTTTATGAAGAGGTAAGTTCAGGAATGGACCAAGGGAATGCAGTGGACGTGGTGTTCATGGACTTCTCAAAAGCTTTTGATACAGTGCCACACAAAAGGTTGATACATAAAATGAGAACAATGGGGATATGGGAAAATATGTGTAAGTGGGTTAAGAACTGGCTCATGGATAGAAAACAAAGGGTGTTTATTAATGGAGCACACTCGGACTGGGTCACGGTTAGCAGTGGGGTACCACAGGGGTCAGTATTGGGGCCGCTTCTCTTTAACATATTTATTAATGACCTTGTAGGGGCATACAGAGTAGTATTTCAATATTTGCAGATGACACTAAACTCTGCAGGGTAATAAATACAGAGGAGGATAATTTTATATTACAGGAGGATTTATATAAACTAGAAGCTTGGACTGATAAATGGCAAATGAGCTTTAATGGGGATAAATGTAAGGTCATGCACTTGGGTAGAACAAATAAGTGTATAATTATGTGCTTAATTGTAAAACACTGGGCAAAACTGTCACTGAAAAAGACCTGGGTGTATGGGGTGGACGACAAACTCTCATTTATTGGCCAATGTCAGGCAGCTGCTGCCAAGGCAAATAAAATAATGGGATGCATTAAAAGAGGCATAGATGCTCATGAGGAGAACATAATTTTACCTCTATACAAGTCACTGGTGCGACCACACTTAGAATCTGTGTGCAGTTCTGGTCTCCGGTGTATAAGAAAGACATAGCTGAACTGGAGCGGGTGCAGAGAAGAGCGACCAAGGTTATTAGAGAACTGGGGGGTCTGCAATACCAAGACAGGTTATTACACTTGGGGTTATTTAGTTTGGAAAACGAAGGCTTAGGGGTGATCTTATTACAATGTATAAATATATGAGGGGACAGTACAAAGACCTTTCTAATGATCTTTTTACTCTTAGACCTGTGACGGGGACAAGGGCATCCTCTACGTTTGGAGGAAAGAAGGTTTAGCCATAATCACAGACGCAGATTCTTTACTGTAAGAGCAGTGAGACTATGGAACTCTCTGCCGTCTAATGTTGTAATGAGTGATTCCTTACAAAAATTTAAGAAGGGACTGGATGCCTTTCTTGAAAAGTATAATATTACAGGCTATATTCACTAGTTTCCTAGATACTGCGTTGATCCAGGGAGCTAGTCTGATTGCCGTATGTGGAGTCGGGAAGGAATTTTTTTCCCCAATGTGAAGCTTACTGTTTGCCACTTGGGTTTTTTTGCTTCCTCTGGATCAACATGCTAGGGCAGGTTAGGATAGGATATGGGTTGAACTAGATGGACTTAAAGTCTTCCTTGAACCTTAATAACTACTATGATAATTGCGATAATAAACCTGAGGTCTCATAGAGACCTCTATGGTTGTTGATGAGGCAT
Organism: Oophaga sylvatica; assembly: GCA_033576555.1. Classification (NCBI taxonomy): domain Eukaryota; kingdom Metazoa; phylum Chordata; class Amphibia; order Anura; family Dendrobatidae; genus Oophaga; species Oophaga sylvatica. The sequence continues at coordinate 663,902,579 of JARQOD010000001.1, forward strand.
TGCTATGAGCACCACCCCGGTGGTCGGCACTCATGCAATGCTGTAATTATGCTACATATAGGCAATCTGCCCAACGCCTATATGCAGTAGATGCAGTCGAGTTGTGGCAGCTTCTAGCCTCCATGGAGGCATGCCAAAATTAAAAAAGTTTAAAAAATATGAAAAAAATAAAAGAAATATAAAAGTTTAAATCACGCCCCTTTCGCCCCATTCAAAATAAAATAAAATAAAGATTACACATACACATATTAGGTATTGCCGTTTCAGAAACGCCCCAATCTATCAATAAAAAAGGATTAACCTGATCGCTAAACGGCGTAGCGGGATAAAAAAAATCGAAACTCCTGAATTTATGGTTTTTTAGTTGCGCGGCATTTTTTTAAAATGCAATAACAGGCGATTAAAAGATCATATCTGCACATAAATGGTAGCCTTAAAAACGTCAGCTCGGCACGCAAAATAAGCCCTTACCCGACCCCAGATCACGAAAAATAGAGACTCTACAGGTATCAAAAAATGGCACAAATTTTTTTTTTAGCAAATTTTGGAATTTTTTTTCAAACTTAGATAAAAAAAGAACCTAGACATATTTAGTGTCTATGAACTCATAATGACCTGGAGAATCATAATGGCAGGTCAGTTACAGCATTCAGTGAACCTAGCAAAAAAGCCAAACAAAAAACAAAGTGGGATTGCACTTTTTTTGCAATTTCAACGCACTTGGATTTTTTTTTCCCATTTTCGAGTACAACAACATGCTAAAACCAATGATGTTGTTGAAAAGTACAACTCGTCCCGCAAAAAAAAAGCCCTCACATGGCCATATTGATGGAAAAATAAAAAAGTTATGGCTTGGGAAGAAGGGGAGCAAAAAAAACGAAAACTCAAAACCGAAAAAAGCTGGGTCATTAAGGGGTTAACAGCATTGTTGAGGGCACGGGTAATGTTGTGAGACACATGCATGTGTAATGCCTGTATGGTACACCCAGAGAAATAGTGGGACCGAGTACCTTGGGACGGCCGTTGGCATTACGTTGCAGAAAGCTTCCGTCTCCACATGCCTAAAAGGCAACATTTTGAGTGCAAGCAGATGAGAAATGTGTGAATTTTGTACTGTGGCCTGTGGGGCATTGGCTGCGTATTTCTCTCGCGTTTCAATGACTGACAACTGGACAACTGAAGGCTGCGCTGGGACAAGGATGTGGACGTGCTTGATGATGGTAGTAGTAGAGTGTGTGCAACGACAGGTGCAGGGCAGGAGGCATCTTCGCTGGCACCATGGACAGGGGATTGGCTTCCACACACAACAACGGAAGAAGCAGTAGTGTCACCCACAGACAGTGTTCCTGGACCCTGGGGTTTGGCCCACAAAGTCGGGTGCTTTGCTGCCGTGTGCCTGATCATGCTGGTGGTGGTCAGGCTGGTAGTTTTGCTACCCCTGCTGATGGCGGGCATGGCAGGTGATGCAAATGACCTGTTTGGGGTTATCAGCAGAGTCTTTAAAAAACAACCAGACTCTGGAAGACCTAACAGTTTTTACTGCTAACTTCCGTCGTGTTGGTGTTTTGAGAAATGGTTGCCCCCCTTCTGTCTGCAGCCACCACAGTGCTTCATCCTGCCTGTTGTGGTGCTACGCCTCCCTCCCCCTGTGTGCTGCTGTCCTCGCTCTGCATGTCCTCCTGCTAGGTTGGATCAGTTACTATATCATCCACCACCTCCTCTTCTACTTCTGCACCCTGGTCCTCCTCCTGACTTTCTGGCAATTGTGTCTCATCATCGTCCACTGTTGTGACATGTTTCCACCGTCGCCTTCATGTGAACGTGGCTGCTCAAATATTTGGGCATCACTACATGCGATCTCATCTTGCCAGCTTCAAGTGGACCGGCAAGAGGCCCAATCTATAAATGGAAAAGTGAACAGCTCTTCAGAGTGTCCAAGTGTGAGATCAGTTGTCTCCAGGCACTCGACATGGCAGGAGGAAGGAGGATCAGGGGTGAAATATGCGATCCAGAATCACGGCTACTCAGACTTGACCGTGTGCAAGACAGGGTGCTGGTGGTGGTGGCAAAGTGACTGGAAGCATGATCCGCTATCCAACCAACAACCTTTTGACACTGCTCTTGGTTTCAATAATACTGTTCTGCATTCCCCTAGTAATACGGACAGGATGGGCATGCAAGAAGATGTGGATGTTTGTTGTGGCACAATTTTTGCTTGCTCATGGCCTCGTCCTCTGCATTAACGATCTCCATCACGTCCATTTCCCATCCCTTGCCATGCGCCTTGCCCATTTTAAATGGACTAAAATATTTTCCACGTTCACTACAAATGCCTGAATTAGGAGCGAACTTAGATGCGATCCATGTGTGGGAAAACCACGCTTTAACCACTCTCTGCCATCAGATATACTGTTCTGTCCATGTGACCTGGGACTTTATACCCATGGACGAAATAGTACGTCATAGATGATCAGATGCACTCACGGCGGGGGTTTTCAGCATACTCAGGACAAATTGCACAACAATTTTTGGGGTCAAATTTCTCCTGTTACCCTTGGGAAAATAAAAAACTGGGACCTAAACATCATGTTTGTGGAAAAAAATATAGTAACATAGTAACATAGTAACATAGTTATTAAGGTTGAAGGAAGACTTTAAGTCCATCTAGTTCAACCCGTATCCTATCCTAACCTGCCCTAACATGTTTAATCCAGAGGAAGGCAAAAAAAAAACCCAAGTGGCAACAGTAAGCTTCACATTGGGGAAAAAAAATTCCTTCCCGACTCCACATACGGCAATCAGACTAGCTCCCTGGATCAACGCAGTATCTAGGAAACTAGTGAATATAGCCTGTAATATTATACTTTTCAAGAAAGGCATCCAGTCCCTTCTTAAATTTTTAATAAGGAATCACTCATTACAACATTAGACGGCAGAGAGTTCCATAGTCTCACTGCTCTTACAGTAAAGAATCTGCGTCTGTGATTATGGCTAAACCTTCTTTCCTCCAGAGTAGAGGATGCCCCCTTGTCCCCGTCACAGGTCGAAGAGTAAAAAGATCATTAGAAAGGTCTTTGTACTGTCCCCTCATATATTTATACATGATTTTTTTTTTTTCTCGCCTGGGCATGATAAACTTTAGTGAAACACCTGGGCGTTCAAAGTTCTCACCAGACATCTGGATAAGTTCCACGAGGGGTCTAGTTTCCAAAATGGGGTCACTTTGGAGGATTTCCACTGTTTAGGCACATCAGGGGCTCTCCAAACGTGACATGATGCCAGCAGACCATTCCATCAAAGTCTGCATTCCAAAACGTCACTACTTACCTTCCAAACCCCGACGTGTGCCCATACAGTAGTTTTCACCCACAAATGGGGTATCAGCGTACTCACGACAAACTAGACAACAACTTTTGGGATCCATTTTCTCCTGTTACCTTGGGAAAATAAAAAATTGGGGACCAAAAAATCATGTTTGTGGAAAAAAATATGATTTTTATATTTTCACGCCAGGCATTATAAACTTTAGTGAACACCTGGGGGTTCAAAGTTCTCACCACAACATCTAGATAAGTTCCTTGGGGGGTCTAGTTTCCAAAATAGGTCTCTTGTGTGGGGTTTCCACTGTTCAGGTACATCAGGGGCTCTCCAAATGCGTCATGACGCCCGCAGACCGTTCCATCAAAGTCGCATTCCAAAACGTCACTACTACCCTTCCGAACCCCGACGTATGCCCATACAGTAATTTTCCCCACATAGGGGGTATTGAGCGTAATCGGTAGAAATTA
>JARQOD010000001.1:663906466-663926941 GCA_033576555.1 Oophaga sylvatica
GGGCTACAACACCGCCAGTTGTTGCTCGGAAGTGCTGTTAGCACAGTCAACACTTGCTCCTGTGTTACTGGGGTTCAGTAATGTCAGCTGTTCCCCTGCTGTGTGAACGGCAAAAAGTCCTGCTGCCTCCACCATGTTCTCTTCTCATCCCTGGGCTACAACACCGCCAGTTGTTGCTCGGAAGTGCTGTTAGCACAGTGAACACTTGCTCCTGTGTTACTGGGGTTCAGTAATGTCAGCTGTTCCCCTGCTGTGTGAACAGCAAAAAGTCCTGCTGCCTCCACCATGATCTCTTCTCATTCCTGGGTTACAACATCGCCAGTTGTTGCTCGGAAGTGCTGTTAGCACAGTCAACACTTGCTCCTGTGTTACTGGGGTTCAGTAATGTCAGCTGTTCCCCTGCTGTGTGAACGGCAAAAAGTCCTGCTGCCTCCACCATGTTCTCTTCTCATTCCTGGGCTACAACACCGCCAGTTGTTGCTCGGAAGTGCTGTTAGCACAGTCAACACTTGCTCCTGTGTTACTGGGGTTCAGTAATGTCAGCTGTTCCCCTGCTGTCTGAACGGCAAAAAGTCCTGCTGCCTCCACCATGTTCTCTTCTCATCCCTGGGCTACAACACTGCCAGTTGTTGCTCGGAAGTGCTGTTAGCACAGTAAACACTTGCTCCTGTGTTACTGGGGTTCAGTAATGTCAGCTGTTCCCCTGCTGTGTGAACGGCAAAAAGTCCTGCTGCCTCCACTATGTTCTCTTCTCATCCCTGGGCTACAACACCGCCAGTTGTTGCTCGGAAGTGCTGTTAGTACAGTGAACACTTGCTCCTGTGTTACTGGGGTTCAGTAATGTCAGCTGTTCCCCTGCTGTGTGAACGGCAAAAAGTCCTGCTGCCTCCACAATTCTCTTCTCATTCCTGGGCTACAACACCGCCAGTTGTTGCTCGGAAGTGCTGTTAGCACAGTCAACACTTGCTACTGTGTTACTGGGGTTCAGTAATGTCAGCTGTTCCCCTGCTGTGTGAACGGTAAAAAGTCCTGCTGCCTCCACCATGTTCTCTTCTCATTCCTGGGCTACAACACCGCCAGTTGTTGCTCGGAAGTGCTGTTAGCACAGTCAACACTTGCTCCTGTGTTACTGGGGTTCAGTAATGTCAGCTGTTCCCCTGCTGTGTGTACGGCAAAAAGTCCTGCTGCCTCCACCATGTTCTCTTCTCATCCCTGGGCTCCAACACCGCCAGTTGTTGCTCGGAAGTGCTGTTAGCACAGTGAACACTTGCTCCTGTGTTACTGGGGTTCAGTAATGTCAGCTGTTCCCCTGCTGTGTGAACGGCAAAAAGTCCTGCTGCCTCCACTATGTTCTCTTCTCATCCCTGGGCTACAACACCGCCAGTTGTTGCTCGGAAGTGCTGTTAGCACAGTCAACACTTGCTCCTGTGTTACTGGGGTTCAGTAATGTCAGCTGTTCCCCTGCTGTGTGAACGGCAAAAAGTCCTGCTGCCTCCACCATGTTCTCTTCTCATCCTGGGCTCCAACACCGCCAGTTGTTGCTCGGAAGTGCTGTTAGCACAGTGAACACTTGCTCCTGTGTTACTGGGGTTCAGTAATGTCAGCTGTTCCCCTGCTGTGTGAACGGTAAAAAGTCATGCTGCCTCCACCCTGTTGTCTTCTCATCCCTGGGCTTCAACACCGCCAGTTGTTGCTCGGAAGTGTCATTGGCACGGGTGCTCAATCCTGCCCAGACTGGTTACAGCACGCCATCTGTTTCCTGTCAGTGTAAACGTCACTTAGCCTCCAATAAGTTGTCCTGTCGTGTTGCGGTCGGGTTAGCCGACTCTATGGTGCTTGGAGTTTAGGTGCTTCCTATGTGTGCTGCGGGATATGCAAATAAAGGCTGTTTCCGTTGTAACAATAGGACAATCACCCACTGTAGTACTGTGGGATTCGGTAACTGCGGCCGGCTCGCGGCCTGTCAACTTAAATTTCCATGGGTACCTTCTGCTGCCCGTCCGGGTTCCAGTACCGTCAGCTGTTCTCCGCAGTGCCTTTGGCCCAGGTGCCTCCATCTCGGTATCCGAGTTCCAGCAACGTCTGCTGGTCCTTGGTAGTGCTTTGGAGCACAGGTACCTCCTGCTTAGTAACCGTGTCCCAGTAACGTCAGCTGGTCCTCGGTTGTGCCATTGGCTCTTTTCCTTCTGCTGCCCCTCCGGGTTCCAGCACAGTCAGCTGGTCCTCGTTACTTGCATTGGCTCTTGTACCTTCTGCTACCCGTCCGGGTTCCAGTACCGTCAGCTGGTTCTCCGCAGTGCCTTTGGCCTAGGTGCCTTCATCTCGGTATCCGAGTTCCAGCAACGTCTGCTGGTCCTTGGTAGTGCTTTGGAGCACAGGTACCTCCTGCTTAGTAACCGTGTCCCAGTAACGTCAGCTGGTCCTCGGTTGTGCCATTGGCTCTTTTCCTTCTGCTGCCCCTCCGGGTTCCAGCACAGTCAGCTGGTCCTCGTTACTTGCATTGGCTCTTGTACCTTCTGCTACCCGTCCGGGTTCCAGTACCGTCAGCTGGTTCTCCGCAGTGCCTTTGGCCTAGGTGCCTCCATCTCGGTATCCGAGTTCCAGCAACGTCTGCTGGTCCTTGGTAGTGCTTTGGAGCACAGGTACCTCCTGCTTAGTAACCGTGTCCCAGTAACGTCAGCTGGTCCTCGGTTGTGCCATTGGCTCTTTTCCTTCTGCTGCCCCTCCGGGTTCCAGCACAGTCAGCTGGTCCTCGTTACTTGCATTGGCTCTTGTACCTTCTGCTACCCGTCCGGGTTCCAGTACCGTCAGCTGGTTCTCCGCAGTGCCTTTGGCCTAGGTGCCTCCATCTCGGTATCCGAGTTCCAGCAACGTCTGCTGGTCCTTGGTAGTGCTTTGGAGCACAGGTACCTCCTGCTTAGTAACCGTGTCCCAGTAACGTCAGCTGGTCCTCGGTTGTGCCATTGGCTCTTTTCCTTCTGCTGCCCCTCCGGGTTCCAGCACAGTCAGCTGGTCCTCGTTACTTGCATTGGCTCTTGTACCTTCTGCTACCCGTCCAGGTTCCAGTACCGTCAGCTGGTTCTCCGCAGTGCCTTTGGCCTAGGTGCCTCCATCTCGGTATCTGAGTTCCAGCAACGTCTGCTGGTCCTTGGTAGTGCTTTGAAGCACAGGTACCTCCTGCTTAGTAACCGTGTCCTAGTAACGTCAGCTGGTCCTCGGTTGTGCCATTGGCTCTTTTCCTTCTGCTGCCCCTCCGGGTTCCAGCACAGTCAGCTGGTCCTCGTTACTTGCATTGACTCTTGTACCTTCTGCTACATTTACAAATTGAAGATTTTTTCAATGCTTTTTTGGGTAATCACTCTGGATCTCCTACAATTAAGACGACGACCCTGATGACCACCCCGAAGAAGATGACGACCACAAGGACGACGAGCATCAAGCCAACCAGCCTAAACACCATCACAAAGAAGAAATAAGAGATTACCAAACAGGACTAAGAAGGTTAAGACAAACTACAAGATACAGAACAAGAGACTTGAAGAACAATAAGCAGAAGATCAAAAAGCAGAAGAACATGAAGTATAAGACCAAAATGAAGAGCAAAATATATGCTCTAAATTATAAGCAGAAGAAGACTAAGCAGTGTATGGGGGTGAGTCCGTTCCTCCTCGTGGTGCCCCTGGAAAATGCCTGCTGTTGCAGGCTAAACTGAACACGGACAAATACTGTTGTAATTTAAATCTTTTGTGACAGCAAGAACGGAAGGATGAAAAATTCATACTTTGACAGATTACAAGTACAGGATTCTCTGTCACAAATAAGAATATGATGAAGAAGATGAAGTACAATATGAATAAGAATAATAGTTTAATAAGAAGAATATGAGTAATGTTAACAAAAAGATGAATAGCAAGAAGTTTAAGAAGAAGATAAAGAAGGTGAAGATGAAGAATAATTTGATGAAAAAGATGCATGCTGCTGAAGATTATGAAGGAGAAAGTGTGTCAAAAGTTAAAAAGGTGAAGAGCATGGAAGTTGTGAAATATACATATTTGCCAAAATAGAAAAAACGTTAACAACATTGTCAATTTCTTCGTCAATCCGAACATCTTTAAAAAAAAAATATTTATGCTATTCCATTTGATTGGGTTAAACATCTATGCCTTTAATGTCTCCTCAACCTTCCCCAATACATTCTACATTACTCTTTGTTGTTTTCCTTCATGTACAATTAACCAACAAGGCAAGAATGGGGTTTTTTTAATTCCGATATTTTGTTCCCATAGACTTACATTGGATTTCCGGTATCGGTATCGGGTATCGCCGATATTTTTTGGGTATCGGCGATACCATTCCGATTCCGATACTTTTGGATATCGGAAAGTATCGCTCAACTCTATCTGCATGTATTTTTTTTTTTGCCCAGAGCTAAATTGTGTCAACAAGTAGGCTAAGACACACAAAAAAAAATTCTTTGAAGGCCTGAAATGGCACAATTTTGGGTGCAATGATATGAGATCTGTGTAGTTGACAAAACCCAGTATAAAATTTCTGCCCTGTAGCTAAATATTTTTTGGCAGCTAAATATTTTTTGGGCAGCAAAATGGTTTCAAGAAATTATATAAGACACTCCAAAAAGATTTTACAGTACCACAAAAATGGCAGAAATTTCTGCGCACTCAGATGTGATGGCTGGAAAAGGCAAACCAATTTAAAATAGCTGTTTTTTTACAGCTGTTTTTTTTACTCTGTAGTATGAAAAGGATCTGTATGTATTCTGCAGTGTCAACAAGCAAATGGATAAAAAAAAGGGTGCTCTGCATTGCTTTGGAATAAAATAATCAGGATTAAGATGCAAAAAAATTTTTCCTGGCCACTGAGACCTGGGGCTATCTAGATATTGTCAATATATGTAATTGGCAGCAGGAGCAGACAGTAATGGAATGGACCCTCTTGATGTATGCAATGAAGTATGCCACATACAATGCCTGCCTGCTAATGATATCTGTATACCCACATACAGTCCCTCCATGCCTTTCACTGATATGTATACATGCACATACACTCCCTGCTTACCTAGCACTGCAATTTATATACCCCGTAATTAGTCATTAGAAGGACTGTTGTTTTAGCTGGATTTGTGTATTCTAATATGGCATACCCACACTACCTTATAAACCCCCTAATTTGACCCTATCTCAGCAGCAGCTCTCCCTACACTCGCTGATTCCGGAGCAGACTGTGACGAGCATGGCGGCGCCAGGTCTCCTATACACCTGATGACGCTGTGCCGCCAGCCAATCACTGTAATGCCACAACCAAGATGGCTGCGGCATTACAGTGCGTGGCAGACAATCCTTTCATGTTGATTGGTACTCTAAAGAGCGCCAAACATGCAGGGCTGGGACCAGAACTCCCGCTGAGCAATCACGGGCGAGTACAGCGATGCTTGGGCGAGTAACGAGCATTGCCGAATATGCTCGCTCAACACTTATGTCTACATATATTATCATCATTCTTGAATGGTCACATTACTAACATGCTTCTTTTCTTGGTGGCCTTTAACTTGCCTAGATAGTAAACAACAGTTGGGAAAACTTAAGCTTTTAACTACACTAAAAGAAAAGAGTTCACCTTGCTTATAAACATTTAGAAGGATGTGTATTTTCTAACGCAGGGTTCCCCAACTCCAGTCCTCAAGGCCCACCAACAGGTCATGTTTTCAGGATTTCCTTTGTATTGCACAAGTGATGCAATTATCACCTGTGCAATACTAAGGAAATCCTGAAAACATGACCTGTTGGTGGGCCTTGAGGACTGGAGTTGGGGAACCCTGTTCTAACGTACAAACCTCAAAAATATAAAAATTTTCACCACTCGTGTTTTGTTAAAGTGATAGCGAATTGCTGGATATTACATCACTTTACGATTGGTGAGGGTCCCACATCAGTGACCTCCACTTATTTTGAGACTGAAGAGACTGCAGTGTTGGTGTAACGCTGTCATTCCTACGTTATCCATAGACAGCATCACTCCTGGTCACTGACTATAAAGTGAACGGCAGCTGACACCATTTAACATGGATAGAACTGTGCTTCAGTTACCCGGCACAGAGGGTGGCCATAGCACCCATGTGTAGGTAAAATCTGTGAATGGTGCTGATTTGTTTTTGGGATTGATGGAGGTAACAGAGTTTGGAAATCACTTATCATAAAGTGATGACATATGCTGGTGATATTCATTTTTACTAAATGTAATATTGTAAAATATGTCTTAGAATGCAAAGACTTTCCTTCCGATAACAATAATCAAAGATTAAATGTATTGAAAATGGATGTGACATTACCTTTGCCATCATAATTTTAAACGCATAGAGTTTTCTTCCTTTTCCACGGCCTAGAGCACCTTCATATTTTTCAACAAAGTCTTGTGCCTCTCTGATCACAAGAGTAAAAATTAGATAATTTACTAAACACAAAACTTATATCAATAGTACCTATGAAAGTAGTACCTATAAAGTACCTGCCAATTAAACATCAATAGTACCTATGAAAATAAGCAGCTTTGTAATATGTGTTATCGGAGATATCTGCTTCTTTCACCTCCTGGAATGATCTTTCATTCTTGGTAAAATCTGTAATATCTGCATTCAGTGAAAACAGTTTTTCATATTACTGAGATAGGAGATGACAGTTGGTGCTTTTAAAATTCTATGCAGAAGGTAGGGGAGAGGAAGGAAAAACTAAAGGCAGACACAGACATTCTGCTGCAAGTTCTCCTGAAATGACAGTCACAGCTCTCTATATAACTTTATGAACACCAACTGTCATATCTTATCTCAGTGATGGAGACAATCTGTATTCACTGATGAAGAATTTTATTATTATTATTTTTTTAGCTTGAATGGTTAATACAATGATTATTCTGTAAGTGCAACCTACAATTAAGTTTATGAACTTCTTTATACTTGGCACATTGTAATATGCATTGACAGCTATTACCGTGGTTCTCAAAAGCAATATGAAATTCCTGATAAGGATAGCTTCCTCAGATTTATGGATTTGACACAGGAAACCTACAGTATTTCCAATATGAAATTTAAAAAAGAAATGAAAGAATATTCGTACTTGATTAAATGTAGCTTTTTTGACATTCTCCATGGTTTACTTCTCATTGCTGAAATTATTTTTTTCTTATCTTCAACTTGCTTCATAAGCCTTTCCCTTTCACTATCTGATAAACTTTCCTCTGAACTTGAAGCGGATGATGAGGAGGATGAGGATGAAGATGAACTGAAAAAAAAGAAATAGTATATAATCCGCAAAATTAAAAAAAAAATTGCGATTACAGTATTTCTACATATTGTAATAAAATCCCAATTTAAACAATGCACATGGAACGAGGCCAATATTTGATGCTCGAGATCTATGGGCCCTCAGATGGCTCTGCATTAAAAATAACCAAGATTCAAGGGTGCAAATCACTGCATGGGCTAAGGAGTATTTCCAGAAATCCTTGTCTCTAGATACAGTTTGCCGTGCAATCCACAAATGTAAGTAAAAGCTCTATCATACAAAGATTATATAAATCAACATAATCCAAAACTCTACTGCCTTTTCTGGGCAAAAGCTCATAGAAAATGGACCGAGGGGAAATAAAAATGATTCTATGGTCAGATGAATCAGAATTGTGATTCTTTATGAAATTCACAGACGTCGTGGCATGCAGACTCCAGCTTGTTATTAGCGCACAGTTCCCAGCCCTGCATCTCTGATGGCATGGGGCTGCATTAGTGCCTATGGCATGGACAGAGTACACATCATGGAAGGCACCATCAAAACTGAGCAAACATCAAGTGTTAGAACAACATATGCTGTCATCCAGACAACATCTGTTTCAGCAAAGAGCCTTTCACCTTTCACCAAGACAGTGGTAAACCACATACTGCATCCATCACAACTGCATGGCTTTGCAGAAGATTAGTTCGGGTGATGAACCGTCCGCCTGCAGTCCAGACGTTTCACCAGTAGAAAGCATTTGGTGCACCATGAAGCAAAAAGTGTGGCATAGATGACTTAGAGTTGTTAAACAGTCAGAATCCTACATCAGACAGGAATGGGACAACATTCTTGTTCCAAAACTCCAGCAATTGTCTTCTCAATTCCCAGTCATTTACAGACTGTTGTACAAGGAAAAGGAGAAGCGACTCCATGGTAGACATGGCCCTGTCACAACTATTTTGAGATGTGTTGCCAAATCATTTCCTAAATCAGTCTTTTTTTCACAATTCAAATGGAAAAAATCTCTATCTTTCAACTTCTGATCTATGTTCTATGTTTTGTTGTGAATGAAATAAGGTTATACGAAATTTCCAAATCATTGCATTCTCATCGTCATTACATTTTAAAGTGTCCTAACTTTTTTGGAATTGGGGTTTTACTGTACTTTAATGAAAAGTTTTCATACTTGCTTTTTCTTTTCTTTTTTTTACGATCCTCTGGATTATTTTTATTTTTTCCTGTGGTCTCATCTGAAGTTTTTTCATTGTTTGTATTTGTTTTGGTTGTTTTTGTGTTGTTTTTGTTCATGTCCTTTTGTACCACAGTTCTTTTACTTTTATTTGTTTTCTTGTCTTCGTCCTCAGATTCTGTTTCAGATTCTTGTTCATCTTCTTTTCTTCTTCTGGTAGATTTTCTCACAATTCTTTTTCTTTTTGGAATTTTAATGCTATCGTCATCATCGTCATCATCATCATCATCATCATCATCATCATTACTATCATTGCCATCATATTTGCCATATCTTGTTTTCTGGTACCGTATTTGCTGTCTGTTTAAATATTGTGTTCTGGAATCTAAACATAAAAAAAATAAAATAAAATAAAAGAGTCTTAATTTAAAATGAACAAAATGTTTTGACTTCACTCTAGACTTAATAGCTAATGTCAAACTATGAAAATGTCATAAAAATAATCATTACAGCAAAAAAAGTCACTTCAGTTAAAGGTTAAAGGGGCCTTCAGGCTTGGGTTTCAAGTCTGCAGTCACTCTGCGTGACTGCAGACTTGGGAAACCTCACAGTGCGCACAGTGACAGCTGTTAAGATTCATCAGCGCTGGGAGTGGGTGGTTAAGTGACTGCAAGTATGCAATTTGTATTCTTCCGGCCACATTACGACTAGACAAGTACAGACTCACTCAATTCACCTGTATTAAGCGAGGCCACTCATGTCTAGTTGGCATGTGCCCACATGTATGCAAATCACACAAATTGAGGTCAAGTGCCAGCCCACTGTGCACGCTGTCAGGATTCTTTAACCGCAGTCACATAGAGTTTCTATAACACCAAGTCTGGACAAGCCCTTTAATGAAGGAATCTCTCTCTAGAAATCAACTTGAATTTGTTAGGCTGACAGTATATTCTTAAAGATATAAAAAGTACTTGCTTTCACAATACCAACAATATGTAGCTCACTAATGGACTTTCACACTTTACTGTCTAACAATATTTTGTATGCTATTTAGCATTATTTCATTTTGTGTGCAGCTGACTTGTGCTTTTGTACAGTATACTGCAATATTTTAATAGTATTCTCTTTTATGCAGAATTTTTTTTGATTCTGTATGAATCTAAAGGATCAGAAAATTGTCTATATGAATAGCAATAACAAATATAAGGCATCTGGCACTACAGTGAGTCTGGCTAGGTCATGGCTAAAGCTTGTAAAGGTACTGCCACACTAAACAATCCCGCTAGCGATCACGATAACGACACATACTAATGCGATCGCTAGCGGGATTGTTTCTATATCGCTAAGTGCGGCCACATTTAGCGATATAGTTAACGACGCTATCGCCGTTAGCGATCTTCTTAACGACTTTAGCGGTACAAAAGTACCGCTAAATCGCTAAGAAAAGGTGCCACACTAACGATATATACTTACCCAGCGGGAGCGCCGACGAGAAAATAGGGTCCGGAACGATTCCAGCGACGAGCGAGATCACAGCAGGAAGCTCGTCGCTGGCAGATGCCGCACTGAACAACATCGCTAACGGGATCGCTAAATAGTGACGTTTTTTAGCGATCCCGTTAGCGATATTGTTCAGTGTGGCATACCCTTTAGAGGATAACCTTACCAGCCTTTATCAATGTGTTTGAATAAATACAACGCTTTACTGGGAAAGGCCAATAGAAAATGTAAAGTCTGAACTGTAAGCTGCACCCTATAATTTTTGCACAGATCTGCAGTAAGTATCACTCTCTTCCAGCTATTCAATACACTAAAGAGTGCTGAAGGAAAGAGCTGAAGCTCTGATGGTGCTTGAAAGTTTGTGAACCTTTCAGAATTTTTCATATTTTTGCATATATTTGACCTACTACTACATCATATTTTCACACAAGTTTTAATTCTAGCTATAGAGAACCAAAGAAAAAAAAAATCAAAATTATCAGACTTCAATCTATGAGTTGACAATTAGGTGTGAGTGGACAACCTGCTTTCTTTAAACCTCTAACCGACATATTACTTTAACCTGTTATATAGCGCTGTCAATCTCTGAGAGCACATTAACACGCTGTCATGATCCCGCTGCTCACTGTGTCATAAGGACGCAGTGAGGGACAGCTCCGCCATCCTATTCGTTGCATGGATGTTCCGGGCTGTCAGTATTGTGAGTGACAGTTGGCCATCCTGTAGTATGCAGAGGTGTACTGGGCTGTCAGTTTTGTGTATGGGATTTCCCTGCAACCCAATTAGGCCCTGCCTGCTGGAAGTCATCCATGTGTTGTCCTTTCAGGATGATTGCCTGACGATTTAGCTGGTTGGCTGTGCTTGAACTATTGCCAGTTGTAGCTTTTGCATGGTGGTGGGTGTGTAGGTGCTTTGTGGCCAGTATTCTTTGACGCTAACCTTTGTTGTAAAACCTCATATTTAGTCTCTTAGATCATTCGCTCGGATTGCCTCTTTGCCTTGACATTCTTTGACACTTGGTGCCTGACCTCGGACTTGCTCTTGAATATTGGTTTGCTATATCCCTTTGTCCCTGATGCACTTGTCTTGGTTTTGACCTCAGACTCCTTGACCTCCCTGCCTCACAGATTGTGAGAATTGACTCAGTGTCACATTATGACTGGGCATTAGCCATTATGTATCCTGTTCACACTCTGCGTGATCAAGGCAGTGAATCTGATGCAAATAATTCGGGATCTGGCTAAGGAATACCAGAATGTTGAATCGTCACAAGATCAGATGCAGGGTCATGTAACCAGTTTGATGAAGACTTCCTATAGCTCTCTCGCTGCCGGCAGTGGCTGTAATGTCAGTAAATTCTGACTTGCAGTTGGTCTCTTCTGAATCTACAGTGGCTCTTCCTGAGAAATTTTCAGGAGAGAAAAAACAGTTTGTGGTATTCAAGGAGAACTGAAAATTATTGTTTACCCTTTGACCTCAGCCTTAAGGGGATGAGTCCCAGTGGGTGGGAATAATTAATGTCACTCCTGCGAGATGGTCCTCAGACCTGGGCATTTTCTTTTAGCCCCGCAGTTTCAAGTACCGGTATCTCTCTACTCTTTTTTTGACACCTTAGGTGTGATTTGTGATGAACCTGACAGAATCTGGGTCACGGAGCCTAAAACCATGAGTCTGACACAGGGGAGCCGCACTGCCGAAGACTATAGTACTGAATTCTGACAATAGTCTAATGAAGCTCAGTGGAACAATGCAGCCCTCAGCTGCCAATTCTATAGGGACTCTTAGGGACGCTCTGGCTCTTCATGTTCCCCTGTATTCTTTAGTGGAGGCCATGAGCCAGGCCATATACATGGACTGCAGGATTCGAGAGAGAAGTTGTGATCAGCAAGGTGCCTTTTCCCTGTAACATGTCCGTCTACGTGAGATGGAGTTGATTGAGGTTGGAGTTGGATAACAGCAAGGAGAGATCCCATAAATAAAATATAACTTTTATTCTAATCACTAAAAGATTCTGGATAAAAATAGCAGTGACAACCAACGAAAAGCATAACAAAGTGATAGAGTGCTTGTGCTTAAATCAGTGTTATTTTATTTGGTATTTGAAGTAATAAATACCATATATACAGGTATCGCTGTATTGGATCCTTGTTTCCTTGAAGCCCAGACTTATAAAACAGATTATATATGATGGTCCACCATGACTCTTTATTTAACTTTCCAGATGTTAGACATTGTTACATCTGAAAAAAAATTCCCATTTTCCTCATGTAAAATTAATGGTTTTATGGGAATTAATACTCTGAATTATCTGCCATCTATTAACATGCCTCTATTGCGTTCTCTCAATGTCTGGGTATATTTGTGCTATTTTAAGTCAACTCTAAAGTTGAGCGAAAAAGGTTGGTCAGATTCAAAAAACACCGACTTTCGCAAAAGTCGGTTTTGCCGAGTGAAACCCGACCATAGCGTGAGGTCGGCCATGCGTTCGGCGACTCGAGTGCCAAAGTCGGTTTTGCCATAATTCTTGCAGGCGCCTTTTCTCAGCCAATGATCAAGGACGTACACTGTGGGCAACGGATGATATGTGCAGCGGCCACCACCATCTTAGAGAAGGGCATTGCAGTGATTGGCTTGCTTTGTGTGGCGTCACAGTGCCTATGAAAGCCCTCACCGCCGACCGCCATTTTACTTCTGCCAATCTTAGCGTAGGGAGAGTTTGTTACCGCTGTTTCTCAGTAGGGAGGGCATTAGGCAGGAAAAAAAAACTTATTCTGTGCTTGTGCTGATAGCGATTAGCTGTACAGTTAGTGTGCAGTGACAGGGGAGGATTTTGTTGAGCGCAGCAGCGCTGGTTCTTAGGCTGCCTGCCAGTGAGAGGGGAGGAATTTTTTGTGTGCAGCAGCAGAGCTGATTATTAGGCTGCCTGCTAGCTCTATTGCTATGTTTACACTGCTGTGCAGAGTGCTTTTTAACACAGCACCTACACAGCACTAATACGATACGATACGATACACTTTATTGATCCCGAGGGAAATTATGGTATCACAGCAGCATTACAACAGCATTACAAACAAAACATTACAAACAGCATTACATAGAGTAATTACTAGACATAGATCTTGCACATGACTAACCACAATACGTAACAAACAAAGGTACACAAATCTCTAATCATTTCCATTAGTGTGCCAGTCCTATGTCATAGCCATCTTTCACCCTTAGTGAATTGTTATACATCCCCATAGTGGTAGGCACAAACGATTTCCTGAATTTCTCCTTCTTGCACCTTAGTAGGATTAGACGGCTGCTGAATGTGCTCTTCTGCTTCAAGAACAGCTCGTATAGTGGGTGTGTATTATTGTTCATTATAGCCCTGCACTTCTTTTGAATTCTATCCTCCACTACTTCCTCAAAAGAGTCAAGATGGAGGCCAACAGCTGCACTTGCCTTCTTAATAAATTTGTTGAGCTTATTAGCGTCAGCTACTCGCACACTACTGCCCCAGCAAATGATAGCAAAAAAGATGGCGCTTGCTACAATGGACTGGTAGAACATTTCCAGCATTTTGCTGCACACATTGAACGACCTGAGCTTCCGCAGAAAGTACAGTCTGCTCATTCCCTTCTTGTGAACCTTCTCTGTATGACTCCTCCAATCAAGTTTGCTGTCAAGGTGAACCCCCAAATATTTGTAGCTCTCAACCATCTCCACCTCCAGGCTAGCAATAGTGATTGGTAAGTAATCAGCCTTTTTCCTTCTATAACTCACCATCATCTCCTTGGTTTTCTTCACATTTAGTTCTAGACAGTTAGTCTGACACCAATACACAAAGTCAGAAACCACCCTTCTATATTCCTACTCCACCCGGTCCCCCACAATGCCCCTTACAATCACTGAGTCATCTGCAAAATTTTGCAGGTGACAGAAGTCGGATTTATACTGAATGTCAGCTGTATACAATGTGAAGAGGAAGGGTGAACATCACTGTACCCTGAGGGGCTCCAACACTGCTCCGTACACTGCCAGATACAACCTCCCCCATCCTTACAAACTGCAGCCGGTCTGTCAGGTAGTCACTTATCCATTTCACCATCCCCTCATCTACAGCCATAGCAGTCAACTTATTTCGTAATAAGGGCGGCGGTAAGGTATTGAAAGTACTAGAGAAGTCAAAGATCATGGCGCGCACTGCAGTGCCATCATTGTCCAAGAATGAATGCATTGTATGTAGCAGAGACACTACCGCATCATCCACCCCCAATCTCTGCTAGTACGCAAACTGCAGGGTGTCAGTGTAGGCCCTCACCCTCGGGCACAAGTAGGCAAGTACTATTCTCTCCAACGATTTCATAGCATGCGATGTTAAGGCCACTGGACGATAGTCGTGTAGGGAAGTTGGAGAGGTGAACTTGGGAACTGGCAGGTGGTCTTCCACAGCACTGGTATTCTCTGTGATTGTAGGCTCCTGTTAAACAGGTGCTGAAAGACATTACACAGTTGGTTTGCCCACACTTTTAGGACACGTAGACTGAGGCCATCAGGCCCAGCTGCTTTGCCAATGACTAGTTTACGAAACTGTTTCCTCACATCCCTTGGGGAGACAGTGAAAGAAGACAGTTCATTACCCAAAGTCAATGCTGCCGATCGTTCCTCGGCTCCATCCCTCGTTCCTGATGACGCAGCACATGTGTTGGTAAATCTGTTGTTCATTTCTTTAGCCATGGGCAGAGCCACTTCCCCACACTCCAGCCTTGCCTTAAACCCAGTTAACTGCTTCATGCCCGACCACACCTCCTTGGAATTGTTGTGTGACAGTTTATTTTCTAATTTAATTTGGAACGCTTCACGCGCATTCTTAATTTTCCCATTTAAGTCCCTTTGTATCAATTTCAGTTTCTTAGTATCCTTCATTTTAAATGCCATTTTTTTCTCATTTAGTATGTATTTCAATTCTTTTGTAATTCAAGGCTTGTTATTTGCATAACATTGAATCTTTTTAACTGGTACTACAGTATCAGTACAAAAATTTATGTAATCAGTTACTCTTCCGACAATATCATTTACAGCATCATGCTCTCCTCTGTCGCATATCACCTCCCAGTCTATGAGGTCAAAGCAGTCTTGCAGAGCTTTTTCAGCTGCAGGAGACCACCTTCTGATTAGTTTTATTTAGTTTTATTGTGGCTGGTTGTTTACTGACAACAGGTTGATAAGACGGAGACAATAGTATGAGGTTGTGGTCAAATTTCCCCAGGGGGTTAATGCAGGCGATGAATAGGCATCTTTAACATTTGCATAGAGGAGATCCAATATACTGCTGTCCCTTGTTGCACACTTAACATATTGATAGAACTTTGGAAGAGCCTTTGAGATCATGACTCTGTTAACCCCTTCCCGACCCATGACGCCTACGTTGGCGTCATGAAAACCTGTGCCATCCCGACCCATGACGCCAACGTAGGCGTCATGCTATAAATCATGTTCCTGCGGGTCGGGGGACCGAAATCACTGAAAGTTCATCCGACCCGCAGGCACAGGACCCCTTGCGCATCACCACAGTGGGGGTGGCTTAACCCCCACGTGGTTACGATCGCTCTGATTGGCTGTTAAAAGTGAAACAGCCAATCAGAGCGATTAGTAATATTTCACCACTGAAAAGTGGTGAAATATTACAATCCATTCATGGCCGATGCAGCAATAGCATCGGCCATGGCTGGACACTGTATTCCCACCCTCCCCACACCGAGTAACGGTGGTGATCGGCCGCCGCCGTCGATTCATGGCGGCGAACGGTCACCGCCGTTACTATCATCTGCTGGCCGCTCCGATCCTGTCCCCTCCGGTGTGCTCCACTCCCCCCCCCCTCCGATCACCCCCCCGCCAATATACTCACCTACTCCGGTCTTCTGCGGCCTCTTGATCCGTCCCGGCGGCCGCCCGGGACTCTTCATGGGCGCCGCCATCTTGGAAAATGGCGGGCGCATGCGCAGTGCGCCCGCCGGCCGGCGCATGCGCAGTGCGCCTTCCAAATTACAATTTATTTTGATCACTGTGATAAACTCTCACAGTGATCAAAATAAAAGTAAATTAACCCCCCCCCCTGTCATAAGTAGGGACAAAAAATAAAATAAAGAATTTTTTTTTTTCCTTTTAGGCCCTGTCCACATGTTGCGGATTTCGCTGCTGATCCGCAGAGGATTTCGCTGCGTATACGCAGCGGATTTCGCTGCTGATCCGCGGCGGATTTCGCTGCGTATCCGCAGCGGATTTCACTGCTGATCCGCAGAGGATTTCGCTGGGGATCCGCAGCGGATTTCGCTGCTGATCCGCAGCGGATTTCGCTGCTGATCCGCAGCGGATTTCGCTGGGTATCCGCAGCGGATTTGCTGCTGATCCGCAGCGGATTTCGCCGCTGATCCGAGCGGATTTCGCCTCTGATCCGCAGCGGATTTTGCTGCGGATCCGCAGCTTATTTCGCTGGGATCCGCAGCGGATTTCGCTGCTGATCCACAGCGGATTTCGCTGCTGATCCACAGCTGATTTCGCTGCTGATCCGCAGCGGATTTCGCTGCTGATCCGCAGCGGATTTCGCTGCAGATCCGCATCTGATTTCGCTGCTGATCTGCCGCTGATTTCGCTGCTGATCCGCAGCTTATTTCGCTGGGATCCGCAGCGGATTTCGCTGCTGATCCCCAGCGGATTCGCTGCTGATTTCGCTGCTGATCCGCAGCGGATTTCGCTGCTGATCCGCAGCGGATTTCGCTGCTGATCCGCAGCTGATTTCGCTGCTGATCCGCAGCGGATTTCGCTGCTGATCCGCATCTGATTTCGCTGCTGATCCGCAGCTGATTTCGCTGCTGATCCGCAGCGGATTTCGCTGCTGATCCGCAGCGGATTTCGCTGCTGATCCGCAGCTGATTTCGCTGCTGATCCGCAGCTGATTTCGCTGCTGATCTGCAGCGGATTTCGCTGCTGATCCGCAGCGGATTTCGCTGCTGATCCGCAGCTGATTTCGCTGCTGATCCGCAGCTGATTTCGCTGCTGATCCCCAGCTAATTTCGCTGCTGATCCGCAGCGGATTTCGCTGCTGATCCGCAGCAGATCCAGAAACCATGTACAGTACAATGCAAATAAATGGTAAAAAAAAAAAACGCTGTGGACATGCTGCGAATTTTTCAGCGCGGATTTGCTGCGGTTTTAAATCGCAGCATGTCAATTCTTTGTGCGGATTCCGCAGCGGTTTTACACCTATTCCATTATAGTTGTAAAACCGCAGGGAAAAACCGCAGCAAATCTGCGCTAAATTCGCAGGTAAAAGGCAGGTCATTTTACCTGCGGATTTTAGAAAAATCCGCAAGTGAATCCGCAACGTGTGCACGGGGCCTCAGGGTTAGGCTGGGTTCTTATTGCATTATGTCAGTCCGTTAGATGGACTGCGTTTCACTGCGGTATAACGCGGTGTAACGCAGTCCGTTAACGCTGCCATTCACCCCATTTGTGTGCACATCCAACTCATGCCGTAAAGCGGCATGCGTTCGCGACTGCTGTCATTCAGTGACAGAGCCTCGGACACGGGCTGCAGCATCTGGGCTCCATCACCGCTAGCACAGATGAATCATCTGATGATTCATCTGCGCTAGCGGGTATAGCATAACGCGATCGCGTTATGCTATACCATTACCAGCCGGTCAACGCTACGTGTTGAACGGGCTGGTAAAACGCAATATGAACCCAGCCTTAGGGTTAGGGTTAGAATTTGGGTTAGGGTTGGAATTTGGGTTAGGGTTGGAATTTGGGTTAGGGTTGGGATTAGGGTTAGGTTTGTGGTTAGGGTTAGAGTTAGGATAAGTGTTAGGGTGTTTTGGGGTTAGGGTTGGATTAGGGTTAGGCTAGTGGTTAGGTTTATGGTTAGAGTTGGGATTAGGGTTAGGGGTGTGTTGGGGTTAGGGTTATGGTTAGGGTTTGTATTAGGGTTAGGGGTGTGTAGGGGTTAGGGTGTGTTGGGGTTGGAGTTAGAATTGAGGGGTTTCCACTATTTAGGCACATCAGGGGGTCTCCATACGCGACATGGCGCCACCATTGATTCCTGCAAATTTTGCGTTCAAAAAGTCAAACAGTGCTCCCTTTATTCCAAGCCCCGACGTATGCCCAAACAGTGGTTTATCCCCACATATGGGGTATCAGCGTACTTTGGAAAAATTGCACAACAACTTTGGGGGTCTAATTTCTCCTGTTAACATTGGGAAAATAAAAAAATTGGGGACTAAAGATCATGTTTGTGGAAAAAATATGATTTTTTTATTTTCTTGCCCGGGCGTTATAAACCTCTGTGTAGCCCTTGGAGGTTCAAAGTGCTCACTACACATCTAGATAAGTTATTTGCGGGGTCTAGTTTCCAAAATGGGGTCACTTGTGGGGAGTTTCTACAGTTTAGGCACATCAGGGGCTCTGCAAACGTAACATGACGCCCGCAGACCATTCCATCAAGTGGGCATTTCAAAACGTCACTACTTCCCTTCCGAGCCCCGACGTGTGCCCATACAGTAGTTTTCTCCCACTTATGGGTATCAGCGTACTCAGGACAAATTGGACAACAACTTTTGGGGTCTAATTTCTCCTGTTACCCTTGGGAAAACAAAAAAATTAGGGACTAAAAATCCTGATTATGGAAGAAATATGATTTTTTTATTTTCATGCCCGGCGTTATAAACTGCTGTGTAGCCCTTGGGGGTTCAAAGTGCTCACCACACATCTAGATAAGTTCTTTGCGGGGTCTAGTTTCCAAAATGGGGTCACTTGTGGGTAGTTTCTACTGTTTAGGCACATCAGGGGCTCTGCAAACCTAACATGACGCCCGCAGACCATTCCATCAAAGTCGGCATTTCAAAACGTTACTACTTCCCTTCCGAGCCCCAACGTGTGCCCGAACAGTGGTTCCCCCCCACATATGGGGTACCAGTGTACTCAGGACAAACTGTACAACAACTTTTGTGGTCCAATTTCTCCTGTTACCCTTGTGAAAATAAAAAATTGCGGGTTAAAAAAATCCGTTTTTGAGGATAAAAATGATTTTTTATTTTCACGGCTCTGCATTATAAACTTCTGTGAAGCACTTGGGGGTTCAAGGTGCTCACCACACATCTGGATAAGTTCCTTTGGGGGTCTAGTTTACAAAATGGGGTCACTTGTGGGGTTTTCTACTGTTTAGGCACATCAGGGGCTCTGCAAACGTAACAAGATGCCCGCAGACCATTCCATCAAGTCGGCATTTCAAAGCGTCACTATATCCCTTCCGAGCCCTGACGTGTGCCCAAACAATGGTTCCCCCCCACATATGGGGTACTAGCGTACTCAGGACAAACTGAACAACAACTTTTGGGGTCCAATTTCTCCTGTAACCATTGTGAAAATAAAAAATAGTGGGCTAAAATATCATTTTTTGAGAAAAAAAAAAGATTTTTTATTTTCACGGCTCTGCGTTATAAACTTCTGTGAAGCACCTGGGGGTTCAAAGTGCTCACTTTGCATCTAGATAAGTTCCTTAGGGGTCTAGTTTCCAAAATGGGGTCATTTGTGGGGGAGCTCTAAACTTTAGGCACACAGGGGCTCTCCAAACACGACATGGTGTCCGCTAACGATTGGAGCTAATTTTCCATTCAAAAAGTCAAATGGGGCTCCTTCCCTTCTGAGCCCTGCCGTGCGCCCAAACAGTGGTTTATGACCACATATGAGGTATCTGTGTACTCAGGAGAAATTGCCCAACAAATTTTAGGATCCAATTTATACTGTTGCCCATGTGAAAATGAAAAAAACTGAGGCTAAAAGAAAATTTTTGTGAAAAAAAAGTACTTTCTTTTTTTTTACGGATCAATTTGTGAAGCACCTGGGGGTTCAAAGTGCTCACTGCATCTAGATAAGTTCCTTAGGGGGTCTAGTTTCCAAAATGGGTTCACTTGTGGGGAGCTCCAATGTTTAGGCACACAGGGACTCTCCAAATGCGACATAGCAACCGCTAAATATTCCAGCATATTTTCCATTCAAAAAGTCAAATGGCGCTCCTTCCCTTCTGAGCCCTGCCGTGCGCCCAAACAGTGGTTTATGACCACATATGAGGTATCTGTGTACTCAGGAGAAATTGCCCAACAAATTTTAGGATCCAATTTATACTGTTGCCCATGTGAAAATGAAAATAACTGAGGCTAAAAGAAAATTTTTGTGAAAAAAAAGTACTTTCTTTTATTTACGGATCAATTTGTGAAGCACCTGGGGTTCAAAGTGCTCACTTGCATCAGATAAGTTCCTTAGGGGTTAGTTTCCAAATGGGGTCACTTGGGGGGAGCTCCAAGTTTGGGACACAGGGGCTCCCAAATGCGCAAGCAACCCCTAAATATTCCACATATTTCCATTTTAAAAAATCAAATGGCGCTCCTTTCCCCTTTTGACCCTGCCCTGCGCCCAAACATGGTTTATGCCACAATAGGTATTTGTGTACTCAGGGGAAATTCC
>JARQOD010000001.1:663927041-664041009 GCA_033576555.1 Oophaga sylvatica
GGGGACCTGGCTGACCTCCACAGAAGTGCAGGGAACAATGCAAAAAGCAAGCACAAAAATAAAAGCAGAAAATATCTTATCTGATAGCAGAAGATGCAGGCAAGACTCAGCAAGCTTCCAAATGAACCAGGAACCACAATTGAGACAAGAACAATTGATTTTAAAAAAGACATCAACAAACTGGAGCAAGTTCAGAGAAGAGCCACCAGAATGGTGACCGGTCTGCAAACCATGTCCTATGAGGAACGGTTGCAGGATTTGGGAATGTTTAGCTTGCAAAAAAGAAGACTGAGAGGAGACTTAATAGCTGTCTACAAATATCTCAAGGGCTGTCACATTGTAGAAGGATCATCTTTATTCTCATTTGCACAAGGAAAGACTAGAAGCAATGGGATGAAACTGAATGGGAGGAGACACAGATTAGATATTAGAAAAAACTTTTTGACAGTTAGGGTGATCAATGAGTGGAACAGGCTGCCACAAGAGGTGGTGAGTTCTCCTTCAATGGAAGTCTTCAAACAGAGGCTGGACAGACATCTGTCTGGGATGATTTAGAGAATCCTGCTTTGAGCAGGGGGTTGGACCAGAAGGCCCAGGAGGTCCCTTCCAACTCTACCATTCTATGATTCTATGATTCTATGATCACCGGCAACCATCATGGGAGGGAACTTCCCTTATATCAGACCAGTCCGTGATCCCAGATTGCCATTCAAAATCACAACTGTGAAGCATACACAAACAAAAAAAGGGAGGAAGTCCACAATAATGAGATAAATGCTCAAAAAAGAGGTATAACCACATGCCAAAATTAGTTAGATATCCATAAACAGGATTATCAGATGTGCATGTAAGAGAACAGAGGTGCAATGTTGATGGTAAAATACCTAAATAGTTAATGCAAACCCCTGCTAAGATCCAAACAAGTATATCAATGCACAAACACAGGGGAGGTTTCCAAAAGGAAGAACAAATCCCTAATAATCAAATAAAACTAACAAATAATAACAAATGCCCAACAGATTTAAACATAGGCAAAAAAAAAAAAAACAGAGGGAGAAGGAAACCTCTAATAGACCCTATTCAGATACCCTGTAAGGTGTAGGAGGATATTTCCAAGATAGAAAATATGCAGGCATGTGGAAAACCTGGAGCCACGCGTTCCGACACTGTGTGTCTTTCTCAAGGCAAAGTGTATCTAAACTAAGGCAGACGATCTATTTATAGTAACAGAGAAAATAAATCAGGACTTATGGTACCAGCTGAGACAGTCATGGCGTGTGCTGCACGAGGCTTAGCGTTGTGTTCCTGAGGATATGACGTATGAGCGATGTGTCACTGGGTCAAACAGTTGCCCAGCAACAATAGAAGCTCACTATCCCATGGTAGGGAGGAGGTGACGAGAGGGAGACACGGGTATAAATAACTATCGTTACCTAGCAACATAAGCGTCACAAGTACGATCAGCAGTAAGTTACACACACATATTAACCACTTATTCTATAATTTTGTTGGTCACATAAGATCATAAATCAAAAGAAATATATCTATTTTTATCTCAAAATATTATCGCATGCGCAATGTAAGACATAATCTGTATCGCTATGTCTGAACAAAAAGACATAAATCTCTGTGATGAAAATACATCGCTGGATGTGGTGGTTATCCAGCTTTAATAGGCATTCAGCGTCACATACCAGGTAAAGATGACGTAAATAGAAACAAATGCAAAACAAAATATTAAATGCAAACGTTATCTATGACGATTATAAACACATTATAACAGCATAAAGACTCATTACCATTTAACCCTATGAGTCAGTGATAGAATCCTATGTTGTAACATATGTGTACATCTAGAACTAAGCATATACCCAATATAGAAAAATGACATGTAACCTCAAAGATACAGAATGTCATCAATATCTTTAACGTATATATAGAGTACATCATGATGTTTTATGTCACATTTTATCTATATATCCTCATGGCAAACCATAACATATTTATGGAAAGCCCAAAAAAAGACCAAGATCCCTTGGTCCCACTACACCTCAGGGTATCTGAAAGGAATGTCTGTACATAGAAAAAACTCAATAAATGATCATATTGAAGGATATTATTCATTTCACAAACATTAATTATCAACCTATTACAGAAATATTGATATCAAATCATACAGATTAAATCCATAAGAGGAAATATAATTGGAAGATAGTAGGTCACTCTTCAGAAATAAACTTCTTTAGTGTAATTCCAAATTCAAAATTCAGTGAATTTGGAATTACACTAAAGAAGTTTAGTCAACACCCGGACAGACAGAAGCCTCCGCCTGTCCCGAAGAAAATCGAGGGTGAAACCCAAAATTGCAGAAAAATGGAGACATCAAGGTAGCAGAGCTAGCCCTATTATTAAGAGCAAACTCAGCCAAAGGCAAAAAAGAGACCCAGTCATCTTGATCAGCAGACACAAAACATCTCAAATAAGTCTCCAAGGTTTGGTTTGTTCTCTCGGTTTGTCCATTGGTCTGAGGATGAAAAGCAGAGGAGAAAGACAACTGAACACCAAGTTTAGAACAAAATGTCCTCCAAAATCTGGAAACAAACTGGACTCCTCTGTCAGACGCAATGTTCTCCGGAATGCCATGTAACTGAACAACGTGCTGAAGGAACAAAGGCACCAATTCGGAGGAGGAAGGTAACTTAGGTAATGGCACAAGATGTATCATCTTGGAAAACCTATGACAGATTACCCAGATATCGGTCATTCTCTGAGAAACAAGGAGGTCGGAAATAAAATCCATAGAGATATGGGTCCATGGCCTCTTGGGCACAGGTAATGGCATTAACAAACCACTAGAGCGAGAGCAAGGATTGGAGCGAGAGCAAGTCCCACAGGACTGCACAAATTTCCTGACGTCACGAGACAAAGTAGGCCACCAAAAGGACCGACTCACCAAGTCTCTGGTACCAAAAATCCCGGGATAACCAGCCAACGCGGAAAAATGAATCTCAGACATCACACTCTTCTTCCACTGGTCTGGGACAAACAATTTCCCAATAGGGCAGCACTCAGGTTTATCCTCCTGACACCATTCCAGAGCCAGTCTCAAATTGGCGAGATGGCGGAAAGAACTACACCCTCTTTCAAAATAACAGTAGGATCAGATAACTCAGGAGAGTCCGCAAAGAAACTCCTCGAGAGGGCATCTTCCTTAACATTCTTAGTGCCAGGAAGAAAAGAATCCACAAAATTAAAACGTGTGAAAAACAAGGCCCACTTGGCCTGTCTAGGATTAAGTCGCTTGGCTGATTCGAGATAATCCAGATTTTTATGGTCCGTGAGGACCACCACCTGATGTTTGGCTCCTTCCAGCCAATGTCTCCACTCTTCAAAGGCCCACTTCATGGCCAATAACTCCCGATTACCCAAGTCATAATTACGTTCAGTTGGAGGAGAAAATTTTCGAGAGAAAAAGGCGCAAGGGTTACTCTTAGAGGTCTCTGGATCTCTTTGGGACAAAACGGCACCTGCCCCAATTTCAAAGGCATCAACCTCCACCTGAAACGGTAGAGAAACATCAGGCTGCCATAGAACAGGAGCAGAAGTGAATCTCTGCTTAAGTTCCTGAAACGCAGACACTGCCTCAGGAGGCCAATTCACCACATCAGAACCCTTTTTGGTCAAATCAGTCAATGGTTTAACAATACCGGAGAAATTACCAATAAATTTACGATAAAAATTTGCAAAACCCAAGAATCTCTGAAGGCCTTTAATGAAGTAGGTTGGAACCAATCACAGATGGCCTCAACCTTGACCGGGTCCATTTCAATAACAGACGGAGACAAAATGAATCCCAGAAATGAGACCTTCTGTACGCCAAAAAGACACTTTGATCCCTTGACATACAGTGCATTCTCTCTCAAAATCTGGAACACAGTCCGAACATGTTTCACATGAGAGTCCCAGTCATTGGAAAAAATCAAGATATCATCCAAATAAACAATCAGAAATTTATCCACAAAATCCCTGAAAATATCATTCATGAAGGATTGGAAGACGGAAGGAGCATTAGTGAGCCCAAAGGGCATAGCTAGGTACTCAAAATGCCCCTCTGGGGTATTGAACGCTGTCTTCCATTCATCCCCGTGCTTAATGCGAATAAGGTTATACGCCCCTCTGAGGTCAAGCTTGGTAAACCAACTAGCACTTTTCACCCTGGAAAACAGGTCAGAAATCAAGGGTAACGGATATTGATACTTCACAGTGATCTTATTCAAGAGACGATAATCAATACACGGCCTCAATGAACCATCCTTTTTGGCCACAAAGAAAAAACCGGCACCCAAGGGTGAAGAGGATGGTCTGATATGACCCTTCTCCAATGACTTCTTGATATAAGATCGCATAGCATCGTGTTCAGGTACAGACAAGTTAAAAAGGCGACCTTTAGGAAATTTACCACCAGGCAATAATTGAATAGCGCAATCATAGCTCCTGTGAGGGGGCAAGGATGCAGATTTACTTTCACTAAAAACATCCGAAAAATCAGTCAAAAAGTCAGGAACATCCTGAAACTGGGGAGAGGCAGAAAAAACAGGAGTGTCGGCATTAACACATTGGCAGCCCCCAACTGGTCACAGACACAGATTTCCAATCCAAAACAGGATTATGAGACTGTAACCAAGGGAAACCTAGAACAATAATGTCATGCAGATTATACAGCACCAGAAATTTGCAACTCTCCTGATGATCTGGTTCAACCCTCATTATCACCTGAGTAGAAAACTAGGGGTTTATTCTCCGCCAAAGGGGTAGAATCAATGCCCAGTAGGGGAATAGACTTCCGCAGGGGTATCATGGGAAACCCACAACGTTTGGCAAAGTCAAAATCCATCAGGTTAACAGCTGCTCCTGAATCAACAAAAGCCTGAGCAGAAAATGTGGACAGGGAGCAAATCAGGGTAACGGTCAACAGAAATTTAGTCTGAACACTACCCAAGACAACTGAGCATGCAAAACGTCTTCCCCGTTTAGGGCAGACTGAAATAACATGAGAGGCGTCACCACAGTAAAAACTCAAAACATACATCAACTGCAAGACGGCTAACGCCATTTATGCCATTGTATGTCCATGCCCTAAGGTATTTCTCAACCATCAGTTTGGGAAGCTTACTTCAGTGGCTTCCCATTATCTCGCTCACCATGCGGGTAAACTGTCGGGTACTCGAGTGTTTGGTTTGGAAAATGTCCTTGGTTCAGACAGAGGGGGGGTCCCTTGGACAGAAACTATTACAGATTGAGGCAAGATGGATTTTCTTGCTGCAGTCTGTGGCACCCCAGGACATCAATGAAGATCTGTTATTCACAGGTTTTTTGGGCTAATGTTCATGGGCTACGTTTATCACGTTTTGGTTAGGTTGATTTTTGGCGTTTTCTTTACATCCAACTAGAATGGTGCAAATTCAGGCTATTTTGTATCAGTGCCATTTTGGCTTTTGGGTAGTTTTTAATTTGGTCATATTAACTCCTTCACCCCCAAGGGTGGTTTGCACGTTAATGACCGGGCCAATTTTTACAATTCTGACCACTGTCTCTTTATGAGGTTATAACTCTGGAACGCTTCAACGGATCTTCGCGATTCTGAGATCGCGATTCTGAGATTGTTTTCTCGTGACATATTGTACTTCACGTTAGAAGTAAAATTTCTTCGATATAACTTGCGTTTATTTTTGAAAAAAACGCAAATATGGCGATAATTTTTAAAATTTTGCAATTTGCAAACTTTGAATTTTTATTCCCTTAAAACAGAGAAATATATCACACAAAATAGTTAAGAAATAACATTTCCCACATGTCTACTTTACATCAGCACAATTTTGGAACCAAATTTTTTTTGTTAGGAAGTTATAAGGGATAAAAGTTGACCAGCGATTTCTCATTTTTACAACAAAATTTACAAAGCCATTTTTTTTAGGGACCACCTCTCATTTGAAGTCACTTTGAGGGGTCTATATGGCAGAAAATACCCAAAAGTGACACCATTCTAAAAACTGCACCCCTCAAGGTACTCAAAACCACATTCAAGAAGATTATTAACCCTTCAGGTGCTTCACAGGAACTAAAGCAACGTGGAAGGAAAAAATGAATATTTAACTTTTTAGCCACAAAAATGATCTTTTACAAACTTTTTTTTTATTTTCACAAGGGTAAAAGGAGAAAATGGACAGATAAGGTTGTTATGCAATTTCTCCTGAGTACGCCAATACCCAATATGTGGGGGAAAACCACTGTTTGGGCACACGGCAGAGCTCGTAAGGGAAGGAGCGCCGTTTGACTTTTTCAAACTAAAATTGGCTGGAATTGAGATTGGACGCCATGTCGTGTTTGGAGAGCCCCTGATGCGCCTAAACAGTGGAAACCCCCACAAGTGACACCATTTTGGAAACTAGACCCCCTAAGGTACTTATCTAGATCTGTTGTGAGCACTTTGAACCCCCAAGTGTTTCACAAAAGCTTATAATGCCTGGGTGTGA
Organism: Oophaga sylvatica; assembly: GCA_033576555.1. Lineage (NCBI taxonomy): Eukaryota > Metazoa > Chordata > Amphibia > Anura > Dendrobatidae > Oophaga > Oophaga sylvatica. The sequence continues at coordinate 663,933,575 of JARQOD010000001.1, forward strand.
AAAAAAAAAAAAAAACAATTTTCCACAAAAATGATTTTTTAGTCCCAAATTTTTGAATTTTCCCAAGGAAATTGGACCCCAAAAGTTGTTGCCAATTTGTCCTGAGTACGCTGATACCCATATGTGGGGGGGGAACTGTTTGGGTGCACGGCAGGGCTTGGAAAGGAAGTAGTAACGTTTTGGAATGCAGACGTTGATGGGGGTCATGTTCCGTTTGCAGTGCCCCAGATGAGCCTAAACAGTGGAAACCCCCCACAAGTGACCCCATTTTGTAAACTAGACCCCCTAAGGAACTTATCTAGATCTTTTGTGAGCAGTTTGAACCCCCAAGTGCTTCACACAAGTTTATAATGCCCGGGCATGAAAATAAAAAATCCTATTTTTTTCCCACAAAAATTATCTTTTAGTCACTAATTTTTTATTTTCCCAAGGGTAACAGGAGAAATTGGACCACATAAGTTGTTGTCCAATTTGTCCTGAGTACGCTGATACCCCATATGTGGGGGGGAACCACTGTTTGGGCGCACGGCAGAGCTCGGAATGGAAGGAGCACCATTTGACTTTTTCCAACCAAAATTGGCTGGAATTGAGATTGGATGCCATGTTGCATTTGGAGAGCCCCTGATGTGCCTAAACAGTGGAAACCCCCACAAATGACCCCATTTTGGAAACTAGACCCCCTAAGGAACTTTTCTAGATCTTTGGTGAGCAATTTGATCCCCCAAGTGCTTCACACAAGTTTATAACGTAGAGCCGTAAAATTTAAAAATCATATTTTTTCCACAAAAATGATCTTTTCACCCTAATTTTAATTTTTCCAAGGGTAACAAGACTCCAAAAGTTATTGTGCAATTTGTCCTGAGTGCCCTGATACCCATATGTGGGGGTAAACCACTGTTTGGGTGCATGGCAGAGTTTGGAAGGGAAGGAGCGTCGTCTGACTTTTTCAACGCAGAATTGGCTGGACGCCATGTCGTGTTTGGAGAGCTCCTGATCTGCCTAAACAGTGGAAACCCCCATAAATTACACCATTTTGGAAACTAGACCCCTCAAGGAACTTATCTAGATGTGTGGTGAGAACTTTTAACCCCCAGGTGTTTCACTAAAGTTTATAACGTACAGCCGTAAAATAAAAAATCTTTTTTTTTTTTTACAAAAATGATTTTTTCGCCCCCAATATTTTATTTTCACAAGGGTAACAGAAGAAATTGGAACCCAAAAGTTGTTGTCCAATTTGTCCTGAGTACGCTGATACCCAATATGTGGGAGAAAACTACTGTATGGGTGCACGTCAGGGCTCGGAAGGGAAGTAGTGACGTTTTGGATTGCAGACTTTGATGGAATGGTCTGGGGGCGTCATGTCACATTTGGAGAGCCCCTGATGCACCTATACAGTGGAAACCCCCCACAAGTGACCCCATTTTGGCAAATAGACTCCACAAGGAACTTATCTAGATGTGTGGTGAGCACTTTGAACCCCGAAGTGCTTCACAGAAGTTTATAACGTACAGACGTAAAAATAAAAAATCTTTTTTTTTTTACAAAAATGATTTTTTCGCCCCAATATTTTATTTTCACAAGGGTAACAGGAGAAATTGGACCCCAAAAGTTGTTGTCCAATTTGTCCTGAGTACGCTGATACCCAATATGTGGGAGAAAACTACTGTATGGACGCACGTCAGGGCTCGGAAGGGAAGTAGTGACGTTTTGGATTGCAGACTTTGATGGAATGGTCTGGGGGCGTCATGTCGCATTTGGAGAGCCCCTGATGCGCCTAAACAGTGGAAACCCCCCACAAGTGACCCCATTTTGGAAAATAGACCCCACAAGGAACTTGTCTAGATGTGTGGTGAGCACTTTGAACCCCGAAGTGCTTCACAGAAGTTTATAACGCACAGCCGTAAAATAAAAAATCTTTTTTTTTTTTTGCAAAAATTTTTTTTTTGCCCCAGTATTTTATTTTTACAAGGGTAACAGGAGAAATTGGACCCCAAAAGTTGTTGTCCAATTTGTCCTGAGTACGCTGATATCCAATATGTGGGAGAAAACTACTGTATGGGTACACGTTGGGGCTCGGAAGGGAAGTAGTGACGTTTTGGATTGCAGACTTTGATGGAATGGTCTGGGGGCGTCATGTCGCATTTGGAGAGCCCCTGATGCGCCTAAACAGTGGAAATCCCCAACAAGTGACCCCATTTTGGAAAATAGACCACACAAGGAACTTATCTAGATGTGTGGTGAGCGCTATGAAGCCCCAAGTGCTTCACAGAAGTTTATAATGTACAGCCGTAAAAACAAAAAAATATTTTTTTTTGTACAAAAATGATATTTTCGCCCCCAGTTTTTTATTTTCCCAAGGGTAACAGAAGAAATAGGACAAATTGCACAATAACTCTTGGGGTCCAGAGTACGCTGATACCCCATATGTGGGGATAAACTACTGTTTGGACGCATGGCAGAGCTGAGAAGTGAAGGAGCACCGTTTGACTTTTTCAAACGCAGAATTGGCTGGAATTGAGATCAGACGCCATGTCACATTTGGAGAGCCCCTGATGTGGCTAAACAGCGGAAACCCCCCAATTCTGACTCCAACCCTAACCCCAACACACCCCTAACCTAGTCCCAACCCTAACCACAAACCTAACCCTAACACACCCCTAATCCCAACCCTAACCCTAATCCTAACTTTAGCGCCAACCCTAACCCTAACTTTAGCCGCAACCCTAACCCTAACCCTAATGGGAAAATGGAAATAAATACTTTTTTTTAATTTTATTATTTTTCCCTTACTAAGGGGGTGATAAAGGGGGGGTTTGATTTACTATTTATAGCGGGTTTTTATGATTGGCAGCTGTCACGCTAAAAGACGCTTTTTATTGCAAAAATAGTTTTTGCATCATCACATTTTGAGAGCTATAATTTTTGCATATTTTGGTCCACAGAGTCATGTGAGGTCTTATTTTTTCGTGACGAGTTGACGTTTTTATTGGTACCATTTTTGAGCACGTGACGTTTTTTGATCGCTTTTTATTTCGATTTTTGGGAGGTTAGAATGAACAAAAATCAGCAATTCATGAATTTCTTTTGGGGGAGGCGTTTATACCGTTCCGCGTGTGGTAAAATTGATAAAGCAGTTTTATTCTTCGGGTCAGTACGATTATGGCGATACCTCATTTATATCATTTTTTCATGTTTTGGCGCTTTTATAGAATAAAAACAATTTTATATAAAAAATAATTATTTTTGCATCGCTTTATTCTGCGAGCTATAACTTTTTTATTTTTTCGCTGATGATGCTGTATGGCGGCTCGTTTTTTGCGGGACAAGGTACCATGATTTTTTATATCGGTCTTTTTGATCGCGTGTTATTCCACTTTTTGTTCGGCGGTATGATGATAAAGCATTGATTTTTTGCTTCGTTTTTTTTTTTTTTTTTTAAGGGGTTCACTAAAGGGGTTAACTAGTGGGACAATTTTATAGGGGGGGTCGTTACGGACGCGGCGATACCAAATATGTGTACTTTTATTGCTTTGTTTTTTTTATTTACAGGAAGAAGTGAATTTATTGGGAATATATATATTTTTTTTTTATTATTTATTTTGGATTTTTTTTAAAACATGTTTATTTTTATCTTTTTAACTTTTTTACTTTGTCCCAGGGTGGGACATCACTGTATTTTATCAGATCGCTGGTGTGACAGTGTGCACAGCACTCTGTCACACCAGCGATCGCTCAGGCAGTGCAGCAGGCTTCTCAGTGCCTGCTCTCGGCAGGCACTGAGGTAGCCGCCTCCCTCCAGGACCCCGGCGCCATCTTGGATCCGGGTCCTGGGAGGGAGGAAGCCCTCAGAACAGCGCGATCACATCGCGCTGCTCTGAGGGTCTCAGGGGGGCACGCAGGGAGCCCCCACCCTGCGCGATTCTTCCCTGTGCCCCAGTACACCGCGATCATGTTTGATCGCGGTGTGCAAGGGGTTAATGTGCCGGGAGCGGTCCGTGACCGCTCCTGACACACAGTCATGGGTGTCAGCTGTGATAATCAGCTGACACCCGGCCGCGATCGGCTGCGCTCCCCCCGGGAGCGCGTCCGATCGCACGAGACGTACTATCCCGTCCATGGTCATACGGGCCCAGGTATCATGGACGGGATAGTACGTCCGATGGCAGTAAGGGGTTAATTCCCCCTTTTTTTACTTTTTTACTTTCAGATTTCCATTTTTTGCCATTAGGGTTATTGTCACTGTTTTCATCATGCCCTCTGATCAGTGGAACTGGTATGCAGTACTTAGTGAGGCATTGCCCTAAAACTCTATGGATTTTCTAAGTGATCAAGAACGTTTGACATCGCTCTTTATCTGGAACTCTCATCGGCATTGACGTCTTCTGAACATGGGATTTCATATATAGGATCCATATTTACCCTTCGTTGCAACTGACATGGATTGGAATGCATTATGGATTCATCATTTATGGATTTTGTTTTTTATTTTCTTTTTGTGTTGTTTTGTTTTATTTTCTTGATTTATAATTTGTTTATAATTTATACGTTTAATTAATTTTTCTTATTTCTTTATTATTTTTTTATTTTTTTTTTGTTATTATTATTATTATTATTTTTATTATTTATTTTTTATATATTTTTTATTTATTTTTTAGTTTTTAGTTTTTATTTTCTTCAGTTTTGTCTTTTGTGTTTTGTTTCTTTACTTAGATATTATTTTTTATTCTATTATTGACTTTGTCTTCATTTATTGATTTTTTTATTTTATATTTTTTCTTTTTTCTTTTTCTTTTGTTTCATTATTATTTTGTATATATATATTTTTTTTCTTTACAATAATTTTCCATTATCAAAAAAATATACAGTTTTTTATGCATTTACTTTTTTCCTCATCATTATGGTTTGTTTTTTTCTTGTTTTTTTCTTTTTTTTTCTCTTTTTTCATAATGAATTATTGCCATTTTTTCATATATGGGCAATCCAGTTGCTTCGATTGTAATTGCTGTTAGTTTTCATGTTATACTTATTTCATGGTGATATTCCATTCCTTGCCACTGCCCCTGACCTTTTTATCTCTAAGGCTGGGGTCACACACAACGACAAAAAATCGGTCCGTTTTAGACGGTTGATTGTCGGATCAAAATACAAACATCACACATGCTTCTGTCATCCGATTTTCCTTCAAAGATGCGATTTAGTCGCATGTGTGTGTACCTTGTAACATCCGATTTTCATCCGACTTGCGAGAATTTCTCGCAGGCTTGCAAAACTGACATATAATGGATCCAAAAGAATAGTATTTCAATCACAAAACAAAGAATAGATATATACACATAGAAACAAATATATATATATATATATATATATATACATGTCATTGTGACATGTATATATACATATATTTATAGTTCCTAGACTTCTACATACTGTTATAGCCGCTAATTCAATTGCCGGCTTCTGTAAAATCACAGAAGCCGACATGAAATGATACATTGTTTCCACACAGTTAACCATGTCATTTCCTGTATTTTGATATTTGTTTAGAACTTACAATTACATGAGTGTATTTGTGCAAAATTTCAGACATGTAGGGGTTAATTAAAGGTGTAATTTCGTTGAAAAAAAATGCGTGGGCTCCCGCTGTATTTTCTCCACCAGACAGACAAAGCAAAGCGAGTGGGGGCAGATAATAACAGCCTAGGGAGGGTACATTTTTTGTGCCCCCCCTGGCTACTAACATCTGCCCCCAGACACCCCAGAAAGGGCAAATCTATAATTAGATTCGCCCTTTCTGGCACTTTGCCCGTCTATTCCCATTGCCCTGTAGCGGTGGCGAATGGGTTAATAATCTCACCTTACTGTCACCTTAGTATTGAAAGGTGACCTTAAGGCAGGTTAATAATTGAGAGCTGTCAATTAGATAACTATCAATTATTAATCCTATTGAAGTAAATTAAAAAAACACAGACACATTAATAAAAATTAATTTTAATGAAATAAAAACACATTTTTTGACCATATTTTATTTTACACTTAATCCGTGCGAAGCCATTGATCTCCTAAAATAAAGAAAAAAAAAAAAAAAACATTATTCTTACCTATTCCGCTGATCTGTCACGTCCCACGCTGTAATCCTTCACAAAGGGTTAACTAGCTTTGAGCCAAGCAGTGCAAGTAATCCTGCATGCTCAGCTCAAAGCTCCTGAATGAATAAGTTCCTCTCCTGGCGACAGGAGAGGATGTGTTTCATGAATGAAGCTTAATTGATTGTGTCCACTTTCCCTTTAGGTCAGGTCACTAAAGTTAAATTGCCAATAAATCAATTAAGCTCCATTCATGAATCTATTCCTCTACTTTCTGTGGTAGAGGAACTTATTCATTTAGGGGGTTACAGCTAGGAGACAGAATTATCTCCCTGCTAACTATAACCTCTTAACCCTTTCTGATGGATTACAGCGTGGGACCTGACTGTACATCGGATTGGTAAGTATAATTTTGCTTTTTTATTTTATTTTTATTACAGGAAATGGTTTTAGCAGGAAAATAAAATATGGTCAAAAACTGTGTGATTATTTAATTAAACTTATTTTTTATTAAACTGTGTGTGTTTGATTTTTCTTTCATACAATAGGATTAATAATTGATAGTTGTCTAATTGACAGCTCTCAATTATTAACCTGCCTTAAGGTCACCTTTCAATACTAAGGTGACAGTAAGGTGAGATTATTAACCCATTCGCCACCACTACAGGGCAATGGGAATAGACGGGCAAAGTGCCAGAAAGGGCGAATCTAATTATAGATTTGCCCTTTCTGGGGTGTCTGGGGGCAGATGTTAGTAGCCAGGGGGGGGCACAAAAAATGTACCCTCCCTAGGCTGTTATTATCTGCCCCACTCGCTTTGCTTTGTCTGTCTGGTGGAGAAAATACAGCGGGAGCCCACGCATTTTTTTTCAACGAAATTACACCTTTAATTAACCCCTACATGTCTGAAATTTTGCACAAATATACTTATGTAATTGTAAGTTTAAAACATATATCAAAATACTTGAAATTACATGGTTAACTGTGTCAAAACAATGTATCATTTCATGTCGGCTTCTGTGATTTCACTAAAGCCGGCAATTCAATTGAATTAGCGGCTAGTACAGTATGTAGAAGTGTAAGAACTATAAATATATATATATATGTCACAATGATATATATATATATATATATATATATATATGTGGATTCTATGTGTGGATATGTATTGATTCGATTCTTTATTAAAGCTGTCAGTGTGCTTTTACAGTATAGGCAGGGATGAATTGCCGGCTTTTCTAAAGGACACTGATGCGATTTAATCGCAAGTCACACAGTGCGGTCCGTTTGTAATCCAATTTTTCATTGCTCCAATAGACTTGCATTGGCGATAGTCGACCCACAATCGGTGACAATCGCAGCATGCTGCGATTGCACTCGGACGTTTAAAACGGACCACAAAAAATCTGATACTGGGAGCTGCTCCATAGATTAACATAGGTCCGACTGCAATGCGATTTTTCATCGCATTGCAGTCGTCCGATTTAGTCGCCAGTGTGACTTCAGCCTAAATCCCTGTTCCTGTTCAGCTGCGCACGTGCCTTACCATTCTCCATATGAACCGCTCTGCTGCGTCTCTTTCAATTTCTAATACCTTGCTTCTGGGAGCTGCGCATGCGCCTTATTTTTCACCATAGTAACCGCTGTGCAGCGTCTTACTGAGGCTGTCGCAGTGTTTACTATCGGCAGAGACGTCTGCCTGGTGCTCACTTTCTGCTTTACTTCCGGACTCTATCCTGAGCTCTCTACACACCTGCCAGTTATTATCTTGTTACATCAGGTATTTATACGAGCTTTGTTAATAGACTTGTCACTTTCCCCTGAGGAAGCCGTCCTTGTAACGGCGATACGCGTGGGGTTCCCTGCCGCTGGGCCCTGCTATCATTTCTGGTCTGGTCTCTGCTCCCTTCACCATTTGGACCCCATTTGTGCCATTTATCACATGTGAGCCATTTTTTTATCCATTGCTGGCATTCTACAGCCTCTGAGGATTTTTTCAGTGGCTATGTTAGGGTCCGTATGATTGCTCCACTTTGGAGGTTAACCTCACCTTATATTGGACCCCTTGTTTTGATCTATTAGGGTCATTCTTTTGGCTACTTTGTGGGGTGCTTATTCATGTGTTAGGCCGGCGTCACACACAACGACAAAAAATCGGTCCGTTTTAGACGGTCGATTGTCGGATCAAAATGCAAACATCACACATCCTTCTGGCATCCGATTTTCCTTCACAGATGCGATTTAGTCGCATGTGTGTGTACCTTGTAACATCCGATTTTCATCCGACTTGCGAGAATTTCTCGCAGGCTTGCAAAACTGACATATAATGGATCCAAAAGAATAGTATTTCAATCACAAAAAAAGAATAGATATATACACATAGAACACATAATATATATATATATATATATATACATGTCATTGTGACATGTATATATACATATATTTATAGTTCCTAGACTTCTACATACTGTTATAGCCGCTAATTCAATTGCCGGCTTTTGTGAAATCACAGAAGCCGACATGAAATGATACATTGTTTCCACACAGTTAACCATGTCATTTCCTGTATTTTGATATTTGTTTAGAACTTACAATTACATGAGTGTATTTGTGCTAAATTTCAGACATGTAGGGTTAATTAAAGGTGTAAATTCGTTGAAAAAAAAATGCGTGGGCTCCCGCTGTATTTTCTCCACCAGACAGACAAAGCAAGCGAGTGGGGGCAGATAATAACAGCCTAGGGAGGGTACATTTTTTGGTGCCCCCCTGGCTACTAACATCTGCCCCCAGACACCCCAGAAAGGGCAAATCTATAATTAGATTCGCCCTTTCTGGCACTTTGCCCGTCTATTCCCATTGCTCTGTAGCGGTGGCGAATGGGTTAATAATCTCACCTTAATGTCACCTTAGTATTGAAAGGTGACCTTAAGGCAGGTTAATAATTGAGAGCTGTCAATTAGACAACTATCAATTATTAATCCTATTGTTGATAGAAAAATCAAACACACACAGTTTAATAAAAAAGAAGTTTAATGAAATAATCACACAGTTTTTGACAATATTTTATTTTCCTGCTAAAACCATTTCCTGTAATAAAAATAAAATAAAAAAGCAAAATGATTCTTACCAATCCGATGTACAGTCAGGTCCCACGGTGTAATCCATCAGAAAGGGTTAACAGGTTACAGGTCGCAGAGAGCTAATAATGCTGTCTCAGACCTGTATTCCCCTGAATGAATAAGTTACTCTCCCAGCGAAAGGAGAGGAATAGATTCATGAATAGAGCTTAATTGATTTATTACAACTTTCACTTGAGTGACCTGACCTAAGGTGAAAGTGGATACAATCAATTAAGCTTCATTCATGAATCACATCCTCTCCTGTCGGCAGGAGATAAGCTCATTCATTCAGGAGCTATCAGATGAGCACGCAGGATTACTTGCGCTGCTTAGCTGATTGCTAGTTAACCCTTTGTGAAGGATTACATCGTGGGACGGGACAGATTGCCAGATAGGTAAGAATAATGTTGTTTTATTATTTTATATTTATTTTAGAAGAACAAGGGCTTCGAACGGATTAAGATTTAAATAAAAGATGGTCAAAAATATGTGTTTTTATTTCATTAAAATTATTTATTCTTAAAGTGTGTGTGTGTTTTTTTATTTACTTCAATAGGATTAATAATTGATATTTGTCTAATTGACAGCTCTCAATTATTAACCTGCCTTAAGGTCACCTTTCAATACTAAGGTGACATTAAGGTGAGATTATTAACCCATTCGCCACCGCTACAGGGCAATGGGAATAGACGGGCAAAGTGCCAGAAAGGGCGAATCTAATTATAGATTTGCCCTTTCTGGGGTGTCTGGGGGCAGATGTTAGTAGCCAGGGGGGGCACAAAAAAAAGTACCCTCCCTAGGCTATTATTATCTGCCCCCACTCGCTTGCTTTGTCTGTCTGGTGGAGAAAATACAGCGGGAGCCCACGCATTTTTTTGTCAACGAATTTACACCTTTAATTAACCCCTACATGTCTGAAATTTAGCACAAATACACTCATGTAATTGTAAGTTCTAAACAAATATCAAAATACAGGAAATGACATGGTTAACTGTGTGGAAACAATGTATCATTTCATGTCGGCTTCTGTGATTTCACAAAAGCCGGCAATTGAATTTGCGGCTATTACAGTATGTAGAAGTCTAGGAAATATAAATATATATATATATATACATGTCACAATTACATATATATATATATATATATATGTATTCTATGTGTGCATATCTATTCTTTCTATTCTTTATTAAATTGTCAGTGTGATTTTACAGTATAGCCGGGGATGAATTGCCGGCTTTTCTAAAGGACACCGATGCGATTTCATCGCAAGTCACACATGCGGTCCGTTTGTAATCAGATTTTTCATCGCTCCCATAGACTTGCATTGGCGATAGTCGACCCACAATCGGTGACAATCGCAGCATGCTGCGATTGCACACGGACGTTTAAAACGGACCACAAAAAATCTGATACTGGGAGCTGCTCCATAGATTAACATAGGGCAGACTGCAATACGATTTTTCATCGCATTGCAGTCGTCCGATTCTGTCGCCAGTGTGACGCCGGCCTCATATTTAACATCTGTGAGTACTGGCCATTAGGACTTATTATTTGTCTACTATTTAGCAAGGTTGGTTATTTTAGTGCACTATACTAATTTATGTATTGATTTATTGTACAATTATTGTGTTGCAGTTTCATTATTTGCAAATATTTTGCATGTTATTATTGTGCACAGATTCCATTTGAGTCATTCACACACACACACACTTATATATATATATATATATATCTTTTTACCTTGCATTGTCATCTATTGTACTGGTCCTTTGTTGCATTTTCCAGGCTATGTGCTTTGGCTAATTATACAATCGTTATATGTTAGCAGGGTCCTAGCAGGGTCCACATTGTTTTAATGTTCTTAAGTATGTGTTAATAAAGTTCTCCTTATGTTTGATTGATTATCTTGTTGTGGTGTGCATAATTGTCAGTGGTCCTTTTTTTTTTTTCTTCCCGATTGTTTCATTATTGACCACTGTGTTTGCACCCCTTATTATCATTATGATTGATTGCTGTGCACCATCGCATTTGCATTGTTCACAGTAGAAACATAACCCATTGCGCTTTCGAAACTCATGACGCTGTGCCCCAGAAGTCACTCTATCACACTGCATGGGCTCAGAAGCTGGCTCACAAGGCAACACTATCTCACGCATACCACTGCGCTCATGCAAACGTCTGTCAATTTGAATAGCCAATGACATAGAATCATTGAGACCAGAGGGAGCAGGGAATCCCACCATAACATCCTTTACATTCTCTGACAGCCCCTTTCGAAAAAGGGCTGCCAAAGCATCATCATTCCATTTGGTCAGGACTGCCCACTTTTGGAATTTCTGACAGTACAACTCAGCGTCTTCAAGACCCTGATTTAATGCCAACAAGGTTTTTTCAGCTTGATCAGTGACATTAGGTTCATCGTACAATAACCCCAGAACCTGAAAAAATGCATCAATATCATTCAAAACAGGATCCCCAGGTGTCAGGTAAAAGCCCAATCCTGAGGATCGCCGCGCAGGAGAGAGATGACAATTTGAACCTGCTGTGCTGCGTTCCCTGAGGACTTAGGCTTTAAGGCAAAAAACAACTTACAGTTATTTTTGAAATTCAGAAATTTAGCCCGATCCCCCAAAAACAAATCTGGCATGGGAATCCTAGGTTCCACAACCGGCAACCCAGCAAGATAGGCAGCAATACTCCGAACCTCAGTGGCAAGCTGATCCACACGGCCAGACAACTGTGCAAGCTCCATTGAGAGAAAAAAAAATCCTCCTCAGCACCCAGAGAAACAGAGGGAAAAAAAATGCAACAAACAGGGAAAAAAAAAAAAAAATCTCTGACAACTCTGACAATCTTTTTTCTTTCCACACTATTTTTCCCTTCTGTGAGTACCATATAATTTTCAGTTTTGACCGGTGATACTGTTATGTTTTGGTAGCTGAGGAGAGTAAGCAAAAACGGCAATACACCAGAGAGGCTGGAACCTATTGGATTGCAGTAACCTGAACTAACCACACAACTAGAGGTAGCCGTGGAGCGTTCCTACGTTGATCCTAGACGCCTCGTCACAGCCTGAGAGATGACTACACCTAAATGTAGAAAGATGAAAGCTATCTGCCCCGGAGCAGATCCCCAAAGAAAATAGGAAGCCCCCAAACATGTAATGGCGTTTAGACAAGAAGAAACATGGACACAGACAGAAAATAGAATGAGCAAACGCTGGGGCCCAATCTGTCCCAGACAGAAAAGTACAGGAAAGGATACTCACTGCAATCCAAAAAAAAAAACCTAAAAAATACCAACTCTACTGATTGCAAAAACACCTGAGATCACACGACCTCTACCACCTAAATCAGTTCTCTGGTGTAACAAAACTAAGCCGCAGCCACTGAAAAAACAGGAAAAAGCAAATGAACAAACAACAGTGGCTCCAGATAAACTGAGAGGAGCACAAGTCCCCCGGAGGGGACCTGGCTGACCTCCACAGAAGTGCTTGGAACAATGCAAAAAGCAAGCACAAAAATAAAAGCAGAAAATATCTTATCTGATAGCAGAAGATGCAGGCAAGACTCAGCAAGCTTCCAAATGAACCAAGAACCACAATTGAGACAAGAACAATTGATCACCGGCAACCATCATGGGAGGGAACCTCCCTTATATCAGACCAGTCCGTGATCTCAGATTGCCATTCCTCGCTGAAAGGTTCAGTTCTCTCAGTAACCACCAGCGGGAGCCTCTGCACAGAAACCATTTTTAGCACATTCATAACAGATGTCAATGGAACTGGCCAAGGACCTCAGAGACAGAATTGTGGCAAGGCATGGAACTTCCTGTCTTTCCTGATTATTTAAGTCTGGGCCGTGTGCTCCTCTTTGCCTGAGTATTTTGTTGCTGTGCCTCTTGAACTTGAGCTCCTGCCTGTCTACTATTGGACTCCCTGCTGCTGCTGCTCATTACTCGATGCTCTGTCTCTCCATGTTATTCTGCCTACAGTCCTCTGTGAGTCTCCTTGAAGCTGTCTGGGCTTAACTACTGTCTGGACTTCTAGTGTGGAGTTATTCACCTCTAGAACTGCTGTGGCCTGTAAGGAATCCTGACATCACCATATCCTCTAGGTCTGTGCTTGTGTGGGCTGCTGTGCTGGACTTGTGCGGGACTTTCAGCCCAAAAGGTACATACAGTGACCTTCTCCTGTTAATGCTACTCCTGTATACTGCTGGACTACTACGCTTAAACGCCGTGTGCCTGCACACCCTTATTATTGCTGGACTCCCTCATTAAATGCCGTTGTGATTACTCGCATATTTATTGCTTGACTCCCACGTTTAGTGCCTTGTGCACACCTGCATCATATTACTGTTGTTGTTACACTGGACATTACTATATTGTGCTGTGCATTCGTTACTATTGCAGGAAGTGCTCTGTTAGTTTTGCTTTACTTGCATCATTCCATATTGTGCTGTTTTCGTTACTATTGCAGTAAGTGCTCTGCTAGTTTTGTTTTACTTGCATCATTCTATATTGTGCTGTGTTTTCATTACTATTGCAGGAAGTGCTCTGTTAGTTTTGTTTCACTTGTTAATATACTATTTGCATCAACTTTGGTCTCAGTTTCGTATTATACCACGCAATCAGTTTCCGTAGCACCCATATAATTGTTACAATCTGAATGTTGTACATGGGTTGGGCTATGTTGGGTTTGGCGTGCTGTGACTGAGGTGTTGGCATACGTGGGGGGGGGGTGGCTGAGCAACTGATAGTGCATGCTCATCTTGTATTCCAGGCATTTGAAGTTGGTTACTGCTTGACATTTGCCACCTTTCTAGGAATACAAATACTGGGTTGGGATTATTTGGTGGTGTGCAAGCGTCGATCAAAATTTGGATGGCCCCTCTGGCCCACAGCTTCACCTCATGGGGAATGGACATAGGTAGCATGCCAGATTGCGTGCATAAGCTTCCTCCCCATCGTCATTCACAGTCCATGAAAGATAGTCCAACAATCCAGTGTCCACTCGTCTCCTGTTGCCTGTGGTAGAAAGCTCCCTCCTGCGCCGGGTGTGGCATGGGATTGTGGCAGCCTGGGGTGATGTATCCATCCATCCATGATGTTGGACTGCTACTGTGGTCCCGGTCCTCTTCCTCTGGATTGACCTCTTGTTGTGCCAAAGGCGCTGCTGGTGGTGGTGGTTGGGTGCTGGATGATGGTGCTGAAGATGGGCCCACCACTTCTTCACCTTCACCAACTGGGTCAATGTTCACCTCTGAGTCGGAAGTCGTTTGCCTCTTTGTAAGGTTTGAGTCAGTTCTATTTTTAAGCACAAAGTACAAAAAAAGCATATTAAGATTTGCTCCTAAGACCATGTGTAAAATGTGGGGTCATGCATGCACTTACGGTCTGAGATCCATAATGGGAGCCAGAAAATTAAGTTTGTCGTAATATAGATATTTCCATTTTTTGGGGCTGCATTACCACTCCTGGCCCGCTGCAGTCGCTCACGTCGGTACTGGTCTCGGCAGTTGCGCCACCATCTAATGACATCAGACACTGCAAAGCAACACAATAAAGGTTTTACCTTTCAATCACACTGTTTGCCTTGCAAAATGTAGGCTATAGTGTAATGTGCATGCTACTTGCCAAGTGTAATGTCTGAAATAGGCCAGATATTACAAACAACATCACATATGATGATGTTTTGTTCATTTGTCGCTTCATGTGGAACTTTTTATATTACCTTTTTATGATTGTACTTACTAATTTCTTGCTGGACCTCACGAGGACTTTCCTCAAAATTGGGGAACATTTGGGCTCAGTTTCGCCTCAATGCGGCATCCTTTCGTGCACTGTCAAAATTAAAGTGCGTCACGCTGGTCCCATAGTTCTGCCTCTCCTGAATCAGAACTTTGAGCATCTCGACGTTTATGTGTCTGGCCATGCTGCTAAACTCCGTGGAGGCGGAGGCGTGTTCCGGGATTTTTCTAGAGGTTGCCAGGAAAATTTACATGCCAAAGCTTCCTGATAATGGATGAGGCAATTTCCTGTCACCAGGAAAATGCTTGCGTATTTCTCGCAAGTCACATGGATGGCCCATGTTGTGTGCGATTTTTTTTCTCGCACCCATAGACTTGCATTGGCGAGACTCGGCTGATATACGCGTACAATCGCAGCATGACTGAGCAACATACTCTCTCAGTCTGCTTTCTGCTACTAAGTTGCCAGGTCCTGTCCAGTTCTGCTCTTGTCTCTGTCACCCTTGGGGCTCTATACACAAGCCTGTACCTGTATTCTATGTGTCTTGTTTCTGTCACCCTCGGGGCTTTATAACCAGGCCTGGATCCTTTGTCCTGAACTTGCTCCTGTGTCTGACCTGGTCTGAATTAAGTCCTTTACCTGAACCTGTTTGTATCCATGTCTGAAGCCTTCCCTCTACTCTGCAGTGTCTATCATTGGCTCTGCTCCCTCTTTGCCTAGGCGGCTCTGCTCTGCTCCCTCTCTGTTCGGCTCCCGTCCCACATTCTGAGGCTCTGCTCTCTTCCTGCATCCTGCGGCTCTGCGCTGCTCCCGTTCCACATCCTGTGGCTCTGCTCTGCTTCGTCCCACATTCTGCGGATCTGCTCTGCTCCTGTCCCGCATTCTGCAGCTCTGTTCTGCTCCGTCCTGAATCCTGAGGATCTGCTCTGCTCCCGTCCCACATCCTGTGGCTTTGCTCTGATAATGCTCCTCACCCTGCAGCACTGCTCTACTCCCGCTCCACACCCTGCGGCTCTGCTCTGATAATGCTCCTCACCCTGCAGCACTGCTCTACTCCCGCTCCACACTCTGCGGTTCCCGTACTACATTCTGCGGCTCTGCTCTGCTCCCATTCTGCATCCTGTGGCTTTGCTCCGTTCCGCATCCTGTGGCCTGCTCTGCTCCCATCCCACATCCTGCTGATCTGCTCTGCTCTGTCCCGCATTCTGCAGCTCTGTTCTGCTCCATTCTGCATCCTGTGGCTTTGCTCCGTTCCGCATCCTGTGGCTCTGCTCTGCTTCGTCCCACATTCTGCGGATCTGCTCTGCTCCTGTCCCGCATGCTGCAGCTCTGTTCTGCTCCGTCCTGATCCTGAGGATCTGCTCTGCTCCCGTTCCACATCCTGTGGCCTGCTCTGCTTCGTCCCACATTCTGCGGATCTGATCTGCTCCTGTCCCGCATTCTGCAGCTCTGTTCTGCTCCGTCCTGAATCCTGAGGATCTGCTCTGCTCCCGTCCCACATCCTGTGGCTTTGCTCTGATAATGCTCCTCACCCTGCAGCACTGCTCTACTCCCGCTCCACACCCTGCGGCTCTGCTCTGATAATGCTCCTCACCCTGCAGCACTGCTCTACTCTCGTTCCACACTCTGCGGTTCCCGTACTACATTCTGGGCTCTGCTCTGCTCCCATTCTGCATCCTGTGGCTTTGCTCCGTTCCGCATCCTGTGGCTCTGCTCTGCTCCCATCCCACATCCTGCTTCTCTGCTCTGCTCCCGCTCTGCAACCTGCGGCTCTGCTTTGCTCCCGCTCTGCACCCTGCGGCTCTGCTCTGCTCCCGCTCCGCTCTACTCCCACTCTGCACCGTGTGGCTCTGCTCTGCTTCTGCTCCGCCCCTGAAGCTCTTTCTCCCTCTTGTCTGTATTGGTTCCTACCGCTTCATTTATCCCTCTAGTCTGAACTGGTTTCTACCGGTTCCTATATCCCACTCGTACCTGCCCATGTTCCTGTCCTTCCCAAAACAGTTCCTGATCCTCCAGTCTGAACTTGTTCCTACCTGTTCCCATGTCCTACTTGTACCTGCCTGTGTTCCTGCCCCACCCGAAATGGTTCAGTTTCCTTCAGTCTGAGCCGTGTCCACCTGCCTGCCAGAGTCTCAGCTGTGCTTGCCTGCCAGAGTGTCAGCCATGCCCGTCTGCCTGCCAGAGAGCCAGCCATGCCGCCTGCCTGCCAAGTGCCAGCTGTGTCACCTGCCAGAGTGCCATGTGCCCACCTGCCTGCCAGAGTGCCACCTTGCCTGCCTGCCTACCAGGTGCCAGTCGTGCCCATCATACTTGCCTGCTCCTGTAATTAGTGTTCTAACCAACAGTGGAATCAGCTGCTACTTCCAGACACAGAATTGGAGTGGTACCTGGCAGCTACCTGCTGCACAAGTCTGATCATACCAATAGAGGCTCCAGTGGACACCAAGGTAGCCGCTTAGTCATGCCACTACAGGGTAGTTTGGTTTGTGGCACAGTGTGGCCACAATACTCACTTGCTTCCAGTCTGGGCACGAGCGTGAGTGAGGGATAGTCCTCGTTGAATGTGGGCACCAAAAAAAAGGTAGTGTGATGCCACTCAATGCTTTTCCAGGGTGGACACGCCGAGGGAGCTTGGTTCTGCTCCTGTTAAGGATATGAAATCGGTATTTAGTTATGAAGATAGCCATAATATAGATGCATAGACGCTTACACCTGAATCATAGACACTCATATTCAATATGGACGCTTTTAGTATATACTGAAATAGGATGTTGATGTGGCTTTTAAACTATATCTGCCATCACGTTATGTTCTGCCCATCTGAGTACTGGGCAGTATGTTTCTTATTGTGTGCTGGCTTTGTTTGTTATAGCACCATCTAGTGGTGGCTGAATTTATAGCCTGTGCAGATAGAGCACTTACGTAGACAACTGTTTGAAGTCCACACCAACAAATGAGGCTGCAATTAGTCTACTAAAAAGGGCTCAAGAAACGCTCGCTCAGTCTAACCTAAGGTTACACAAGATTTCCTCCAACAGTCGAAAGTTGATGGAAGCATTTCCCTCTCAAGACTATTCCAGCGATCTAAAGGACCTAGACTTAAGCATCGACACTCTTCCCATGCAGGGGAGTCTTTGATTGCTTTGGGATCTGAAGATGGATGCCTTCACCTCAGATCAGTAAAGACGAGAAACCCTTCACACACAGAGGAGTTCTTTCTTTCGTGAATAGTCTATACGACCCCTGGGATTCGTAGTTCCAGTTACTGTCCAAGGGAAAATGATGCTAAGAGACTTCACCCAAGACACATCTGATTGGGATGATCCACTGCCAGCAGAAAAGGCAGACCTGTGGGCAGAGTGGAAGAGGTCTCTCGAGGCCTTGACCGACCTTCCTGTGCCATCCACAGAGGTCAAGACACAAAGACTTTGTATCTTTTGTGACGCATCAGTCAAAGCAATCGCAGCAGTAGCATGGGCGTACCCAGGATCAAAACTAGGGGGGGCAAGCCAATGTCACGTTTTATACAGGTTACATCATATACACTGTACATTATACTGCATATTAGGTATGGAGCATTAGAACTGTTGTATATTGTATAATACAGCAGTGTATGCGACACTACGCTGTATATACCATATATTATACATGGCACACTAACCTCTATACAAAGAATAAGAGGCATTATAACCTGTATATGAAAAGTATAATACAGCAGTGTATACTGTATACACTCTATATACCGCACACAATGTGTATGACCCTGTATACACTATATACTACACTCTTATTTTGAAGTAAAAAAAAACAAAACAGGAACAAATACAATACTTAAAATAAAGAACAAGTAAAGTTAAAAATCAAAAAACTTACTGGTATTTCAGTGGGAACTATGGGCCTGCTTTTGGCTAATGAGATGGTCAATGTTCCATATTTGTCACAAGTGAAGCAATTTTTCTCTTTCTTGATATCATTATTTCCTAGGGATTCCAAATTGCTATTAGTAAAATACCAATATATATACAGCGCTACAAAAACAATATACCAGCAATAAAACTGCCCACACAGAGACATACAGCCTGCACTGCCCATCACTGCAGCCTTGCCAATCCATATAATTTCATCCTCATCAGTGCACATATTGGCGCAACTCCGCTTTTAGCTCAGGCTCAGACTGGTGTGGTGCGAGAGTCCCTAATAGGCAGGTAAATGTCCCCAATAGGCAGCATTGGTCCCTAATAGGCAGGTAAATGTCCCAATAGGCAGCATTGGTCCCCAATAGGCAGCATATGTCCTCAATAGGCAGCATAGTCCCCAATAGGCAGCATACGTCCTCAATAGACAGCATAGGTCCCCAATAGGCAGCATAGGTCCCCAATACGCAGCATAGTCCCCAATAGGCAGCATAGGTCCCCAATAGGCAGGTAAATGTCCCAATAGGCAGCATAGGTCCCCAATACGCAGCATATGTCCTCAATAGGCAGGTAAATGTCCCAATAGGCAACATAGTCCCCAATAGGCAGCATAGGTCCCCAAGAGGCAGGTAAATGTCCCAATAGGCAGCATAGGTCCCCAATACGCAGCATATGTCCTCAATAGGCAGGTAAATGTCCCAATAGGTAGAATAGTCCCCAATAGGCAGCATAGTAATTTCCCCCCGGGATCAATAAAGTGTATCGTATCATATCGTATCATAGTAGTCCCCAGTAGGCAGTATAGTAGTCCCCCATAGGCAGCATAATCCCCCATAGGCAGCATAGTAATCCCCAATAGGCAGCATAATCCCCCATAGGCAGCATAATCCCCCATAGGCAGCATAATAGTCCCCAATATGCAGCATAATCCCCCATAGACAGCATAATCCCCCATAGGCAGCATAGTCCCCCATAGCCAGCATAATCCCCATAGTCAGCATAATCCCCATTAGGCAGCATAATCCTCCATAGCCAGCATAATCCCCCATAAGCAGTATAGTCCCCAATAGGCAGCATAATCCCCCATAGCCAGCAGAATCCCCATAGCCAGCATAGTCCCCCATAGGCAGCATAATCCCCCATAGCAGCATAGTCCCCAATAGGCAGCATAGTCCCCAATAGGCAGCATAATCCCCCAATAGCCAGCATAAACCCCCATAGGCAGCATAGTCCCCAATAGGCAGCATAATCCCCCATAGCCAGCATAGTCCCCGATAGGCAGCATAGTCCCCCATAGCCAGCATAATCCCCAATAGCCAGCATAATCCCCCATAGGCAGCATAATCCACCATAGGCAGCATAATCCCCCATAGCCAGCATAATCCCCAATAGCCAGCATAATCCCCCATAGGCAGCATAGTCCCCCATAGTCAGCATAATCCCCAATAGCCAGCATAATCCCCCATAGGCAGCATAGTCCCCATAGGCAGCATAATCCCCCATAGCCAGCATAATCCCCCATAGGCAGCATAATCCCCCATATCCAGCATAATCCCCCATAGGCAGCATAATCCCCCATAAGCAGCATAGGCCCCAATAGGCAGCATAATCCCCCATAGCCAGCAGAATCCCCATAGCCAGCATAATCCCACATAGCCAGCATAATCCCCTATAAGCAGCATAGGCCCCAATAGGCAACATAATCCCCCATAGCCAGCAGAATCCCCCATAGCCAGCATAATCCCCCATAGGCCGGACCCGGCGTTAAAAAAAAAAAATACCAGTACTCACCTATCTACCCTGCTGCTCTGAAGAAGCGCGCTCTGGACTCCGTCTTCTCCTGGCACAGGCGGCATGACTCATCAGGGCGCGCAGGCGGTGTGATGACGATCACGTCGCCTGTGCTGCTATGGAAGGCCGCAAGGCCTTCCTCACTCTGCACATTCCGCCCGCCGCGATTAAAGGGCCCGCCGCCTGCTGGCAATGAACTGTCAGTTCATTGTCGGCGGGGCCGGTTCTTTCACTGTGCGCCCCCCTGCTTCTAGGGAGGGGCAGCTGCCCCCCCTGCCCCACGGTGGGTACGCCCATGAGCAGTAGTTTACCTCAAAACCATAGATGTCAATGAACAGAGCCACATCGGATTTGTCATGACCTGGACTAAACTGGCACCACTCCGCAAACACACGGTACCCAGACTGGAATTTTGCGCTGCTGTCCACGCAGTTGAGTTGGCCAAGCTTATCTCAGGTGTGATGAATCTGGAGACCAAAGTAGCAGAGTTCTACACCGATAGCAAAGTGGTACTGGGATACATCTGCAATGAAACGCGACACTTTTATGTCTACGTCAGCAACCGGATACTGAGGATAAGAAGATCTACCTCCCCTAGTCAGTGGTACTATGCACCTACTCACCTCAATCCTGCGGACCATGCGACTAGATCCGTTGCTTCAAGTCATCTTAAGGACACTACCTGGTTCACAGGCCCTGCTTCCTTGTACCGTTCGACGCCCCACATCGACAGGCCTGAAACGTTCAAACTGGTGGATCCAGATGCTCCGTCCTCGAGTGTCTGCTCTGCATACAGGGATTTAAAGTCATTACCTGGAGTCTCATCGGTTCAGCAGGTTCTCAACCTGGAAGTCACTTGTTCGAGCTGTTGCTTGTCTACTTCATGTGGCCCAGTCCTACACGTCAGCATTACCTGCAAGCCAGAGATCTTGTAAAGGTTGGCACCACTGCAAGCATGCTTTTACCCAGGGCTGGCTCCAGGTTTTTATGGGCCCCGGCCGAAAAAGTCTCAGTGGGCCCCCTTAACACAGACCACGATTCATGATGCACAGATACTGCAGAGAAATATGGGTATAGTACAGTGCCAAACATTTCTCTTCTTCCATTACATGAGTGATATCTATTGTAAATTCTACAATAGCTCAGTAACGCCAAATCCTCACAGCGCACAGTACAGA
Source organism: Oophaga sylvatica (assembly GCA_033576555.1). Taxonomy (NCBI): domain Eukaryota; kingdom Metazoa; phylum Chordata; class Amphibia; order Anura; family Dendrobatidae; genus Oophaga; species Oophaga sylvatica. The sequence continues at coordinate 663,955,414 of JARQOD010000001.1, forward strand.
CCGGACAGTACAGTCCTCCATACAATATTATGGGCACCACATAGTCTCCCCCTGATCACCCATATAATACCCCATGCAGGATGTCACCTCCCATCCCCCATATAATGCTCCATACAGAATACTGGACCCAATATAATGCTCCATACAGAATACTGGACCACATAAATTTCTCCATACAGGATACTGGTCCCCATATAATGCTCCATACAGAATATGGAGCTCTCCTCTGCACTGTGCTGCGTTCTGCACTGTTACGGCTCAGGAAAGGGCGCTGTGGAAAGACTCCCCATTACCATCATCATTGCCTCCCCATCATCATCATAATCGCCTCCCCATTATCATTGCCTCCCCATCATCATCATCATCATCGCCTCCCCATTAATATCATCATCATCATTCCCTCCCCATTATCATTGCCTCCCCATCATCATCATCATTGTCTCCTCACCACCATCACTGCCTCCCCCACCACCATCACACTGTACAGACAGCACCGCAGCACACACACACACACACCTCAGCTGTCCGGCGTCCGCGCACTCTCTGAGACAGTCGGCCGCTGAATGATGACGTCATTCAGCGGTGCTGCTGTGAGAGAGGAAGCGCCGATGCAGGCGCCCCCTGGAGCCTGGAGCTGCGGCAGCGGAGGCACGGGGAGAGGTAAGTATTGCTCCGGCTGCTGCCAGGGCCCTGAGCAAGCGGGGGGGGCCCAGTGGCGGCGCTGGCACCGCTAACGGGCGCCGGGGTGCCCGACGGCGAGTGGGCCCCCCCACCTGCTCAGGGCCCAGGCACTTGCCCGGGTATATGCCGGGTGCTGATGCCGGCCTGCTTTTACCACCCTCAACTTGGAAAGAGCCAAGGTTACAATACTTCGAATTGTGCAAAAGGAAACCTACCCCAGAGAAATAGACAACCTCAACAAGGGACAACCCATTTCTAGAGATAGTGTCTTGAAAAAGTTTGATCCAATCATTGACCAAAATGAGCTGTTAAGGATTGGAGGTCCTCTTCAGGAAGCTAAGGTGGAATTTGTGGAAAAACACCCTGTAATAATTCCTGGTCATCATCACGTCACATAATGCTGCTCGTACAGCACCATCATGTTTTCATGAAACATCAAGGCCGATTGTTTACCGAAGGGAATCTACGAACTGCTGGTGTATGGATAGTCGTAGCAAAGAGATGTGTGAGTAAACTCATCTTCAACTATGTGACTTGTCGCAAACTCCGTGGCGTGACTCAAATCCCAAAAATGGCTAATCTCCCATCAGACAGACTTAGCACGGATCCTCCCTTTACCAACGTCGGACTGGATGTATTCGGGCCGTGGACTGTGGTTGCACGGCACACTAGAAGAGCCCAAGCCAACGCAAAACGCTGGGCAGTTATGTTCACCTGTATGTCCATCAGAGCAGTCCATATAGAAGTAATTCAATCCATAGACAATTCAAGTTTCATAAATGCACTCCGACGTTTCATTGCCATCAGAGGCACTGTGAAACACATTCGCTCTGATAGAGGCTCAAATTTTGTAGGAGCAGTGAAAGAACTTCAAATTCCTTCCAATCTAGACATTATCAGTGTGGAAAGATACTTGAGTGAGCGGGGATGCACTTGGACCTTCAGTTTACCACACTCTTCTCACATGGGAGGTGCTTGGGAGATGATGATAGGAATAGCATGTAGAATCTTAGACTCTATCTTCTTGCAAGAAGGTAGCACAAGACTCACACACGAAGGTTTGACTACATTCTTGGCAGAAGTTTCGGCTATCATAAATGCCAGACCATTGACTGCACTCTCCAGTGACGCTGAAGATCCAACCATTCTCACTCCCGCCATGCTACTCACTCAGAAAACCAACACTCCCAGCGCTCCACTGGGAGAATTCAGCAACAAGGACCTCTACAGACGTCAATGGAGACAAGTTTAAAGTCTCTCCAATACTTTCTGGGACAGATAGAGAAAACAATATCTCTCTACCTTACAGCCTAGGAAGAAGTGGCAGATCGACAAGCCGAACATCAAACCAGGTGATATTGTGCTCATGAAGGACAGCCAGTCACACCGAAATGACTGGCCAATAGGCCTCATCACTAACGTATTCCCAAGCAAGGATGAGAAGGTGCGCAAGGTCGAGGTCAGAGTGTGGAAGGCTGGGGAGAGTAAACTATTCCTCAGACCAGTTGCGAAACTAGTTTTACTGCTTTCGCCAAAAGAGCCAGTATGTGGCATCAGTTGATGCCAAGCGGGGAGTGTTCTGCCCATCTGAGTAATGGGCAATATGTTTCTTATTGTGTGCTGGTTTTGTTTGTTATAGCACCATCTAGTGGTGGCTGAATTTATAGACTGTGCCTTTAACAAGCAGATAGAGTATTGCATTGTGGGATTGAAGCAAGGTATTCTGGGAAGAAGAAGCTCCATTTTCTTCTGTGTACTTCAGGGAATACACGTGTTTCATGTGCCCTCCTTTAACCTTTCCAACTTGAGTTTGCTATCCTGGTAAAGCATATCTGGTAAGATCAATATCTTCTCTAGCAATGCAGTGTTTAGGAGATTATTAACTGTATAGTAGTCAGTGCATAGGAGATGCTACTAGAATCCTGTGTAAAGTTTGCATCATACTGTGTACATTCCTGTTAATTATAAAGTGTCAGCTGTGTGATTATTGCCCAATACTTATCTATGTCATTTGCATTTTTATAGTTTTACCGCGCATGTTCTATACTGTACACCAATAAACAAGTTAGACTACAGAGGACAGTATGCTTATTTGGAGTACAGAACCGTGGTTTATGCTGTATGCTAAATTGCACACCGTGTCAACATGTATGAAGGCAGAACACATTACAACACAGTAACTTTTGGTGTATTGTTTGCTATATTGACCTCTGGTAGATGTTGACACAACGAATCCAAGGTTATCAAGAAAAAAGGAGAAATGTTCCTGTGACCAGAAGCCATTTTTCTTATATCAGTATCAGCACCCCAAAGAATTAACAATTTTAACAATAGGCCAATGAGGTAATGCATTGGAAAAGTACCTTGCTTTTTCCATAAAAACTCGGCATTTCAGCCAATAAACAGGAATCATTTGAGGGGACACGACGTACTGTGTACTGTGATTTCTCCAGCCTTAAGCTCCTCACATATAATTTGGCAGCAAACAATTAAGATAAGAACACACCATCTCGTGTGCCCTAACATTTGGCATCCATACGTGGGGCTAGGATGAAAGTACGAAGATGAACAGCCATGAAGAAGACCTCCAATCTTAGAACAGACCACTCGAGGGTGGAGAGTGCACCTCCTACTAGGTAAGAAAATCATTCATCTTACCTATAACCCTTCAGTGTTTCCGTGCTGGGATAAAGCTCAGTCGGCTGTCAGACTCGGATATAGTGACCGATCTGATAAGTCCTAGCACCAAAAACCCACCCTGGTCGCGATTTCCTTAATTGTCTACCCTTATCTGCTTTGTCTCTTGACTCTCTGCTTTACTGTTCTGTTTGTTTGCATACGTGATTGTTACCTCAGCCAGCCTGTGAAAAAGATAGGGAGAGGTACTGAGCAAATTCAATGTCACTATGGTTCCGGTCCTGCTCTCGGCTTGACCCATGGTTGCAGAAGTCTGACCTCTGTATGTCTCCCAGTGGGCAAATGGGAGTAGGGGCTCGATTACTCTGAGTGATTTTCCAACCTCTAAGTGGTTGGTGACTTCTTGCGGGTTCTTATCGGAAATCACCAGGCTAAGGTGATGGTGTTTTAGCTGTAGCATAAGTTTATAGGTTCTATTCTATATGGGTGGACGTGTAATACAATACCATATTGATGTGACTGAGATATTGCTCTCTCACTGTCTACTAAAAGTGTGATTTGCCCAGGTATAGACTTTTCATTTCTACAAAACAGGCTGGCATATAGATAGATAAATTGTGAAATGTTCTGGTGTGGAGGATTCAAAGTTGCAAAGTATTGTATCAGTCTTATCATAAGCTGTCTTTTGTCTTTATGAGAGTTGAGCGAAACACGTTGGTCAGATTAAAAAATCGCAGAATTTCGCCAAAATCGGGTTTCGACGAGCGAAACCCGACCATAGCGTGAGGTCGGCCATGCGGTCGTTGACCCGAGCACCAAAGTTGGTTTTCCCATAATGCTTGCAGGTGCATTTTCTCAGCCAATGAGCAAGGACGTACACTGTGGGCAACGAGATGACATGGGCAGCGGTCACCACCATCTTAGAGAAGGGCATTGCAGCGATTGGCTTGCTTTGTGTGGCGTCACAGTGGCTATAAAAGCCCTTACCGCTGACCGTCATTTTACTTCTGCCGATCTTAGCATAGGGCAAGGTTGCTGACGCTGTTTATCAGTAGGGAGAGAGTTAGGCAGGAAAGGAAAGTTATTCTGTGCTTGTGCTGATAGCATTTGGTCTGTACAGTTAGTGTGCAGTGACGGGGAGGATTTTATTGTGTGCAGCAGCGCTGGTTATTAGGCTGCCTGCCAGTGACAGGGGAGGATTTTCTTGTGTGCAGCAGTGGTGGTTAATAGGCTGCCTGCTAGCTGTATTGCTGTGTGTACACTGCGGTGCAGACTGCTTTTTACAAAGCACTAATACTTTTATTCTTTTTTTCTGCACAGTTACCAGGCGTTCATTTTTTCCCACACAGTATAGAGCTGTACGCTCCTCACACACTACGGTGTGCCGGCTGGTATCACGGACAAATATATGCTGACTATCTGTGTGTGACTCCGGAAATATATACGGAGATTTACAATTACCCCTAGACTGTGTATAGCTGTACGCTTGTGATACAGTACCCTTTTTCTGCTTTTTATATTCTCGTGTAATCCATACTGAGCCTGTGAGCATCTGTATCTGACTCCGGAAATATATACGGAGATTTAAAATTACCTAAACACTGTATACAGCTGTACGCTTCTGATACAGTACCCTTTTTCTGCTTTTTATATACTGGTTTAATCCGTACTGAGCCTGTGAGCATCTGTCTATTACTCCGTAAATATATATGAAGATTTAAAATTACCCCTAGACTGTAAACAGCTGTATGCTTCTGATACAGTACCCTTTTTCTGCTTTTTATATTCTGGTGTAATCCATATTGTGCCTGTGAGCGTCTGTGTGCTACTCCAGAAATATATACGGAGATTTAAAATTACACCTAGACTGTATGCAGCTGTACGCTTCTAATACAGTACCCTTTTTCTGCTTTTTATATTCTGGTGTAATCCATACTGAGCCTGTGAGCGTCTGTGTGTTACTCCGGAAGTATATACGGAGATTTAAAATTACCCCAACACTGTATACAGCTGTACGCTTCTGATACAGAACCCTTTTTCTGCTTTTTTTAATCTGGTGTAATTCATACTGAGCCTGTGAGCGTCTGTGTGCTACTCCAGAAATATATACGGAGATTTACAATTTCCCCTAAACTGTATACGCCTGTACGCTTGTGATACAGTACCCTTTTTCTGCTTTTTATATTCTGGTCTAATCCATACTGAGCCTCTGAGCATCTGTGTGTTACTTCTGAAATATATACGGAGATTTAAAATTACCCCAACACTGTATATAGCTTTACGCTTCTGATACATTACCCTTTTTCTGCTTTTTAAATTCTGGTCTAATCCATACTGAGCCTGTGAGCGTTTGTGTGTTACTCAGGAAATTTATAAGGAGCTTTAACCCCTCTCTGACATTAGACGTACTATCCCGTCCATAAAACCCGTGCCATTCTGACCATGGACGGGATAGTACGTCATAGGCGATTAGCTGCGCTCCCGGAGGGAGCGCAGCTAATCGCCGCCGGGTGTCAGCTGATTATCACAGCTGACACCCATGACTGTGTGTCAGGAGCGGTCACGGACCGCTCCCGGCACATTAACCCCTTGCACACCGCGATCAAACATGATCGCGGTGTACTGGGGGCACAGGGGAGGATCGCGCAGGGTGGGGGCTCCCTGCGCGCCCCCCTGAGACCCTCAGACCAGCGCGATGTGATCGCGCTGCTCTGAGGGCTTCCTCCCTCCCAGGACCCGGATCCAAGATGGCGCTGGGGTCCTGGAGGGAGGCGGCTTCCTCAGTGCCTGCCGAGAGCAGGCATGAGGAAGCGTCCTGCACTGCCTGTCACATCGCTGGTGTGACAGAGTGCTGTGCACACTGTCACACCAGCGATCTGATGAAATACAGTGATGTCCCACCCTGGGACAAAGTAAAAAAGTAAAAAAAAGTAAAAATAAACATGTGTAAAAAAAAATCCAAAATAAAAAAAAAAAAAAAAATATTCCCCAATAAATTCATTACTTATTGTAAATAAAAAAAATAAAACAATAAAAGTACACATATATGGTATCGCTGCGTCCGTAACGACCCCCCCTATAAAAATGTCCCACTAGTTAACCCCTTTTGTGAACCCATTAAAAAATAAAAAATAAAAACGAAGCAAAAAATCAGTGCTTTATCATCATACCGCTGAACAAAAAGTGGAATAACACGCGATCAAAAAGACCGATATAAATAAACATGGTACCGCTGAAAACGTCATCTTGTCCCGCAAAAAACGAGCCATCACACAGCATCATCAGCAAAAAATAAAAAGTTATAGCTCGCAGAATAAAGCGATGCAAAAATAATTATTTTTTATATAAAATTGTTTTTATTCTATAAAAGCGCCAAAACATAAAAAAATTATATAAATGAGGTATCGCCATAATCGTACTGACCCGAAGAATAAAACTGCTTTATCGATTTTACCACACGCGGAACAATAAAAACGCCTCACCCAAAAGAAATTCATGAATTGCTGATTTTTGTTCATTCTAACCTCCAAAAATCGAAATAAAAAGCGATCAAAAAATGTCACGTGCTCAAAAATGGTACCAATAAAAGCGTCACCTCGTCCCGCAAAAATTAAGACCTCACATGACATTGTGGGCCAAAATATGAAAAAATTATAGCTCTCAAAATGTGGCGATGCAAAAAACTACTTTTTGCAATAAAAAGCGTCTTTTAGCGTGACAGCTGCCAATCATAAAAACCGCTATAAATAATAAATCAAACCCCCCTTTATCACCCCCTTAGTTAGGGAAAAATAATAAAATAAAAAAAATGTATTTATTTCCATTTTCCCATTAGGGTTAGGGTTAGGGTTTCGGCTAAAGTTAGGGTTAGGGTTGGCGCTAAAGTTAGGATTAGGGTTAGAGTTTGGATTAGGGTTAGGGTTGGGATTAGGGTTGGGACTAGGGTTAGGGGTGTGTTGGGGTTAGGGTTGGAGTTAGAATTGGGGGGTTTCCGCTGTTTAGCCACATCAGGGGCTCTCCAAATGTGACATGGCGTCTGATCTCCATTCCAGCCAATTCTGCTTTGAAAAAGTCAAACGGTGTTCCTTCACTTCTGAGCTCTGCCATGCGTCCAAACAGTAGTTTATCTCCACATATGGGGTATCAGTGTACTCTGGACCCCAAGAGTTATTGTGAAATTTGTCCTATTTCTTCTGTTACCCCTTTGGGAAAATAAAAAACTGGGGGCGAAAATATTATTTTTGTAAAAAAAATAAGATTTTTTTGTTTTTACGGCTGTACATTATAAACTTCTGTGAAGCACTTGGGGCTTCATAGCTCTCACCACACATCTAAATAAGTTCCTTGTGGGGTCTATTTTCCAAAATGGGGTCACTTGTTGGGGATTTCCACTGTTTAGGCGCATCAGGGGCTCTCCAAATGCGACATGACGCCCCCAGACCATTCCATCAAAGTCTGCAATCCAAAATGTCACTACTTCCCTTTCCGAGCCCTGACATGCGCCCATACAGTAGTTTTCTCCCACATATTGGGTATCAGCGTACTCAGGACAAATTGGACAACAACTTTTGGGGTCCAATTTCTCCTGTTACCCTTGTGAAAATAAATATTGGGGGCGAAAAAATCATTTTTGTAAAAAAAAAAAAGGATTTTTTATTTTTACGGCTGTGCGTTATAAACTTCTGTGAAGCACTTCGGGGTTCAAAGTGCTCACCACACATCTAGGTAAGTTCCTTGTGGGGTCTATTTTCCAAAATGGGGTCACTTGTGGGGGGTTTCCACTGTTTAGGCGCATCAGGGGCTCTCCAAATGCGACATGACGCCCCCAGACCATTCCATCAAAGTCTGCAATCCAAAACGTCACTACTTCCCTTTCCGAGCCCTGACATGCGCCCATACAGTAGTTTTCTCCCACATATTGGGTATCCGCATACTCAGGACAAATTGGACAACAACTTTTGGGGTCCAATTTCTCCTGTTACCCTTGTGAAAATAAAATATTGGGGGCGAAAAAATCATTTTTGTAAAAAAAAAAAGGATTTTTTATTTTTACGGCTGTGCGTTATAAACTTCTGTGAAGCACTTCGGGGTTCAAAGTGCTCACCACACATCTAGGTAAGTTCCTTGTGGGGTCTATTTTCCAAAATGGGGTCACTTGTGGGGGGTTTCCACTGTTTAGGCGTATCAGGGGCTCTCCAAATGCGACATGACGCCCCCAGACCATTCCATCAAAGTCTGCAATCCAAAACGTCACTACTTCCCTTCCGAGCCCTGACGTGCACCCATACAGTAGTTTTCTCCTACATATTGGGTATCAGCATACTCAGGACAAATTGGACAACAACTTTTGCGTTCCAGTTTCTTCTGTTACCCTTGTGAAAATAAAATATTGGGGGCGAAAAAATCATTTTTGTAAAAAAAAAAAAAGGATTTTTTATTTTAAGACTGTACGTTATAAACTTTAGTGAAACACCTGGGGGTTCAAAGTTCTCACCACACATCTAGATAAGTTCCTTGAGGGGTCTAGTTTCCAAAATGGTGTCATTTGTGGGGGGTTTCCACTGTTTAGGCAGATCAGGAGCTCTCCAAACACGACATGGCGTCCAGCCAATTCTGCGTTGAAAAAGTGAGACGGCGCTCCTTCCCTTCCAAACTCTGCCATGCACCCAAACAGTGGTATACCCCCACATATGGGGTATCAGTGTACTCAGGACAAATTGCACAATAACTTTTGGAGTCTTGTTACCCTTGGAAAAATAAAAATTCGGGTGAAAAGATCATTTTTGTGGAAAAAATATGATTTTTAAATTTTACGGCTCTACGTTATAAACTTGTGTGAAGCACTTGAGGGTTCAAATTGCTCACCAAAGATCTAGATAAGTTCCTTAGGGGGTCTAGTTTCCCAAATGGGGTCATTTGTGGGGAGTTTCCACTGTTTAGGCACATCAGGGGCTCTCCAAATGCAACATGGCATCCAATCTCAATTCCAGCCAATTTTGGTTGGAAAAAGTCAAATGGTGCTCCTTCCCTTCCGAGCTCTGCCGTGCGCCCAAACAGTGGTTCCCCCCCACATATGGGGCATCAGCGTACTCAGGACAAATTGGACAACAACATATGTGGTCCAATTTTTTCTGATACCCTTGGGAAAATAAAAAATTAGTGACTAAAAGATAATTTTTGTGGGAAAAAAATAGGATTTTTTATTTTCATGCCCGGGCATTATAAACTTGTTTGAAGCTCTTGGGGGTTCAAAGTGCTCACCAAAGATCTAGATAAGTTCCTTAGGGGGTCTAGTTTCCAAAATAGGGTCACTTGTGAGGGATTTCCACTGTTTAGGCTCATCTGGGGCACTGCAAACGGAACATGACCCCCATCAACGTCTGCATTCCAAAACGTTACTACTTCCTTTCCAAGCCCTGCCGTGCGCCCAAACAGTTTTCCACCCCCACATATGGGGTATCAGCGTACTCAGGACAAATTGGACAACAACTTTTGGGGTCCAATTTCCTTGGGAAAATTCAAAAATTTAGGACTAAAAAATCATTTTTGTGGAATTTTTTTTTCACACCTAGGCATTATAAACTTTTGTGAAACACTTGGGGGTTCAAAGTGCTCACAACAGATCTAGATAAGTACCTTAGGGGGTCTAGTTTCCAAAATGGTGTCACTTGTGGGGGGTTTCCACTGTTTAGGCGCATCAGAGGTTCTCCAAGCGCGACATGGCGTCCAATCTCAACTCCAGCCAATTTTAGTTTGAAAAAGTCAAACGGCGCTCCTTCCTTACGAGCTCTGCCGTGTGCCCAAACAGTGGTTTTCCCCCACATATGGGGTATTGGCGTACTCAGGAGAAATTGCATAACAACCTTATCTGCCCATTTTCTCCTTTTACCCTTGTGAAAATAAAAAAAAAGTTTGTAAAAGATCATTTTTGTGGCTAAAAAGTTAAATGTTCATTTTTTCCTTCCACGTTGCTTTAGTTCCTGTGAAGCACCTGAAGGGTTAATAATCTTCTTGAATGTGGTTTTGAGTACCTTGAGGGGTGCAGTTTTTAGAATGGTGTCACCTTTGGGTATTTTCTGCCATATAGACCCGTCAAAGTGACTTCAAATGTGAGGTGGTCCCTAAAAAAATGGCTGGTCAACTTTTAACCCTTATAACTTCCTAACAAAAAAAAAATTTGATTCCAAAATTGTGCTGATGTAAAGTAGACATGTGGGAAATGTTATTTCTTAACTATTTTGTGTTACATATTTCTCTGTTTTAAGGGAATAAAAATTCAAAGTTTGAAAATTGCTAAATTTTCAAAATTTTCGCCATATTTGCGTTTTTTTCAAAAATAAACGCAAGTTATATGGAAGAAATTTTACCACTAACATGAAGTACAATATGTCACGAGAAAACAATCTCAGAATCGCGAAGATCCGTTGAAGCGTTCCAGAGTTATAACCTCATAAAGAGACAGTGGTCAGAATTGTAAAAATTGGCCCGGTCATTAACGTGCAAACCACCCTTGGGGGTGAAGGGGTTAAAAGTACCCCAACACTGTATACAGCTATACGCTTGTGATACAGTACCCTTTTTCTGTTTTTTATACTCTGGTCAAATCCATACTGAGCCTGTCAGGCTATGGTTCCACGGTCCGGAACCATAGCGCTTTGGACGGAGCGGAAATTCCGCTCCGTCTAAGCCCCGCCCCCTTTATGACGCGCGATCTTTCCGGAGGTGTTCAGGACACCTCCGGAACACCTCCGGAAAGAGCGCAGGGCTACATAGCCCTGTGTTAATTCTGTTGCGGCGACGCACCGTCGCCGCAATACGCGAGGACATGCTGCGGTCTAAAAAGACGCGCCGCATGTCCGTTTACGCAGGTTTGCCACCTGCGTATTGTTACGCATGGTGGAGACGGGATTCCTTGAAATCCCCTCCACTATGCTGTAACATCTGGACGCTGCGTGTTTGGCGCTGCGCCAGCGCACAGCGCCAAACACGCAGCGTTTCCTGACCGTGGAAACTCACCCTTAGCGTCTGTGTGTTACTCCGGAAAAATATACGGAGATTTACAATTACCCCTAGACTGTTTATAACTGTATGCTTGTGATACAGTACCCTTTTTCTGCTTTTTATACTCTGGTCAAATCCATACTGAGCCTGTTAGCGTCTGTGTGTTACTCTGGAAAAATATACAGAGATTTACAATTACCCCTAGACTGTATATAGCTGTACGCTTGTGATAAAGTACCCTTTTTCTGCTTTTTATACTCTGGTCTAATCCATACTGAGCCTGTAAGCGTCTGTGTGTTACTCCAGAAGTATATACGGAGATTTAAAATTACCCCAACATTGTATACAGCTGTACGCTTCTGATACAGTACCCTTTTTCTGCTTTTTATATTCTGATGTAATGCATACTGAGCCTGTGAGCGTCTGTGTGTTACTCCGGAAGTATATACTGAGATTTACAATTACCCCTAGACTGTATATAGCTGTACGCTTGTGATACAGTACCCTTTTCTGCTTTTTATATTTTGGTCTAATCCATACTGAGCCTGTGAGCGTCTGAGAGTTACTCCGGAAATATACAGTTCAGACCAAAAGTTTGGACACACCTTCTCATTCAAAGATTTTTCTGTTTTTTCATGACTATGAAAATTGTACATTCACACTGAAGGCATCAAAACTATGAATTAACACATGTGGAATTATATGCTTAACAAAAAAGTGTGAAACAACTGAATTTATGTCTTATATTCTAGATTTTTCAAAGTAGCCACCTTTTGCTTTGATAACTACTTTGCACACTCTTGACATTCTCTTGATGAGCTTCAAGAGGCAGTCACCGGAAATTATCTTCCAACAGTCTTGAAGGAGTTCCCAGAGATGCTTAGCACTTGTTGGCCCTTTGGCCTTCACTCTTCGGTCCAGCTCATCCCAAACCATCTCAATTGGGTTCAGGTTCTGGTGACTATGGAGGCCAGGTCATCTGGTGTATCACCCCATCACTCTCCTTCTTGGTCAAATAGCCCTTACACAGCCTGAAGGTGTGTTTGCGGTCATTGTCCTGTTGAAAAATAAATGATGGTTCAACTAAACGCAAACCGGATGGAATAGCATGCCGCTGCAAGATGCCGTGGTAGCCATGCTGCTTCAGTATGCCTTCAAATTTTGAATAAATCCCCAACAGTGTCACCAGCAAAGCACCCCACACCATCACACCTCCTCCTCCATGCTTCATGGTGGGACCCAGGCATGTAGAGTCCATCTGTTCACCTTTTCTGCGATGCACAAAGACACGGTGGTTGGAACCAAAGATATCAAATTTGGACTCATCAGACCAAAGCACAGATTTCCACTGGTCTAATGTCCACTCCTTGTGTTCTTTAGCAGAAACAAGTCTCTTCTGCTTGTTGCCTGTCCAAAGCAGTGGTTTCCTAGCAGCTATTTTACCATGAAGGACTGCTGCACAAAGTCTCCTCTTAACACATGTTGTAGAGATGTGTCTGCTGCTAGAACTCTGTGTGGCATTGACCTGGTCTCTAATAAGAGCTGCTGTTAACCTGCGATTTCTGAGGCTGGTGACTCGGATAAACTTATCCTCAGAAGCAGAGGTGCCTCTTGGTCTTCCTTTCCTTGGGCGGTCCTCATGTGAGACAGTTTCTTTGCAGCGCTTGATGGTTTTTGCAACTGCATTTGGGGACACTTTCAAAGTTTTCCCAATTTTTCGGACTGACAGACCTTCATTTCTTAAAGTAATGATGGCCACTTGTTTTTCTTTACTTAGCTGCTTTTTTCTTGCCATAATACACATTCTAACAGTCTATTCAGTAGGACTATCAGCTGTATATCCACCAGACTTCTGCACAGCACAACTGATGGTCCCAACCCAATTTATAAGGCAAGAAATCACACTTATTAAACCTGACAGGGCACACCTGTGAAGTGAAAACCATTTCTGGTGACTACCTCTTGAAGCTCATCAAGAGAATGCCAAGAGTGTGCAAAGCAGTCATCAAAGCAAAAGGTGGCTACTTTGAAGAACCTAGAATATAAGACATATTTTCAGTAGTTTCACACTTTTTTGCTAAGTATATAATTCCACATGTGTTAATTCATAGTTTTGATGCCTTCAGTGTGAATGTACAATTTTCATAGTCCTGAATACACAGAAAAATCTTTGAAAGTGAAATTGGTGTGTGTACAATTTTCTAGTCTGAATTAACGAGATAAAATTACCAACTGTTGACAGCTGTAGTGTCTGATCCAAACCTTTTGTTTTTATTTCTGTTAACCTTATGAGCGGAGTTTTACCTGGAAATTAAATACGAGTGTATTACCCAGAACTGTACGCTTCTGATACATTACCCTTTTCTGCTTTTTATATTACTGGTGTAATCCATACTGAGCCTGTGAGAGTCTGTGTCTGACTCTGGAAATATATACGGAGATTTAAAATTACCCCAACACTGTATACAGGTGTACGCTTCTGATACATTACCCTTATTCTGCTTTTCATATTCTGTTGTAATCCATACTGAGCCTGTGAAAGTCTGTGTCTGACTCTGCAAATATATATGAAGATTTAAAATTACCCTAACACTGTATACAGCTGTATGCTTCTGATACATAACCCTTTTTCTGCTTTTTATATTCTTGTCTAATCCATACTGAGCCTGTGATCGTCTGTGTGTTACTCCGGAAATTTATACGGAGATTTACATTTACCCCTAGACTATATACAGCTGTACGCTTGTGATACAGTACCCTTTTTCTGCTTTTTATATTCTTTTCTAATCCATACTGAGCCTGTGAGCGTCTGTGTGTTACTCCGGAAATATATACGGAGTTTTAAAATTACCCCAACACTGTATCACAGCTGTACAGCTTCTGTACAGAACCTTTTTCTGCTTTCATATTCTGGTGTAATCCATACTGAGCCTGTGAGCGTCTGTGTGTTACTCCGGAAATATATACGGAGTTTTAAAATTACCCCAACATTGTATACAGCTGTACGCTTCTGATACAGAACCCTTTTTCTGCTTTTCATATTCTGGTGTAATCCATACTGAGCCTGTGAGAGTCTGTGTCTGACTCTGGAATATATACGAGTTTTAAAATTACCCCAACACTGTATACAGCTGTATGCTTCTAATACATATCCCTTTTTCTGCTTTTCATATTCTGTTGTAATCCATACTGAGCCTGTGAAAGTCTGTGTCTGACTCTGCAATTATATACGAAGATTTAAAATTACCCCAACACTGTATACAGCTGTATGCTTCTGATACATAACCCTTTTTCTGCTTTTTATATTCTGGTCTAATCCATACTGAGCCTGTGAGCGTCTGTGTGTTACTCCGGAAATATATACGGAGATTTAAAATTACCCCAACACTGTATACAGCTGTACGCTTCTGATACATTACCCTTTTCTGCTTTTATATTCTGGTCTATTCCATGCTGAGCCTGTGAGCATCTGTGTGCTACTCTCGAAATATAGACGGAGATTTAGAATTTTCCCCTTCACTGTAACAGCTGTACGCTTCTGATACAGTACATATTCTGCTGGTATTTTGGGTACTTTTCACAATATGAGGAAGTATGGTGGAAGAGGCTGTGGATGTGGGTGTGGGGGGCCAGCTGGTACTGACGGTGGTGGTGGTGCATCTGCTGGTAGTGTCAAAAGCGCAATAGCACCTAAGGCAGGAGGTGTTGAGCCTGCGTCATCGTCTGGCTCCAGAAGGCCTGGAAGGCTACCTTTTTTGGGAGTAGATAAACCGCTTTTAAAGCTGGAGCATCAGGAACAGGTTTTGTCTTACATTGCCGAAACAGCCTCCAGCTATATCGCCTCCTCTTCTGAAGTTTCAAAAAATGCAAGCACTAAGTCGTCAGTGCAGGCTCCTTGTCAGGAACAACACCTTTCCTTATGTCCTTCACCCCCACCAAAAGGGAAGGATGCGGCAGGCCACACTTCAGATTACTCCATGGAGCTCTTTTCACATACCATGCCTGGGATATCAAGTCAAATCCTGAATTCCCCAGTCCAACATGAATCTGACATGGAGTGCACTGATGCACAGCCACTGCTAGATGATTCTGCTGGTACATTAACCCAGAGCACTACATTGCCCTCGCAGTCTACTGAGCCAGAATCTGACCCTGATGAAACTCAGGTGCTACTTCCCGCATACTATACCACCTTACACGGTGACACAGAGGAAGGTGCACATGAAATTGAAGAGGAGGTAATGGATGACCCAGTTGTTGACCCGGATTGGCATCCTTTGGGGGAAGAAGGTGCCGCTGGCAATAGCTCAGAAGAGGAGAAGGATCCACAGTAGGCATCGACATCGCAGCAGCGGTTATCTGGCAGACCCGTAGCAGTCCAAAAACGTGTTAAATAAACAAAAAGAGTTGCAGGACAGCTTGGCCAGACAGTCAAATTAGCACAGCGTGCAAGCCCTGAAAATTTATCCCATAGTAGGAAGAGTGCAGTGTGGCACTTTTTTGACCAAAATCCTCTTGATGAGGCAAAGGTTATCTGTAAGAAGTGCGGAAGGACCTTTAGCCAAGGGAAAAATCCCGAAATTTGAATGCCAGTTACATGCTTAGACATCTAATCAACATGCACTTGCAAGCATGGACAGACTAAAAACCTCAGGTAGCACATGTGCACCTGCTCCGACTGAAGGTAGCCAGCAACGCTCCGTCGCTTCCCCCACTGTAAGCCCACCAGTTAGCACACCACTAGCAAGAAATATTGAGGTGTCGTCGCAAGGCCAAAGCAGTCAGGGAATCACAATGTTTTTGCAACCATAGACTGAATCTAGGCCATCACCACCACCATCACCATCACAACCCCCTCTCAGTCCGTCATGTCCACCGCTAGTTCACCCATATGCAGCTCTCAAGTCCAGCTCACCTTAGCAGGCACTCTGAGTAGGACAAGAAAGTACTCATCCTCTCATCTGTGTACACTGGCTTTGAACGCCTACATTGCCAAACTGATCTCATTAGAGATGATGTCCTTCCGTTTGGTTGAAAGCGCAGCGTTCCGATAGCTCATTGCCTATGCTGTCCCACGCTATGACCTACCCAGTCGGCACTTCTTTTCTAGAAAAGCCATCCCTGCCCTCCACCTGCATGTGAAAGACCGCATTGTCCATGCACTCAAACAATCAGTGAGTGGAAAGGTGCACCTCACAACAGATGCATGGGCCAGTAGGCATGGCCAGGGCCGTTACGTGTCCATCACTCCACACTGGGTTAATGTGGTGGATGCAGGGTTCACAGGGGACAGCGGCGGTGGGACAGTGCTGCCTAGCTCACTGTATAGGCAACAGTTGGCTGTAGGCGTTCGACCCTCCTCCTCCTCAAGAATCGAAAACTCTTAGACAGAGCGCAGTCGCACGAGCACTCCATTCACAGCTGCCAGTGTTGCACATGAGGTGTCCCACTATCGAACAGCTAGTGGTAAGCGTCAGCAGGCTGTTTTAAAGATAATGTGTTTGGGCGACAACAGACACACCGCGGAGGTACTGGCCGACTACTTGCAGCAAGAAACTGAGTCATGGCTGGGCAGTCTACATCTTGCGCCAGGCAAGGTAGTCAGTGATAATGGCCGTAATTTTGTGACGGCCATAGATCTGGCAAAACTCAGACACATTCCTTGCCTGGCTCACACCTTGAACCTGGTGGTGCAGTGCTTCTTAAATAATTATCTGGAGTTAACAGCCCTGCTCCATAAGGTGCGAAAACTGTGCTCGCACATCCGTCGCTCGCCCGTAGACTCCAGTCATATGCAGACGCTGCAGCGATCGCTCCACCTCCCCAAGCACTGCCTAATCATAGACGTTGCAACAAGGTGGAACTCCACCATGCACATGGTTGAGAGGCTGTACGAACAGAGGCACGCTGTAATGCATTTGTGGGAGGATACACGGGCAGGCAGTTTGAGGGCAGTCATGGAGTTGTCGGGTGTGCAGTGGTCAAAGCTGAAAGACCTCTGTAAAGTCCTTCAGTGTTTTGAGGAATGCACATGGCTGGTAATCGCAGACGACGCCATCATTAGCATGAGCATCCCAATTATTTGTCTGCTCCTACAAACTTTGACGCACATTAAGGATCAGGCATCTGCAGCAGAGGAGGAAGAGGAGGAGGAGGAGGGAAGCCTTGATGACAGTCAGCCATTTTCTGCTCAGGGAACTGTCCTGAACGAGGTGGAGGAAGAAGAGGAAGAGGAGGAGGAGAATGAGGGGGATGATTATTTTGGGGAGGAGGATGCTTCTCATGGGGCAAGAGAAAATGTTGTCTTGCCAAGGTCAGGTACATGGTTTGTGCGTGACTGGAGGGATGTGGATTTGGCAGAAAGTGCTCCTTCACCCACCACTGTCAGTGCATCATTGTCACCTGGAACATTGGCCCACATGTGTGATTATGTCTTGCGAATCCTAAAAAGGGACCCCCGCATTGCCAAAATTATGAAGGATGACGACTACTGGTTGTCCAGCATCCTCTATCCACGCTATAAAGGCAAATTACAGAACATCATGCCACAAGAGAACCTAGAGCTAATATTGGCGAACAAACAAGCAACTCTGGTAAAACGTTTGTTAGAGGCATTCCCAGCACACAGCAGCGGTGCAGGTTCTACCACGAGCCGTACTGGGCCAAACGGAAGATGTGTTCGTGGTGCACACAGCTGGTGGCGTTGGAGACAGGGGTTTCATGACCATGTTGTGGACTGATTTCTCGAGTAACGCTAATACAACTGGTTATACTGAATCGATTGCAACAGACAGGAGACAGCAGTTGTCAACTATGGTTCAAAATTATCTCTCCTCCCCTATCGATGTTCTCCCTCACAGTTCATTCCCTTTGACTACTGGGCCTGTAAACTGGACACCTGGCCTGAATTGATACAATATGCTTTACAAGAGCTCGCTTGCCCTGCTGGTAGTGTGCTATCAGAAAGAGTCTTCAGTGCTGCTGCATCAATCCTGACAAAAAGAAGGACCCGGCTGTCAACCCAAAATGTTGATGATCTCACCTTCATTAAAATGAACCATGCCTGGGTTTCATAGGATTTTGTACCACCTTCCCCTGATAAAGAAGAAAAAATCCAGCTTCACGATTCCAGAAAAATCTTTATTCCACAAATCATGACAATTCCAACTTCATAACAGCATACAGTCACCACCGAGGTGGGATTACCTTCCCATGATGACACATAGGTTGCCAGCAAATGGCTCGCTTTGTCCTCCTCTTCTTCCGACTTCTCCAAATTCCTCCATTTTCAGCTGCTGAGCGTCCAGCTTACACCTCAAGATATGCCTGTTTTTCCACCTCCCTAATGGGCTGTACCCACCCCCAGGGCCGGCCTCAGCACATGGCGCATCCGGGCAAGTGCCGGTGCACTGAGCAGGTGGGGGGGCCACTCGTGGGTGACGGCACTGGCACAGGCTCCCTCATAGTATGGAACAGTGTCTCTGACGGTGTGGGGGGCCCACTCGCTGTCAGACACACCGGCGTACTATGAGGGACCCTGTGCTAGTGCCATCGCCCAAGAGTGGGCCCCCGCTGCTTGTTCAGGGCCCCAGCACTTGCAATACTTACCTCTCCCTGCTCCACCGCTGTGACGTCTTCTGTGTTTCCTGACAGTGACATTCAGATCAGAGAGCGCGATGACGTCACGTCTGTACGCCCTCTGCCTGAACAGTCCAAGTGCAGAGAGCTGGAAGATGGCGACGCTGAGGAGTCCAGAGTAGAGCAATGCCCCGCGAGGAGAGGTATTTCATTTTTTTAATGTTTGGAGCAATATATGGGGAGCATTATACACTGGAGAATTATATATGGGGCCCATCATACACTTGAACATCATAGATAGGGCCCATTATACACTGGAGCATTATAAATGGGACACAGTATATATAGAGCATTATATTTGCCCATCATACACTGGAGCATCATGCATGGGGCCCATCATACACTGGAGCATTATAAATGGGGTCCATCATACACTGGCGCATCATATACGGGGCCCATTATACACTGGAGCATCATCCATGGGGCCCATCATATACAGGAGTATCATATGGGGCCCATTATATATGGAGCATTATATAGGCCCATCATACACTGGAGCATCATCCATGGGACCCATCATACACTGGAGCATTATAAATGGGGCCCATTATATATGGAGCATTATACACTGTTTGCATAATTACTAGGCAAGTTGTATTGAGAGGATTCTTTTATTATTGAACAACAACTATGTTCTCAATCAACCCAAAAGACTCATAAATATCAAAGCTTAATATTTTTGGAAGTTGGAGTGGGGTTTTTCTAGATTTGGCTATCTCAGGAGGATATTTGTTTGTGCAGGTAACTATTACTGTTCAGAGTTAATAGGCAACTTAATAAAAACCAAATATATACCCATCTCACTGTTTATTTTCACCAGGTAAACCAATATAACAACACAAAAATTAGAAATAAACATTTCTGACATTCAAAAACAAAAATAAAAAAAACAGTGACCAACATAGCCACCTTTCTTTACGATGACACTCAAAAGCCTTCCATCCATAGATTCTGTCAGTTGCTTGATCTGTTTACAATCAACATTGCATGCATCAGCCACCACAGCCTCCCAGATACTGTTCCGAGAGGTGTAATGTTTTCACTACTTGTAGATCTCACGTCTTATGAGGGACCACAGTTTCTCTATGGGGTTCAGATCAGGTGAACAAGGGGGCCATGTCATTATTTTTTCTTCTTTTTGACCTTTACTGGCCAATCACGCTGTGGAGTATTTGGATGCATGTGATGGAGCATTGTCCTGCATGAAAATCATGTTTTTCATGAACGATCCCGACTTCTTCCTGTATCACTGCTTGAAGAAGGTGTCTTCCAGAAACTGGCAGTAGGTCTGGAAGTTGAGCTTCACTCCATTCTCAACCCGAAAAGGTCCCACAAGTTCATCTTTAATGATACCAGCCCATACCAGTACCCCAACTCCACCTTGCTGGCGTCTGAGTCGGAGTGTAGATCTCTGCCCTTTACTGATCCAGCCTCGGGCCCATCCATCTGGCCCATCCAGAGTCACTCTCATTTCATCAGTCCATGAAACCTTAGAAAAATCAGTCTTAACATATTTCTTGTCCCAGTATTGACGTTTTATCTTATGCTTCTTGTTCAAAGGAGGTCGTTTTTCAGCCTTCCTTACCTTGGCCATGTCCCTGAGTATGGCACACCTTGTGCTTTTTGATACTCCAGTAACGTTGCAGCTCTGAAATATGGCAAAACTGGTGGCAAATGGCATCTTGGCAGCTTCATGCTTGATTTTCCTCAATTCATGGGCAGTTATTTTGAGCCTTTTTTTATCAACACGATTCTTGCGACCCTGTTGGCTATTTGCCATGAAACGCTTGATTGTTCAGTAATCACGCTGTTTGGCAATTTCAAGACTGCTGCATCCCTCTGCAAGACATCTCGCAATTTTTGAATTTTCAGAGTCCGTCAAATTTCTCTTCTGACCCATTTTGCCAAAGGAAAGGAAGTTACCTAATAATTAAGCACACCTTTTATAGGGTGTTGATGTCATTAGACCACACCCCTCCTCATTATAGAGATGCAAATCACCTGAGTTACATAATTGGCAGTTGGTTTTTAAGCCTATACAGCTTGGAGAAGGACATGTATAAAAAGGATGATGTGATCTAAATACTCATTTGCCTAATAATTCTGCACACAGTGAATAGGCCCATCATTCACTGGAGCATCATCCATGGGGCCCATCGTATAGTGGAGCATCATATGCGGCCCATTATATATGGAGCATTATATAGGCCCATCATACACTGGAGCATCATATACGGGGCTCATTATACACTGGAGCATTATAAATGGGGCCCATTATATATGGAGCATTATATAGGTCCATCATACACTGGAGCATCATCCATGGGGCCCATCATATACAGGAGCATCATATGGGGCCCATTATAAATGGAGCATTATATAGGCCCATCATACACTGGAGCATCATCCATGGGGCCCATCATACACTGGAGCATTATAAATGGGGCCCATCATACACTAGAGCATCATATATGGGGCCCATTATACACTGGAGCATCATATTGGGCCCATTATATATGGAGGATCATATAGGCCCATCATACACTGGAGCATCATCCATGGGGCCCATCATACACTGGAGCATTATAAATAAGGACCATCAGACACTGGAGCATCATATACAGGGCTCATTATAAACTGGAGCATTATAAATGGGGCCCATTATATATGGAGCATTATATAGGCCCATCATACACTGGAGCATTATCCATGGGGCCCATCATATACTGGAGCATCATATGGGGTTCATTATTTATGGGGCATCATATAGGGTATGGAGCATCATATGGAGCACATATGGGGCATATTCTGTATGGAGCAATATATGGGGCCCATCATATACTGTATGGAACTTTATATGCGACTTAATATACTGTATGGAGCAATATGTGGGGCTCATTATACTCTATGGGGATGGTTCTATACTGTATAGCACATAGCACATTATATGGGGACCATCATATACTGTAGCATTATGTGGGGCTCATCATATACTGTATGGAACATTATATGGGACCAATAATTCTGTATGGAGCAATATATGGGGCTCATTATTCTGTATGGCGCACTATGTGGTGGCCATAATACTGTATGGAGGAATATACTGTCCGGCTTTTGAGTTATTGTAGAATTTAAAATAGATATCAGTCATGTAATGTAAGAAATGAAGTATTTGTCATTGTACTATACCTATATTTCTCTGCCGTATCGAAGCATCATGAATTGTGGTATGTGTTAAAGGGGCCCACTAACACTCTTTCGCCCGGGGCACACGAAAACCTGGAGCCAGCCCTACCCCCCCAATAACTGTAGGCAAATAACCCCCAGTTTTCAATGCGTAACTATTATTATAAAGTACTGTATATACTCGTGTATAAGCCGACCCGTGTATAAGCCGACCCCCCTAATTTTGCCACAAAAAACTGGGAAAAATTATTAACTCGTGTATAAGCCGGGTGTATAAACTGCCCTCCTGCCCTGTGCTGCCCCCGTCCTGCTCCTTGCTCCCCCATCCAGCTCTGTGCTCCCCCATTTTCCTCTGTACTCCCCCCTCCTGCTCCATCCTCCGCCGTGCTCCCCCATTCCTTCTCCGTCCTCCTGTGCCCCCCGTCCTGCTCAGTGCTCCTCTGTGCCCTCCATCCTCCCCTGTCCTGCTCCATGCTTCCCCCGTCCTCCTCCACGCTTCCCCCGTCCACCGATCTCCCCCCCGTCCTGCTCCATGCTTCCCCCGTCCTCCGTTCTCCCCTGTCCTCCTACATGCTTCCCCCGTCCTGCTCCAGCTTCCCCCGTCCTCCTCTATGCTTCCCCGTCCACCGATCTCCCCCCGTCCTGCTCCAGCTTCCCCCGTCCTCCTCTATGCTTCCCCCGTACACCGTTCTCCCCCCCGTCCTGTTCCGTGCTCCTTGTCCTCTCCTCCATCATACTCACCCCTCCCCGTGCCATCGCTGAGCGTCCCTGCAATCCTGCGTTCTCCCCGTCTTCCTGCAGCTCTTCAGCACTGAGCAGTGATGTAATACCGCTCATTAAGGCCATGAATATGGAGGCCACGCCTATGGGAGTGGCATCGCGTCCATATTACATGACCTTAATGAGCTGGTATTACATCACCGCTCAGTGCAGAAGAGCTGCAGGAAGGGGAGAACGCAGGATTGCAGGGATGCTCAGCAATAGCACGGGAGGGGTGAGTATGATCCCAGCCACCGGCTCCTGCCGCGGCATCCCCTCCCCGCTGGTTTCTGCCTATGACTCGTGTATAAGCCGAGGGGGCATTTTCAGCACGAAAAAAGGTGCTGAAAATCTCGGCTTATACACGAGTATATACGGTAAATTAAGGTTGCCAAGCTTAAGTAATAAGAATTGATGTCGTTGGCATTGAAATGGTCACTGTAGGTGTGTTTACTGTCCTCCACTCCCTGCCGACTTTGCTTCCCCATTGACTTGCATTGGGTTTGGTGTTTCAGTCAGACCTCTGACTTTTCCCGATAGTCGACCGATTTAGTTCGACTCGACTTTTGAGAAAGTCGGGTTTCACGAAACCCAACTCGACCCTCCAAAAGGCAAAGTCGCTCATCTCTAGTCTTTATCTGTTTTGTGAATGATTTGCCTGCAGGAGGCGTACTAGCATACAGGTCCTTCTCAAAAAATTAGCATATAGTGCTAAATTTCATTATTTTCCATAATGTAATGATTACAATTAAACTTTCATATATTTAAGATTCATTACACACCAACTGAAATTTGTCAGGTCTTTTATTGTTTTAATACTGATGATTTTGGCATACAACTCCTGATAACACAAAAAACTTGTCTCAAAAAATTAACATATTTCAACCGTCCAATAAAATAAAAGTGTTTTTTAAAAACAAACAAAAAAAACATGAAATAATAAAGTTCAGTTATGCACTCAATACTTGGTCGGGAATCCTTTTGCAGAAATGACTGCTTCAATGCGGCGTGGCATGGAGGCAATCAGCCTGTGACACTGCTGAGGTGTTATGGAGGCCCAGGATGCTTCGATAGCGGCCTTAAGCTCATCCAGAGTGTTGGGTCTTGCGTCTCTCAACTTTCTCTTCACAATATCCCACAGATTCTCTATGGGGTTCAGGTCAGGAGAGTTGGCAGGCCAATTGAGCACAGTAATACCATGGTCAGTAAACCATTTACCAGTGGTTTTGGCACTGTGAGCAGGTGCCAGGTCGTGATGAAAAATGAAATCTTCATCTCCATAAAGCATTTCAGCCGATGGAAGCATGAAGTGCTCCAAAATCTCCTGATAGCTAGCTGCATTGACCCTGCCCTTGATGAAACACAGTGGACCAACACCAGCAGCTGACATGGCACCCCACACCATCACTGACTGTGGGTACTTGACACTGGACTTCAGTCATTTTGGCATTTCCTTCTCCCCAGTCTTCCTCCAGACTCTGGCACCTTGATTTCAGAATGACATGCAAAATTTGCTTTCATCAGAAAAAAGTACTTGGGACCACTTAGCAACAGTCCAGTGCTGCTTCTCTGTAGCCCAGGTCAGGCGCTTCTGCCACTGTTTATGGTTCAAAAGTGGCTTTACCTGGGGAATGCGGCACCTGTAGTCCATTTCCTGCACACGCCTGTGCACAGTGGCTCTGGATGTTTCTACACCAGACTCAGTCCACTGCTTCCACAGGTCCCCCAAGGTCTGGAATCGGTCCTTCTCCACAATCTTCCTCAGGGTCCGGTCACCTCTTCTCATTGTACAGCGTTTTCTGCCACATTGTTTCCTTCCAACAGACTTCCCATTGAGGTGCCTTGATACAGCACTCTGGGAACAGCCTATTTGTTGAGAAATTTCTTTCTGGGTCTTACCCTCTTGCTTGAGGGGGTCAATGATGGCCTTCTTGACATCAGTCAGGTCGCTAGTCTTACCCATGATGGGAGTTTTGAGTAATGAACCAGGCAGGGAGTTTTTAAAAGCCTCAGGAATCTTTTGCATGTGTTTAGAGTTAATTAGTTGATTCAGAAGATTAGGGTAATAGGTCGTTTAGAGAACCTTTTCTTGATATGCTAATTTTTTGAGACAGGTTTTTTGTGTTATCAGGAGTTGTATGCCAAAATCATGAGTATTAAAACAATAAAAGACCTGACAAATTTCAGTTGGTGTGTAATGAATCAAAAATATATGAAAGTTTAATTGTAATCATTACATTATGGAAAATAATGAAATTTAGCACTATATGCTAATTTTTTGAGAAGGACCTGTATATATGCCTTGCGAGATTGCAGAGTTTAGTTATAAACCGGTTTTGTTTTTGCGTATTTTAGAATTGTTGGTTAGAAGTTGGTTAGAATATTCATGTCAAGAGAATTTCTTCAATGGCAATTGCTTTCACTTGTACAGACATCGTTTGATAGGGTTAGACTATTGTCAGCTGCTGACTTGGCTGCACTTTCTGTGTGATATTTACAAGATTTTGTTAAAGGAGAGTGTTGTGAAAGCCGATATCATAGCAATTTATCTTGTGTTTTAGATTACGTACTTTCTGGGACCACAAGAATTGTTAAATACCCTGTTGGTAATCGTGAGCCTATGTGCACACGTTGCGGATTTGCCATGGAAATTTCCGCGGCAATTCCGCACCTCCCTGCTGCGGGAAATCCGCATATTATAGGTATGCGTATTCCCGCTAAACACTAGCGTTTTGCAAGCGTAATTAGCTTGCAGAATGCTAGCTTTTACAAGCGATCTGACAGGTTGGTCACACGAGTCAAACAAGTGTTTGACTCGTGTGACCAACTTTTTACTATTTATGCCGCATCAATAGTAAAAAGATCTAATGTAAAAATAATAAAAAAAATAATAAATAATGATATTCTCACCTTCCGGCGGCCCCTGCAGCTTTCCCGCCTCTCAGCGAAGCTCCCAGCAAGTTCCGTTCCCAGGAGTCCTTTGCGACAATCATCCCGATGACTTAGCATCTCGCAAGACCGCTACGTCATCTGGGTGATCTCGCAAAGGACTCCTGGGAACGCGATTGGCGGGAGCGTCGCTGAGAGGCGGGAAAGCTGCAGGGGCCGCCGGAAGGTGAGAATATCATTATTTTTTATTTTAATTATTGTTTTTACATGAATATGGTACCCAGGGCTTGGAGGAGAGTCTCCTCTCCTCCAGACCCTGGGTACCATCCGCACATGAACCGCTTACTTTCCGCATGGTGGGCACAGCCACATGCGGAAAGTAATTGGTTCAATGCATTCCTATGGCGGCGGGTTCCGCAAAAAAGAATGAGCATGCTGCGGATTCTCCCGCTATGCGATTCCGCCGCGGAAAAAACCCGCAGCATGTGCACAGCATTGCAGAATCTCATAGGCCTTAATGAGTTGTATTGTGTAAGCGGTTCCGCCGCGAAAAACCACGGCAAAACCGCTAAGAAACCGCAACGTTGCACATAGCCTTAGCTAACTTTCTATATCACTGTGTTCAAGATAACTAAATGTCACAATATCACTAAGACCCCTTTCCCTGGACATAAAAGAATACACATAGCTTTTCCAGTCACATGCCCAAAATTTACAAGCGCTTACATTAAGCAAACCTATCACATTAACTATTCAAAACCCTGTGAGTACTTTGCCTTCAGGAGATAGAGACACATGTCCCTCAGAGGCCTTCATGGGTGGCGGTAATATGAAGCCTGTAGGAGAGTGGGGAAGGAAAAAGCATGTCAAGGAAAAATCCTCCAGTGCAGAAAGGAGCAGAATTAGATAAGAAGGAATGGAAGAATGCGTTAATGAGTAGAGAGCAGCATCCCAGCCTCAGGTATTTTGAGGTCTTGCTGGACTCTGAAGCATTTTATAAGATGGTAAAGGAAGTGAAAAGACAGAAATGGAGAAGGGTGTATGACAATGTTACTGAATGCTATGCCGACCAGGCTTCTATTCCCTATTCTATTCTATTCTATTACTCTATTCCCGGTCATTTATGTAGATGTCAATCCCTATGCCACCTCCTGTCCACCATCCACTGTAGCTCCATTAATTAATGCAGTTTATAAGAAGAATGATCGAGGAGAGCAGGGAAGACAGGAACCAACAGCTCAGACTGATAATCCACAGCATCCCATAAACAAGCACCAGCATCCATCACTATTTGGTGGAGGGACATCATCATCGTCATCATCTGTATCCCCCTATGCAATCCCCAAAGCTTACACTCTCACTCACAACCTGTTCCCGCAAGGACTTTGGAAATACCAGGAGACAGATACTCTAGTGAGTAGCTTTCCAGTCCCAGTAAAACATCCCATGCCATTTTATAAGAGGATGTGTCAAATACAGAAGGCGCATTCTGCCTCATGGACAAAGTTAGAGAGGCTCACTTAGATTAAAGCAGGAGATCCCTTTTGGACGAGGATGCGACTAGCCCTTGAACCCGACAACCTGCATGTAGAATGGCTTGAATCACATGTACCTGGTGAAGATTTCCTCCATAAGCTTTACGTCTGGGCTAAGAACCGCCTACCAGCCCAGACCCCACTATCCAGGATGTCATGCAGGAAAAAGGAGAATCTGTGGATAGCTTCTTCCACCGATTTAATCAAAAGTTTCAGGATCTCAGATTTGAAATGCAAGTTAATCTCCTATTGGAAGAAGCTTTGACACCAGCATCAGCCACTCCTTGGAACACCACCGAGCTCCAGACCCTAATAGGATATTGACATACTGAATCTGCAATGCACAAAATAACATATACTCTTGCAGTCCACCAGAATACCTAAGAGAAACAACACCTACCACTCAGAGGTTGAGGGCAAACCCCTCAATTTCCTGGTGTGTATTGGTGCAGTCAGACGTGGATCAGGAAAATTGATCTACCCAACCCAGATTTTCCCACTGAAGTAGCACCTTGTGAAGGGGTGGATGGTAACACATAGTACACTCCAATGACCAGACCCCTACACATAGGCCTTGAGCCCACACAGAGCATGTTGTCTCAACTAGTAATCTCATCCACCTGCCCTGTCTGCCTGCTAAGATCAGACCTACTATCAAAACTCCAAGCCAGCATTCGATTTCATGAAGATTGAACTGTCACTGTCACAGTTCCACTCCCCCAGGAATATTCAGCAGAAGTGTACGGCCTCTTTTCTTTACAGGACACACCTATAGACCCTGCATATGCTAAACTGATGGATAGCACAAATCCCAGATTCCCTGTGGGCACAAGGCTCAGAAGATATTTGTAGGCTCCAAGTCCAGTCTGTAAATGTAGAACTAAAACCAGGAGTCCTGCTACCACGGAAACCGCAATACCCGCTGTCCATTGCACAATCTGCAGCTATTACACAACAACTCAAAATCTACCTTGAGAATGGAGCAATCATCCCCACCAAGTCACCTTATAACACCCCATTGTTTCCAGTAAAGGAGAAAACTTCAATGAGGCAACCTACCAAGATCCGCATTGTACATGACTTGCGTGCTATCAATGAATCCACTGTACTGGACACACCCACTGTGCCAAACCCACATACTCTGCTTTCATCAATCCTGACTACCTCTCCGTGGTTCACGGCGATTGACCTGGCCAATACCTTCTTCAGTGTACCACTACACCCTGACAGCCAGTACTTGTTTGCTTTCACGTATGAAGGCCGGCAATATACTGTGACTGTGCTGCCCCAAGGGGCACAGAACAGCCCCTCCATGTTCACTCAGGCCATGCCCACAGTCCTGGAGCCCTGGAAGATGACACATCCAACTGTTACCCTCTCACAGTACGTGGATGACCTACTCCTCTGTGCTGACACCCTGACAGAAGCACAGACTGAGTCCATTTCCCTACTTCAGTTCCTGGCACATAATGGATGCAAATCATCAAAAGATAAGCTGCAATTCTGGAAAGAGAAGGTTGTGCTCCTAGGACACTGCATCTCCCATCAGGCAAAACACCTGACTGAAGACAGAAAAACAGTTGTGCAGAACATACCCCTGCCAGCCAAGCCTACACAACTACAGTTCTTCCTTGGACTTGCACCCTACTGCTGTCCCTAGATCCTGATGCATCTCTACACCTGCAACCCCTGTATGACTGCCTCAAGGAGGCTCCCTTCAGTCTAGCCAAGGGAGCCATAGATAGATTCTACGTACTAAAATCTGCAACCAAATCATGTTCTGCTCTAGGACTACCTCTAACTGGCATCACTGCATGGCCTCCCATCTCCTGCACACCAACATGCTCACTGCTCCAGGTCTTGCTGTGATTTCTGTCTGCTGCCAGCTCCAT
The DNA here is from genome assembly GCA_033576555.1 of Oophaga sylvatica. Lineage (NCBI taxonomy): Eukaryota > Metazoa > Chordata > Amphibia > Anura > Dendrobatidae > Oophaga > Oophaga sylvatica. Next base: position 663,984,632 of record JARQOD010000001.1, read on the forward strand.
GCTTTGTGCCTCTTGTATTCTATGTGCTCTCTGCATGTCTCCTGGCTGTGTACATAGGGTGGCGGCGCCAGAACTCTCTGGTTCTTATGGAGTCAGGGTGCACATGTTTAATTTGTCCCTAATCAATTACAATTAGCCCTCTAGTATTTAGGGCAGCTCCACCCTGTGGATCTTGCCTGTGCAATGTGTTAACTCAGTATCTTACTACTGAGCTGCCAGGTTTTTGCTCTGTTTTCCTCCATCTTTGGAGGCTTTACTCCTAGCCTTGCCTTTTAACTGTTTGTCCGCCTTCCAGGAGGCAGAATATCATGGTCTCTGTGCTCTTGCTTCTGACTTTATCTTGTACTTGTCCTTGCCGCCCTGCACGAGGCAGAATATCCTGGTCCCTGTGTCTTTGTCCCTGTACCTTGTCTCGTGTCTTGTCTTTCCTTGTCTGAACTCTGTCCTACCTCTGCCACTTAAGGCACTGCCACACTTAGCAATCGCACCAGCGATCACGACAACGACACAACCTAGCGAGATCGCTAGTGCGATCGCTATGTGATCACTAGTTAGATTCCAAACACAACTCATCAGCGATCTGTGATTCCAAACACAACTCATCAACGATCTGTATAACGACCTCTGCGGTCCTTGGGAAAACCTAGTCCCACCTGCGACGCTGGTGAAGTCATAAAGGGTGTCACACTCAGCGATTCAGGCTCACCAGCGGGACACCAACAACCAAAAAACGGCTCAGAACGTTCATAAGCGATCAGCGACATCTCAGCAGGGGCCACATCACTGCTACATGTCACACACAGCTAAGTCGCTAATGAGATTGCTACTGCGTCATAAATGGTGACGTAGTAGCGATCTCGCTAGCGATCTTAGTTTCCTTGTCTGTGGTTTCCTTCCCTGCTGTGTCATGCCTAGTGTTCTCTCTGAATCTCTTTCTGCCTCTTGTCCGCAATCCTGCGGTTCTGCTCTGTTCCACTCTGCTTTGCTCCTGCATCTGCAGTAAACTCTTGCTGCAGCCCCTCTCCGCATATCTTTTGGTTCCGCTCTGCGTCACTCCTGCAGCTGCAGAACCTCTTGCTGCAGCTTCTCTCTGCATATTTTGCGGTTCCGCCCTGCTTCTCTTCTGCAGCTGCAGAATCTCTTGCTGCAGCTCCTCTCTGCATACCTTGCGGTTCTGCTTTGCTTTGCTCCTGCAGCTGCAGTAATCTATTGCTGCAGCCCCTCTCCGCATATCTTGCGGTTCCGAGCTGTGTCACTCCTGCAGCTGCAGAACCTCTTGCTGCAGTTTCTCTCAGCATATCTTGCGGTTCCGCCCTGTTTTGCTCCTGCAGCTGCAGAATCTCTTGCTGCAGCTCCTCTCCCCATACCTTGCGGTTCCGCTTTGCTTTGCTCCTGCCACTGCAGAACCTCTTGCTGCTCTACAGCCCTTCCCAGCAGCCTTGCGGTTCTCTTACTGTGCGAACAGGTCTCTACCTTTTCATCCATACACTATTTCTTCCAGTCAGTTCCAGTATCTACATTTTCTGTGTTGACAGGTCTTTACCTGTTCTCCATACACCATTCCTTCCAGTCAGTTCCAGTACCTGCATTTGCTGTGTGAACAGGTCTCTACCTGTTCTCCATACACCATTCCTTCCAGTCAGTTCCAGTATCTGCATTTGCTGTGTGAACAGGCCCGCCAGCCCTGTGTCTCATCCGTGCCTGCCAGCCCTGTGTTCATCCGTGCTTGCCAGCCCTGTGTCTCATCGTGTCCTGCCCGCCCTGTGTCTCATCCGTGCCTGCCAGCCCTGTCTCATCCATGCCTGCCTGCCCTGTGTCTCATCCGTGCCTGCCTGCCCTGTGTCTCATCTGTGCCTGTCTGCCAGTGTCTCAGCCGTGCCACCGTCTCCCCAAGTGGATCACAGCCACAACCAGACATCACCTGAGGGGCACCTGGCAGCTGCTTGCTGCACAAGCCTGACCTCACCATCAAGGACTCCAGTGAAGACTGAGGCAGCTGTCCTAGTCATGCCCCTTCCAGGGTCGTTTGGTTTGTGGCACAGTGGGTCCACAATCCCCTGGCTCACGCCCAACAGTCAGGATGTGAGCGTGACACTACCAGACTACAACAAACTGTTCTGCCTGTTTGTCATGGAGAAGCAAAGCCATGCAACTGGAGTCCTGACACAGCTTCACAGAGGAATCCAACGTCCTCTTAGTTACTGCTCTGCCAGACTTGACCCTGTGGCCTCTGGAGCCCCAATCTGCATGAGAGCCGTGTTCACAACCCACCTGTTGCTGGATAAGACCTCTGATATCATTCTTGGCCCTCAGCTGGAGATAATGGCACCCCATGACATTACTGCCATCCGGGCCCACATCCTGTCTGCCACCTACATCTGCAATGCCCTATTCTGCTCCCAGACAATGTCACCATCTCCAGATGTGCTGTCCTTAACCCAGCTACTCTTCTACCTCCGCCAAGGGGGACAGGATGAAGACCACATCTCTGACACATCAATGGCAGAGGTAGTCGACTCTTAAATGGCTAAATGATTGTCTCGCACTCATGAGGCACGGAACCTCCTGATTTGACTAAAGGGTATGCCACACTAAACAACATCGCTAACGGGATCGCTAAAAAACGTCACTATTTAGCGATCCCGTTAGCGATGTTGTTGTGTGCGGCATCTGTCAGCGACGAGGCCCCTGCTGTGATCTCGCTCGTCGCTGACATCGTTCCGGACCCTATTTAGATCGTCGGCGCCCCGCAGGTAAGTATATATCGCTAAGTGTGGCACCTTTTCTTAGCGATTTAGCGGTACTTTGTACCGCTAAAGTCGTTAAGAAGATCGCTAACCGCGATAGCGTCATTAACTATATCGCTAAGTTAAGCCGCACTTAGCGATATAGAAACAATCCCGCTAGCGATCGCATTAGTATGCGTCTTTATCGCTATCGCTAGCGGGATTGTTTAGTGTGGCAGTACCTTCAGTCACTGATGGACTCTTGGAAGATCCTGACCTGAGACTCTTTGTGGATGGATCAAGACATGCAGACAAAAAGGTCGTTTGCACACGGGCATAACAGTGGTCACAGAAGATAGCGTGCTGCTAGCAAAAACCGCCGGCACCATCCAGTGGCAGAACTGCGTGCCTTTACAGAAGCATGCAAGAGGTCCACTCAACACAAAGCTATGACCAATCTGGAGGGCAAGAGACTTCATCATGGCTAATAGAACTCCTGTCGGATACCACAAAGCCATACAAGAACTGACAGAGTCCTTATTGATGCCAGGAAGAGTTGCTGTGGATAAAAGTGAAGGCGCACAGTGGAGAAACCTCAAGGGAAGCAGTGGGCAGCAGACTGTCTGAAGCAGCACCAAAAGAAGCAGCAGTGATACCACTTGACACAGAAACATCTCACCTGTACTCCTTAATTTATCCGGAAACAGAGGAAAAATAACACCCCTGAAAAAAGATGCTCTGACACTCCAGAAGCATGCATCCAAAGAAGAAAAGAATAAATGGACCCAAGATGGAGCCACACAGGATGAAATACGCCCAAGGATGAACAAAGAAAATGTAAGGCCTCAGAACAAAAGAATCTACATACTTAATGTTGGACAGGAAACAGGGAGCTATAGCATAAGAGTTTTAGTCTTCCCTTTGGGTCTCACACAAAAACACACTCACACACTTACAGGTCCAACAAAATTAGCCACTATGAGATCCTATTTGTAAATACAGTTTAGGATTATATTTCTTTACTATAGTTATTCATATGCAGACTAAGTTTGTTGTTAAGTTAACTAAAACATGTGACCAAAATATGTTCTTAAGTATCATCCATCCCAGATCCTGAGTATAAAGAGGGGACCCACCAGATCCTCCCCGGTGATGTGTCCTTACTAAGAGGTTCAACAGACGTACCCACGAGCCCAGATACGACGGCCCGTACCAAGTCCTGTTGACCACTGCCACAGCAGTCAAGCTTAAAGGAAAGCTCATATGGATCCATGCTTCTCACTGCAAGAAGGTGTCGGATCCGGAGACCAGTGGCGGTTGCCACTCTTCATCCATCTAACACTTATCCTTTATCTAGCCCCACGGGTAGCAAGTAACCAAGGGGCAGTCACTCATGAGGGTATAGTGACTTTATGGTATAATGTCTCCACCCAAAGGGTAACATATCAATTTGATTATTGCCTCATAGTAGAATGCCTAGACCCTATGGCACAGTTTGACATCTGGCTAGGTACACAATTCATCTGTGTCACCACTGCCAGATGGGTGAAGGTTCAAACTGTGAGGATTGGTCACTTGTTGGGTGGCACACTGGTGAAATTGACTGGGGATAACAACCAGTCCAGGCCATGCAACGCAGGAACAGATAGGTAGCCAGCCTATTAGCCCGCATGACCCTGACCAGAGCACCGTTCAAAGACCGGAGGGGCTTTCTAGGTTTAATACTCCCCATCCCTGCCACTCACTACCCCAAGGAGGGATGCATAGTTTTATACCTTACCATTGATAACCCTTCAGAGAATGATCAAGGGCTATACGTACTAAGCTCAAGTACCAAACTTGGGAGATCGGAAGAAGGTGACAGAATGGACAAATTTTGGTTAAGAAATATTGATTCTAGTCCCATCGCAAACAAACAAACAAACTGTAGATGACCCAGTACCACGCGAGCAGATTCTATTAGATTTACTTATAGGATAATAAACTCGCAAATAGAGACAGGATTTACCTGACAAATCCAGGTCAATGGCTTGATATGGGTAGAAGTACGCTGCACTATGGTACAAACCACTCACCATGCATACTGTTAAAGGTACCAAGTAGGCCACAGTAACCCTGTTCCTAACAATCCTGGTAATGAGAGATTCATAAAGCGCCCTGATTACATCAAAGAACACCGGGTAACAGCAAATGCAAATGCAGTCTCACTATACCACACCATACAGAACAAGTAAACCAAATCTTACATAGAACACTCCACACAGTAGGAACACTAGTTCTATTTGAAGAGAAGCCACGACAAGGAGTCTTGCTAAGTTATTATCTGACCGATACATGTCATGCCAGAACACGAAGAAGCCGCATCCAACAGACTGCAGGATATAAGGCCAACTATTACACATATCGCACTGGGCTATGTGGGGACATGTAAAATTAGCCAGGTAATTGTAATTATACACCAATGAAACTATGCAGTCGCTATGGAAAAGTCGAATGTCGCATCCACATTTCGTTCATGCACCATGACAGTACTCCCCTCTACGAAGGGCCCGACTCATGACCAGTCTCCGGTAAAGTGTAAAGAGTCCGAACCTACAATGCGTTATCCGTGCAGGACCCTCATCTACTAGATCCATCCGCTTCCACATGAACTTTCAATTCATATACCAGAAGATGGAGGTAGAGGATGGTATATGGTGCCAATATTAATAGTATGACTTGTGATAACACAAAAATGTAAAGTGGAGGATCCAGCAAAGCTCGTAATTATAACTAGACTGTATGCCGTAAGAATCTGGGACCCAACCTCAGGACCACTCTAGTTTATTTTCGGTAGACAACTACGATCGTCCTCATCTAGACCAGAACTTCCTCCTATCAGCCATCCGTTTGTAAGGTTCTCCGTAACCTTCAGTCTTAAGCGATCTGGAACTATCAGTCTCCCTGGAAGTCCCACAGGGGCGTCCCCCTGAGCCCCCAATACCTCCCCCTCAAGCTCAGAGCATACAGCTGACACTACAACTCCCTCCTGAGGAATAGGAACCGGATCATCCGTCTTCCCGACCCCTGGTAAAGTACGAGATAAAGCATCAGGAAGCAACTTTATTGAGCAGTCATATGTGCGATGAGGAGGTAACTCTTTACACCCCTCCTCTGAGAACACCTCCCAAAAGTCCTCCAGAAAAGGAGGCAAAGTCCCAGGCACAACCGCACCGATGACCGTGCTCATGCAGTTATTCTTGCAAAATTCACCCCACTGGCTTATCTTTCTGGATTGCCAATCAATCACTGGGTTATGTTTAGCCAACCAAGGAAGTCCCAACACAATAGGAGCAGGCAGACCCTCCAACACATAACAAGACAATTGCTCTTTATGTATTGCCCCTACTCGAAGATCTATGTTATGAACAGCTTGTACCAAGCTACCTTGACCAAGAGGTCTAGAATCAATAGAGAGTATAGGACCGGTTTGGCCAATACACTCAGTTGCATACCATGCACCTGGGCAAACCGAGCGTCCACCAGATTAGCCCCGGACCCACTATCAAGAAAAACAGAAATCCTCTCAGTTCTAGTACCAATCACCACCTCCGCAGGCACGAGAAACTGAGAGGGATTTGGGGACGAAATACACACTCCCAGGTTAACTCCTTGGTTCAAAGAGGTCCGGGATGGACACCCCCCAACAAAATGTCCCTCTCTCCCGCAAAAGTAACACCTTCTAGTCTTGCGGCGCACCGCTGATTCCCTCCTACAAAATGATGTCCCTCCCAACTGCATGGGTTCCTCAGAACAGACCAGGGGAACCTCAGTATAAGGGACTTTAGTAGTAGGTGGAGTCATCACGGGGGGCGGAGTTACCTCGCGTCTTCCCCGAAGACGTCTATCAATGCGAATAGCGAGGGCCATCGCAGCCTCCAGTGATGGAGGAGAATCATACTGAGCCAACACATCTTTTAATTTGTCAGACAACCCTTGACAAAACTGGCTCCTAAGAGCTGGGTCATTCCACTGAGTATCTGTTGCCCATCTACGGAACTCAGAAGAATATTCCTCCGCTGGACGATTTCCTTGCCGTATTTTACGTAACCTTGTTTCAGCAAGGGAGACTCGATCCGGATCATCATATACCAGACCCAGGGCAGTAAAAAATCGATCCACTGACTGGAGATCTGGGGAGCCTGGAGGAATAGAGAATGCCCAAGATTGAGGGTCCCCTTGTAAGAGCGAGATAACAATTCCCACCCTCTGCTCTTCACTCCCAGATGACCGAGGCCGCAGCCGAAAGTACAATTTACATGCCTCCCGGAAAGTAAAAAATTTGTCCCGCCCACCAGTGAACCTGTCCGGGAGAGCAACCTTAGGTTCAGATCTGGTTTGCTCCGGGGGGGACAAAACCTTGGACTTAATGTCTGCCAACTCCATGGACAATCCCTGCAACTGCCGGGCCAGCTGGGCTACTGGATCCATGACAGCTGAGGAGAATCTTTAGTATGGGCCGGTGAAAATGTCACGCTGTATAGCAGATATATATATGTGATGACAATAATCTATATCAAAAGGGCAACATACTATATAACATGCGCATAGATATATGATAACATAGATTTACCTGACAGAAAGTCCAGTGGGTCAATACGGAATCCGTTATACGCTGTCTCCGGCTAGAGGGTGACCGGGGGCTAAGCTGACCCTAATTGGGGTCCTAACTAAACCCTCAACCTGGAGGTACTGTTAAAGGTACAGAGGTCCAGGCCACCAGCGTAAACCCTGTCTCCTATCAATCCCTGCCAACTGTATTCTAGTCCTAAGAAGGACCCTGAATACCACCAAAGGGAATGACCAGGTAACGGTTAATGAACAGAAAGACATACAAGAAAGATAAGAAATAAAGTAAATAAAGTCTTACATACAACACTCACACACAGTAGGAACACCTTAGGTCTCAGAGAAAAACTATATGCTGTAAGAGAAAAAACAACTAAGGAGCTCTTAGCTTAAGTATTCTCAGAACCGATCCAGTCTGCTAAACTACATGAATGCTTTAAACCGGCATCCAACCCCCAGACTGGCAGGAATATAAAGGAAACTAATTAGAACATAATCAAAAGCAGCCGGGCGAGGCTGGAACTGTCTTAGAAGTGACGTAGGTACAAATTATTGTCTAACCAAAAATGATAACAGCAGCCAGCTGAAACAAATGCAAACAGACGACTCGTGCGATGACCCATGACAGTACCAGGAGCCAAATTCCTATTAGATTTGACTTATGAGGATAAACTCGCAATAGAGACAGGATTCTCTGACTCCAACGTCTGGCTTGAATAGGTAAAGTACGCTGTCACTAGTGCAAACCACTCCGCATGCATAGCTTGTACCATGGCTTGACCTAATTTAGGCACAGTACCTTTCCTAACAGATCCAAGGGTAGATGAGGAGGGATTCATATGCGCCCTGTCACTGTACATAAACAACCACGCGGGTAACTAGCAAAAATGCCAAACTGCATCTCACTTATACCCACCTTACAGAAGCAAGGAACCAACTGGTCATGGGATCACTCCCTACCTAGGGAACTACACTTCTTTTGAACGAGATGGCCCCGAAAGGCATGTTGACAAGTTACCATCTGACTACTATAGCTATGTCATCCAGAAACCGGAGAGAAGCCGATACAATGATTCATTGTTGTTAGGCCAAGTTTACCACTTGCCTGACGTGTATTGGCTATGTGGGGACATGAAAATTAGGCCAGATTGTATATCCCTTGGAAACTATGGTGCGCTATGGTAAAAGCCCTCATGCCCTTCCATTTATTTGTTCTGCCTGACTGGGATCAGGCCCTCTGAAAAGGCCAATTACCCCAGAAGATAAAGAGTGAACTACAAGGTTCCTTCGACCCTCATATCTACATAGATGCTCTCGGGGTTCCACATTGAGTACCTGACAAATTCAAAGCCAGGAATGAGGTAGCAGATGGATTTGAATTAATCATTCCCCTGATTGGAATAAACAAAAATGTGAAATGGATAAATCAGCAAAGGTTCGCTAATTTAACTAGAGATGCGTAAGGAAACTCACTGAGCAACTAGGCCCCACATCTATTATGGCTTTCTAAAACAGGATGGCCCTAGACATGATCTTGGCAGAAAAGAGGTGGAGTCTGTAAGATGATAGGTACTAGTTGTTGCACTTATATACCTAACAACACAGATCCAGATGGGAGCATATCCGGAGCACTCAAAGCACCTTACTGATATATCCGAGGAACTAGCCCGAAACTCAGGGGTAGAGGATAACTTGGACACCTGGTTTGGATGGTTGGGATGGGTGGCAAAGAGTACTCACAAAATTTGGAATAGCTATCCTATATGTTTTAATTATATTAGCTTTAATTCAATGCTGCATAGTTCATTGCCCAAGAATATGATGATAGAAACCATGACCACAGCGATAGCCATACATCCTGACTTCGATGACCTACTCGGTGATTCATGCCGCGGTGAAACCATGGAAGAAATGCCATATCCACCTCCCCCGCCGGAATATGCCTTCCTGAAACACACCGATGAGGGAGAGAGTAGGGTCTGACTTCCTCCTGCGCAAGTCCGTTAACAGAGGGCCCGTCTACTAGAGATGTGTAATCTTGTATACGGTGAAGATTAGCTCAGCTAGTTGCACGAAGATTGTTGTAGTTAGGAGTGGAAGGACAGACCGATAGGCTCGACGAGATTAGGGTTTGATTTTGTATATCTCCAAATGGAGGACTGTTAAGGATATGAAATCGGTGTTTAGTTATGAAGATATCCAAACTATAGATGGATAGATGCTTACACCTAAAACATGGACACTCATATTCAATATTGACGCTTTTATTATATACTGAAATAGAATGTTGATGTGGCTTTTAAACTATCTCTGCCAACACATTACAACACTGTAACTTTTGGTGTGTTGTTTGCCATATTGACCTCTGGTAGATGTTGGCACAATGAGTCCGAGGTAATCAAGAAAAAAGCAGAAATGTTCCTGTGTCCAGGAGCCATTGTTCTTATATCAATATCAGCACCCCAAAGAATCAAAAATCTTTAACAATAGGCAAATGAGGTAATGCATTGGAAAAGTACCTTGCTTTTTCCATAAATACTCTGCATTTCAGACAATAAACAGGAATCATTTGAGACACAACGCTCTGTGTACTGTGATTTCCCCGGCCGTAAGCTTGTCACATATAATTTGGCAGCATACATTTAAGATAAGAACACACGCATCCTGTGTGACCTAACACTCCGTCCACTCTTTAACTTTCTAAACTATCGCCACAATTATCTCTCTCAAGGGACTCTATATTATTTGAAGCTATATATACACAATTATCTCCTCCTCATTTAGTGTCGCTACTCTATGGGCTGCTCTTAAGAAAGAGGATAGTTGAAACTACCTTTTGTTTTGCAACCTCTTGGGAAACCGAATTATAACAGTTGCTCTCCCCAGAAAATTGGTGTAACATTTCCCCCTACCTCACAGAATCTCCATATTTTGTAAACTGCAGAAAATAAAAATTTTAAAGTCTCTCTAGGGGTGCTGAACCACATCCATGGTCCACTTCTTTTACTCTCAGTATTTTGATCTCTGCTGGAGATGTGAAAATGAAAAGGGTACTTGTGAAGGAAACCCGGTTCCTTCCACGTCACCAATGTGACGTAACTACACAGTCACAGCTCTCCGGCGCCCCCTTTGTCTCTCAAGTCTGTAAGGGAACTGCACCTAGAGCAAATGGCCGTCGGGGAGGATGTCCTGTTACCCACTGGGTATTCTAAGATTCGTGATCAGAGTAAAAGCATCAGCCCAAAATTAATTTTATGGTTTAATTGCCTTAAGGGTGCACTAGATAATAACAGAAATATACAGTAAGCTATACAACGGAATTACAGTGGATTTGCAGTCAGAGTAAAATACAACAATAATGGTACAAGGCTTAGAGGTATTAAGCTAGAGGTCAATGTTACCAGCTGTAGGTTGCATGTGGACGCCGGGAGCTCTGCGATCCACAGGTAAGAATCTTATTTGCCGGACAGTCCCCAAAACGTGTGCCACTGCTCCCTTGGCAGATCTGTCCCCTGTTCTTTCTTAGATCATCATCGTCTTGTTCTTTTGTGAGAATAGGGAGAGTCTGCCATCTGCTCACAGTTCTTAAACCTGCTAGGTCCCTCCCCTCAGTGTCAGAGGGTGGGCTAATAATCTCCACCCTTCCGCTCCCTGCAGAATTTATTCCCAATATCTAAGAAAAGGGTTAACTGTTATGTTTTGGTAGCTGAGGAGAGCAGGCAAAAACGGCAATACATCAGAGAGGTTGGAATCTACTGGATTTCAGTACCCTGACTTTCCACCACAACTAATGGCAGCCGTGGAACATTCCTACGTTGGTCCTAGACGCCTCGTCACAGCCTGAGAGGATAACTACACCTAAAGATAGAAAGAGGAAAGCTATCTGCCCCGGAGCACATCCCCAAAGAACATAGGAAGCCCCCAAACATGTAATGGCGGTTAGACAAGAGGAAATACAGACACAGACAGAAAATAGTATGAGCAAACGTTGGGGCCCAATCTGCCTAGACAGAAACGGATAGGAAGGATACTTACTGCAATCCAAAAAACCCTAAAAAAAAGCCAACGCTACTAATTGCAAAAACACCTGAGATCACACGACCTCTAGCACCTAAATTAGTTCTCTGGTGTAACAAAACTCAGCCGCAGCCACTGAAAAAACTGGAAAAGGCAAATGAACAAACAACAGTGGCTCCAGAGGAACCGAGAGGGGCCCAAGCCCCCGGGGAGGGGAACCTGGCCAACCTCACAGAAATGCAGAGAAAAATGCAAATGGCAAGCACAAAAACAAAAAACAGAAAATATCTTATCTGACAGCAGGAGAAGAGGCAAGACTCAGCAAGCTTCCAAGTGAACCAGGAAACAAAGTTGAGACAGGAACAATTGATCACCGGCAACCATGATGGGGGGAAACCTCCCTTATATCCAGCCAGTCTGTAATTCCTGATTGCCAAACCTCATTGAATGGTTCAGTACTGTTTGTAACCACCAGAGGGAGCTTCTGATTAGAATTCATTTCTAAAACATTCATAACAGTACCCCCCCTTGAGGAGGGGTCACCGAACCCTCATTTGTGCTACCAGGTCGGTCAGGATGAGCTCTGTGATACGCACAGATCAGTCTCCTAGCATGGATGTCCGAAGCAAACACCCAAGAATTGTCCTCCTGACCATAACCTCTGCACTTAACCAAATACTGGAGTTTCCGTCTAGAAAAACGAGAATCCAATATTTTCTCAACCACATACTCCAGATTGCCCTCAGCCAAAACAGGGTCAGGAGGCGCAGTCATAGGAACCACTGGCTCTACAAACCTCTTCAATAAGGACTTGTGGAACACGTTATGGATCTTAAATGTCCCTGGACGAAGTAAACGAAAGGAAACAGGATTAAGAATCTCCATGATCTTATAAGGTCCAATGAACCTAGGCTTAAACTTAGGAGATGCAACTCTCATAGGGATATTTCTTGAGGACAACCAGACCAAGTCCCCCATTTTAAACCGAGGACCATCAGTCCTATGCCGGTTGGCAAACCGCTGGGCCTTCTCCTGAGAGAGGGACAACCTCTCCACTACCTGGTCCCAAATCTGCTGCATACGCTCCCACAACAGAGTCAACACCCGGACAGACAGAAGCCTCCGTCTTTCCCGAAGAAAATCTAGGGTGAAACCCAAAATTGCAGAAAAATGGAGACACAAAGTGGCAGAGCTTGCCCTATTATTAAGAGCAAACTCAGCCAAAGGCAAAAAAGAGACCCAGTCATCTTGATCAGCAGACACAAAGCATCTCAGATAAGTCTCCAATGTCTGGTTTGTTCTCTCCGTTTGTCCATTGGTCTGAGGATGAAAAGCAGAGGAGAAGGACAATTGAACACCAAGTTTAGAACAAAAGTCCTCCAAAATCTGGAAACAAACTGGACTCCTCTGTCAGACACAATGTTCTCAAGAATGCCGTGTAACCGAACCACGTGCTGAAGGAACAAAGGCACCAACTCGGAGGAGGAAGGCAACTTAGGTAATGGCACAAGATGTATCATCTTGGAAAACCTATCACAAATCACCCAGATAACGGTCATACTCTGAGAAACAGGGAGGTCGGAAATAAAATCCATAGAGATATGGGTCCATGGTCTCTTGGCACAGGCAATGGCATTAACAAACCACTAGAGCGAGAGCAAGGCTTGGAGCGAGAGCAAGTCCCACAGGACTGCACAAACTCCCTGACGTCACGAGACAAAGTAGGCCACCAAAAGGACCGACTCACCAAGTCTCGGTACCAAAAATTCCGGGATGACCGGCCATCGCGGAACAATGAATCTCAGACATCACACTCTTCTTCCACTGGTCTGGGACAAACAATTTCCCAACAGGCAGCGCTCGATTTATCCTCCTGACACCCTTTCAGAGCCAGTCTCAAATTGGGCAGATGGCGGAAAGAACTACACCCTCTTTCAAAATAACAGCAGGGATCAGATAACTCAGGAGAATCCGCAAGGAAACTCCTCAAGAGGGCATCCGCCTTAACATTCTTAGTGCCAGGAAGAAAGGAAAACCACAAAATTAAAACATGTGAAAAACAAGGCCCACCTGGCCTGTCTAGGATTAAGTCGCTTGGCTGATTCCAGATAAACCAGATTCTTATGGTCCGTAGGACCACCACCTGATGTTTGGCTCCTCCAGCCAATGTCTCCACTCTTCAAAAGCCCACTTCATGGCCAATAACTCCCGATTACCCCACGTCATAATTACGTTCAGTTGGAGAAAATTTTCGAGAGAAAAAAGCACAAGGTTACTTTAGAGGTCTCAGGATCTCTTTGGGACAAAATGGCACCTGCCCAATTTCAGAGGCATCAACCTCCACCTGAAATGGCAGAGAAACATCAGGCTGCCATGGAACAGGAGCAGAAGCGAATCTCTGTTTAAGTTCCTGAAACGCAGAGACTGCCTCAGGAGGCCAATTCACCACATCAGAACCCTTTTTGGTCAAATCAGTCAATGGTTTAACAATACCGGAGAAATTACCAATAAATTTACGATAAAAATTGGCAAAACCCAAGAATCTCTGAAGAGCCTTTAATGAAGTAGGTTGGACCCAATCACAGATGGCCTGAACCTTGACCGGGTCCATTTCAATAACAGATGGAGACAAAATGAATCCCAGAAATGAGATCTCTGTACGCCAAAAAGACACTTTGATCCCTTCACATACAGAGCATTCTCTCTCAAAATCTGGAACACAGTCCGAACATGTTTCACATGAGAGTCCCAGCATTGGAAAAAATCAAGATATCATTAAAATAAACAATCAGAAATTTATCCACAAAATCCCTGAAAATGTCATTCATGAAGGACTGGAAGACGGAAGGAGCATTAGTGAGCCCAAAGGGCATCACTAGGTACTCAAAATGCCCCTCTGGGGTATTAAACGCAGTCTTCCATTCATCCCCGTGCTTAATGCGAATAAGGTTATACGCCCCCCTGAGGTCAAGCTTGGTAAACCAAGTAGCACTTTCACCCTGGAAAACAGGTCAGAATCAAGGGTAAAGGACATTGATATTTCACAGTGATATTGTTCAAGAGACGATAATCAATACACGGCCTTAATGACCCATCCTTTTTGGCCACAAAGAAAAAACCGGCACCCAATGGTGAAGAGGATGGTCTGATATGACCCTTCTCCAATGACTCCTTGATATAAGACCGCATAGCGTCATGTTCAGGTACAGACAAGTTAAAAAGGCGACCCTTAGGGAATTTACTACCAGGCACTAATTCAATAGCGCAGTCATAGCTCCTATGGGGGGGCAAGGATGCAGATTTACTTTCGCTAAACACATCAGAAAAATCAGTCAAAAAGTCAGGAACATCTTGAGCCTGGGGAGAGGAAGAAAAAACAGGAGTGTTGGTACTAACACATTGGCAGCCCCAACTGGTCACAGACACAGATTTCCAATCCAAAACAGGATTATGAGACTGTAACCAAGGGAAACCTAGTACAATAATGTCATGCAGATTATACAACACCAAAAATTTGCAACTCTCCTGATGATCAGGTTCAACCCTCATTATCACCTGAGTAGAAAACTGGGGTTTATTCTCAGCCAAAGGGGTAGAATCAATCCCCAGTAGGGGAATAGACTTCCGCAGGGGCATCAAGGGAAACCCACAACGTTTAGCAAAATCAAAATCCATCAGGTTAATAGCTGCTCCCGAATCAACAAAAGCCTGAGCAGAAAATGTGGATAGGGAGCAAATCAGGGTAACAGTCAACAGAAATTTAGTCTGAACACTACCCAAGACAACTGAGCGTGCAAAACGTCTTCCCCGCTTAGGGCAGACTGAAATAGCATGAGAGGTATCACCACAGTAGAAACATAACCCATTGCGTTTTCGAAACTCATGACGCTGTGCCCCAGAAGCCACTCTATCACACTGCATGGTTCAGAAGCTGGTTCACAAGGCAACATTATTCCACGCATACTTCTACGCTCACGCAAACGTCTGTCAATTTGAATCGCTAATGACATAGAATCATTGAGACCAGAGGGAGCAGGGAAACCCACCATAACATCTTTTACATTCTCTGACAGACCCTTCCGAAAAAGAGCTGCCAAAGCATCATCATTCCATTTGGTCAGGACTGCCCATTTCAGAATTTCTGACAGTACAATTCAGCGTCCTCAAGCCCCTGATTTAATGCCAACAAGGTTTTTTCAGCTTGATCAGTGACATTAGGTTCATTCGTACAATAACCCCAGAGCCATAAAAAATGCATCAACATTACTCAAAACAGGGTCCCCAGGTGTCAGGGAAAAAGCCCAATCCTGAGGATTACCACGCAGGAGAGAGATGACAATTTGAACCTGCTGTGCTGCGTTCCCTGAGGTCTTAGGTTTTAGGGCAAAAAACAACTTACAGTTATTTTTGAAATTCAGAAATTTAGCTCGATCCCCCAAAAACAAATCTGGCATGGGGATCCTGGGTTCCACAACTGGCAACCTAGCAAGAAAGGTAGCAATACTCCGAAGCTCAGTGGCAAGCTGATCCACACAGCCAGACAACTGTGCAAACTCCATTAAGAAGAAAAAAAAAATCCTCCTCAGCACCCAGAGAAAAAGAGGGAAAAAATGCAACAAACAGAAAAAAAAAATCTCTGACAACTCTGACAACCTTTTTTTGTTTTAACACTATTTTTCCCTTCTGTGAGTACCATACAATTTTCAATTGGGCCGGTGATACTGTTATGTTTTGGTAGCTGAGGAGAGCAGGCAAAAACGGCAATACACCATCTCTGGATGGAATCTACTGGATTGCAGTACCCTGACTAACCACCACAACTAAAGGCAGCCGTGGAGCGTTCCTACGTTGGTCCTAGAGCCTCGTCACAGCCTGAGAGGATAACTACACCTAAAGATAGAAAGAGGAAAGCTATCTGCCCCGGAGCACATCCCCAAAGAACATAGGAAGCCCCCAAACATGTAATGGCGGTTAGACAAGAGGAAATACAGACACAGACAGAAAATAGTATGAGCAAACGTTGGGGCCCAATCTGCCTAGACAGAAACGGATAGGAAGGATACTTACTGCAATCCAAAAAACCCTAAAAAAAAGCCAACGCTATTAATTGCAAAAACACCTGAGATCACACGACCTCTACCACCTAAATTAGTTCTCTGGTGTAACAAAACTCAGCCACAGCCACTGAAAAAACTGGAAAAGGCAAATGAGCAAACAACAGTGGCTCCAGAGGAACCGAGAGGGGCCCAAGCCCCCCGGGGAGGGGAACCTGGCCAACCTCACAGAAATGCAGAGAAAAATGCAAATGGCAAGCACAAAAACAAAAAACAGAAAATATCTTATCTGACAGCAGGAGAAGAGGCAAGACTCAGCAAGCTTCCAAGTGAACCAGGAAACAAAGTTGAGACAGGAACAATTGATCACCGGCAACCATGATGGGGGGAAACCTCCCTTATATCCAGCCAGTCTGTAATTCCTGATTTCCAATCCTCATTGAATGTTCAGTACTGTTTGTAACCACCAGAGGGAGCTTCTGCTCAGAATTCATTTCTAAAACATTCATAACAGTTAACTTTCACCAGGACAATCGGATCAGGACACGAGAGGTACCAGTGAATGCAGTTTGTTTGCCTGTCGCGTGGAGATCATACATGGCCTGATTGGCCCTCCACAGCGACCCAATTTCTATATCTCTGGTTCCCGAGCCTTCACCGACTCTGGAGTCGCACTGTCAGATGTGCGAGGTCCACAGGATCATGCAGATATTTTTTATGAGTCTGTACCTCGAAAGGCGTGCTCATAATTCATAATCCTAGAAAGGAGTTGTTGTGGCTGGGAGAGACAATGGATGTGTTTTCTGTGTCTAGCTGACAGGTATAATCTAATTGAAGCCCCCAGGCACCTCCAGGCCCCATGCTGGCTCCGTACTAAAGCTTTGAAGTCCTGTTTTGGCCTTATCTCATTATCATACTAAAAGACCTAGCTATTCAATATTGGAACACTAAATCCTGTTTTCTTCAATATGCCTACAGGCCATGGGGGTTAGGAGCAGTTAGCTGCCTGTGGCTCTGTGAACTCAGACAAAATGGCACCTAGTACAGGCCAAGCTCAGGCATGAGGCGAGCATTATGCCCCATATCCAAGATGGTGGCTGTTCCTTCATCACACCTCCCTGCTTTAGAGGGCTCTAAGGGGTATCACATTCATGTGTTCCCCATGCGCCCTTCTGCACCCTCTCCTTGCCGGGACAACCCATCAGCGTTACCATGGTCCCTGCTTCTTTTTTGCGAATGGTGAAGTGTTATTGCTGGAGAGCGAGGCTCCAGCGTAGCAACCTCACATTCGTCCCAGAGACTGTGTGTAACCAGCTGAGGGGGTTGTGGTCTGTTTCCACGGTGAATTGGCATCTGTACAAGTATGGCTGCAAACACTGCAGGGCCCACACAATTGCCAGACATTCCTTCTCCATCGTGGAATAGGCCACTTCCCTCAGCAGGAGCTTCCGGCTCAGGTACAAAACGGGGTGTTCATGGCCTGTAGTGTCGACCTGGCTGAGCACAGCACCGAGGCCGAAGTCGCTGGCGTCGGTCTGCACTAAGAACGGCCGCGTGAAGGCGGCTGCCTGTAGTAGAGGAGAGCTAGAAAGGGCGGTCTTGAGCGCCTGAAAGTTGTCTCACAGGCGACTGTCCAGTCGACTGCGACGGGCAGCTTTTTCTTGGTGAGGTCAGTCAGGGGCTTGGCCAGGGCGCTATAGTGTGGAACAAACCTCCTATAGTACCCAGCAGTCCCCCAGAAGGATATCACCTGCTTCTTGGTCTTGGGGGTGGGCCAGGATGCAATGGCATCCACCTTTCCGGGCTCTGGCTTCAGAGCTCCCCCACCTTCCCAGTATCCCAGGTAATGGACCTCACTCATACCCAGCTGGCATTTTTCCAGCTTAATGGTCAAGCCTGCTCGCTGGATCCGCCTGAGCCCCTTCGCCAGGTGCTCTAGGTGATTCTCCCAGGTGGGACTGAAGATGGCAATGTCATCCAGGTACGCGGTCGCATACCCTTCCAGTCCCTCGAGCAGCGTGTTGACAATCCGCTGAAAAGGGGCAGGGGCATTCTTCATGCCAAAGGACATCACCGTGGACTCGTACAGTTCGAATGGGGTGATAAAAGCAGAGCGTTCCCATGCCCCAGGGGTCAGGGGAATCTGCCAATACCCCCTGCTCAGATCCATGATGGTCAGGTACTTGGCCCCAGCCAGCTGGTCGAGCAGGTCATCGATGCGCGGCATTGGCTACGCATCGGTGACCGTCACAGCGTTGAGACCCCGGTAATCCATGCAAAACCGAGTAGTTCGGTCCTTTTTAGGGACTAGGACTACAGGCGAAGCCCACGCGCTGTTGGATGCTTGGATCGCCCCCAGCTTCAGCATCTCGTCTATATCTTGGTGTATTTGCTGCTGCACCTCAAGAGAAACCTGATCGGGGGTGATTGCCGGTGTCCATGTCATGGACGGCTGTCTAAGTCTTCCGGGCAGGCTGCTGAACAGCTCCCGAAAGGGGTGTAGGGTGACCCCCAGCAGGGAACGATGGTCCTCCGAGAGCTGGTGGCCAACCCCCACATCCTTGATGGATCCACCCGCCTTGGCTTGGGTGAGCAGATCCAGGAGGGTTTCTGCCTCTCCTTCCTTGGGAGGTTGCAAGCCTCCCGCTCATGATGGGCCTTCATCATGTTCACATGGAAGGCCTTCCTCCTTCCAGGGCGTGGTTCAGGTTGACCAGGTAGGTGATGGCGTTGAGCTTCTGGTGCACAAGGTATGGACCCTCCCAGGCCGCCTGAAGCTTGTTTTGAGGTACGGGGACCAGTACCCTACCTTTTGACCCACCTGATAGGTCCGCTCACAAGCATTCTGGTCATACCACCGCTTCTGGTCAGCCTGGGCTTGGGCCATATTGTCATGCACCAGCCGTGTCAAGGCCATCATTCGGTCCTGGAAGCACACCACATACTCAATGACCGACACTCCAGGGTGCTCCCTTGGCAGATCTGTCACCTGTTACTTCTTAGATCATCATCGTCTTGTTCTTCTGTGAGAATAGGGAGAGTCTGCCATCCCTTCACAGTTCTTAAACCTGCTAGGTCCCTCCCCTCAGTGTAAGAGGGTGGGCAAATAATTTCCACCCTTCAGCTCCCTGCAGAATTTATTCCCAATATCTAAGAAAGGGGTTAACTTTTTCCAGGATGATCGGATCAGGACACGAGCGGTACCAGTGAATGCAGTTAGTTTTGCCTGTCCCGTGGAGATCAAACATGGCGCGATTGGCCCTCCACAGCGACCCAATCTCTATATCTCAGGTCCCCGAGCCATCACTGACTCGGGAGTCACACTGTCAGATGCCCGAGGTCCACAGGATTACGCAGATATTTTTTATGAGTCTATACCTCGAAAGGCGTGCTCATAATTCATAATCCTAGAACGGAGTCGTAGTGGCTGGGAGAGACAATGGATGTGTTTTCTGTGTCTAGCTGACAGGTATAATCTAATTGAAGCCCCCAGGCACCTCCAGGCCCCATGCTGGCGTGGCTCCATATTAAAGCTTTGAAGTCCTGTTTTGGCCTTATCTCATTATCATACTAAAAGACCTAGCTATTCAACATTGGAGCACTAAATCCTGTTTTCTTCAATATGCCTACAGGCAATGGGGGTTAGGAGCAGTTAGCTGCCTGCGGCTCTGTGAACTCAGACAAAATGGCACTTATGACAGGCCAAGCTCAGACATGAGGCGAGCATTATGCCCCATATCCAAGATGGTGGCTGTTCCTTCATCACAGTACTCATACACGCATATGATGGATTAGGTAGGCCAAATGTCAACAATCATCATGCATTGCTTCATATAAGCAGCTTATCAGTCAGGGCCTGCTCCAGGTTTTTATGGGCCCCGGGCGAAAGAGTCTCAGTGGGCCCCTTTAACACAGACCACGATTCATGATGCACAGATACTGCAGAGAAATATGGGTATAGTACAATGCCAAACACTTCACTTCTTCCATTACATGAGTGATATGTATTGTAAATTCTACAATAGCTCAAAAACCGCCAAATCCTCACAGAGCACAGTACAAACTGGACAGTACAGTCCTCCATACAATATTATGGGCACCACATAGTCCTCCATGCAGTATTATTGGCCAAATATAATGCTCCATAAAGAATATTGGACCCCAAATAATGCTCCATACAGGATACTGGTCCCCATATAATGCTCCATACAAAATATGGAGCTCTCCTCTGCACTGTGCTGCATTCTGCACTGTTACGGCTCTGGAAAGGGCGCTGTGGAAAGACTCCCCATCATCATCACCTCCCCATCATCATCGCCTCCTCATCATCATTGCTGCCCCATCATTATCATTGCCTCCGGGCTCCGGCTCTTCACCACCATCACTGCCTCCCCGCCACCACCAACACACAAACAGCACCACACACAGACAGCACCACAGCACTCTCTCACATACACACACACTGATACACAACACACACACACACTGATACACACAGACACACACCTCACATCTCACCTGTCCGGCGTCCGCGCTCTCTCTGCCACAGCAGATGACGTCATTCAGGGGTGCTGCTGTAACAGGAAGCGCGGGCGCCATGCAGGCGCCCCTGGAGCCCGGAGCTGCGGCAGCGGAGGCACGGGGAGAGGTGATTATTGCGCCGGCTGCTGCCGGGGCCCTGAGCAAGCGGCGGGGCCCAGTGGTGGCGCTGGTACCGCTCTCATCCGCTAACAGGTGCCGGGGTGCCTGACGGCGATTGGGCCCCCCGCCTGCTCAGGTCCCCGGCACTTGCCCGGGTATGCCGGGTGCTGACGCCGGCCCTGTTATCAGTTCTTCAGAACATTGAGCCATTGGTTTCTGTTTAAAAAATGTGAGGAATGCTTATCTTTTCTAGATAACCAAAACAAATCAGGACTCTAAAGCCCCCCCGTCACACTAAGCGAGATCACTGAAGCGTCACAGATTTTGTGATGCAACAGCGACCTAGCCAGCGATCTCGCTTATTGTGACACGCAGCGACGACCTGCCCCCCTGCTGGGTATCGCTGATTGTCGTCGAATAGCCTGGACCATTTTTTCATTGTTGGTGTCCCGCTGGCCAGCCCGCATCGCTGCGTGTGACAGCGGGAGACCAACGATCAGAGAGCTCCCAGCACTGTACAGCAGAAGCTGGGAGCTGGTATCCAGGGTACACATCGGGTAACTAAGCGTAGCGCTTAGTTACCCGATGTATACCCTGGATACCAGCTCCCAGCGCGGTACAGCAGAAGCTGGTAGCTGGTATCCAGTGTACACATTGGGTAACTAAGCGCCGCGCAGCTCTTAGTTACCCGATGTTTAGCCTGGATACCAGCATGCTCGCTGGTCCTGATTAGGGATGAGCGATATTGCCCGAAATCGTATTGGAATTCCGATTTCCGATATTTGAAAAATATCGGATATCGGAATTTCTGATTTCCGATATCAATGCAAGTCAATGGGAGAAAAAAATCGGAATTACAAAATGACCACTACAGTGCTATATAATGGATAAAATGGAGGGGAAACACCTCAGGATAATGGGGAAGGAGTATGCAGAGGCAGAGGAGCAAAAAAATCGCTAGAAAAATGCACAGAGCGAAAACTGTAGCAGGAAAACTGGTCGCCATCTTCTTAACAGCGGTGTTTTTTCTTTGGGTTAGGATTAGTTGGGGTAGGGTTAGGGTTTATGGTTAGTAGGGTAAGGGTTAGGGTTAGAGCGAGCGTTGTCGAAACATGGTTTGGAGCAGGAGGTACCCGTGCCCTTGGGCACTCCAGAGAACCTGCTGGCGATGCTGGAACTCAGTTTACACTTTGGGGGAAGCACCTGTGTCCGCACTTCACTGCCAAGAAACAGCCGGCAGCTGGCTGGATCCCGCCTCTTGTGCTTCTGCCTATAGGTGTTTGGCATCTGTCGTCCTTTTTTTCCACTTTGGTCTAACGAGGTACAGATGGCGGTACTGTTGCCGAAACACAGCGCTTGAAATGCATACGACAAGCATAGCTGGCGGTACTAGAGCCAAACACGCATGCGTAGTGGCACACGGAAATGGGCACTAGCTGGCGGTACTAGAGCCCAGAAACACGGCATGCTGTGAAAGTGGCAGTCACAGAAATGGGCACTAGCTGGCGGTACTAGAGCCCAGAAACACGGCATGCTGTGAAAGTGGCAGTCACAGAAATGGGCACTAGCTGGCGGTACTAGAGCCCAGAAACACGGCATGCTGTGAAAGTGGCAGTCACAGAAATGGGCACTAACTGGCGGTACTAGAGCCAATGGAAAACAGTATGAGGTGAAAGAGTCAGTCACAGAATCAGGTGCTACCAAGTACAGGCCAGAGCACGGGCATAACAGATGAGCTGTGTGCAACATAGGCACATGACAGAGCATGCATACTGCTACCAACCATACATGTAACCTGTGTACTGTGGCCCAGGGCAGCAAAAGTCACCAGAAATCCAGGCCTGGTTCATTTTTAGCAATGTAAGCCGGTCCACATTTGCAGCGGATAGTCTGGTACGTTGGTCTGTTAGTACATTGCCAGCTGCACTAAAGATGCGTTCAGAAATCACACTGGCACCAGGACAAGCCAGGACCTCCAAGGCATACTGGCTAAGCTCGGGCCATGTATCCAACTTGGAGACCCAAAACTTGAAAGGGGCAGATCCATCCTGAAGCCCACTGACAGGGGTGAAGAGGTATTGTGCCACCATGTCACGGTAACGTTGCCTCCTAGTGTATTTGTCAGGGACACCGCACTGCACTTGCTCACTGAGCCAGTGCGTGTGTCCTGAGTGAACAAACTGAGCCAAGGATACCTGTATAGCAGAGCCGCAGCAGGGAAGACGTGTGTTTCTGAGTAACAGGACCTTCCGCAGCATGTGACTGCCAAGGGGCGGAGCCAGTCACACGTCTCTCAGAGGCAGCAGAAGCAGATAGAGAAGGCTTCAGGCCGGAGGACCTGCAATCACCTGACTGCCTAGGGGCGTGGCCTAAGCTCCAGAGAGCTATGAGGTAAAGGATAACTCCTAGAAGGGTAACTACGAAATAAAGTTACCAAGGGGCATAGACAGAATGAATAGTCAGGATAGCCAGGTCATACACAAAGGGAGCAACGCAGTACAAAAGGAGCAGACAGAGAATAACCAGAACACAGCCAAGGGGTCATACACAGAGGGAGCAACGCAGTACAAAAGGGACAGGCAAAACTCGTAACAGGGACACAGCCAAATCAGAACCAGACAGACAAAACGTAGCACAGGCACAACGCACTGGCACAAGCTCAGGGTCAGACAGACTCAGCCAAAGGTCAGAGTATAAACGACAAAGACTGGCTTCACAGTGAGGCTATAAAAAGCCTCCCAGGACCCAGAAAGAGGCCAACCAAGTTAACCCCGCGACTACCTGATCCAAGAACCCAGTAAACCATGACAGTACCCCCTTCTTAATGGGGGGCCTCTGGACCCCCAGGTTTCCCACGATTCCGAGCATGGAATGCCCGAACCAGACGGTCAGCGTGTACCGATCTGGCCGGCACCCAAGACCGGTCCTCTGGACCGTACTCCCTCCAATGCACCAGGTACTGTAAGGACCCCCGAGACCGCCGGGAGTCTACAATATGTTGTACCTCAAATTCCATGTGCCCATCAACCAAGACTGGGGAGGGAACAGCAGCTGGTTCTTCTACTACCGATCCCAAGGGTTTTAGCAAGGATCTATGGAATACGCTATGGAGTTTCAAAGCGGGGGGAGGCGAAGACGATACACCACAGGGTTAATTACCTCAATGATCTCATAGGGACCTATGAACTTGGGCCCCAGTTTGGCGGAGGGCAGACGAAGACTTATGTTTCGCGTGGAGAGCCACACCTTGTCCCCACACTGCAACACCTGAGCAGGGTTCCTTTTTTTAGCTGCAAAACGCTTATAAGTCTCCTGAGCCCTGAACATATTTAACCGAACTTTTGACCACAGATCCCTGATTCGGTTAACACAGTCCTCAGCTCCCGGACAGCCCGAATCTAAACGTGAGAATTCACCAAAATGAGGGTTCAAACCATAATTAATAAAAAACGGTGACCAACCGGTAGATTGATTGGTGCGGTTGTTGAAGGCGAACTCCGCTAACGGTAGGGCATCAACCAGTTAGCGGTAGAGTAGAAATCAAACATCGAAGAATTTGTTCAAGCGACTGATTGGTGCGCTCCGTCTGCCCGTTACTCTCTGGGTGGTAGGCTGAGGAAAAGGACAAAGATATCCCCAACCTTTTGCAAAAAGCCCCCAAAACTTGGCCACAAATTGTGCCCCTCTGTCAGATACAATATTCATAGGTACCACATGTAACTGTACAATCTGTGCGAGGAAATGCTTAGCGAGAGTCTCTGCAGAAGGTAGACTTGCCATAGGTACAAAATGCGCTAACTTAGAAATCCTGTCCACAACTACCCAGATAACCGTGTTACCCAGAGAAGAAGGAAGGTTGGTAATGAAGTCCATGGACAAGTGGGTCCATGGCCTTCCTGGAATTGGCAAAGGCACCAATTCCCCGGCCGGCCGGCAATGAGAGCTCTTAGAACGAGCGCATACCCCACACGCAGCGACATGCTTCTTAATATCTGAAGCCATCAAAGGCCACCAAAAAACTCTAGCCACTGCCTCTCGTGTGGCAGAAATGCCTGGGTGAGTTTAGAATCATGGAACTCCCGCAGGAGCCTGGTGCGTAACTGTTGAGGAACAAACAATTTGTTTTCGGGTTTGGACCTTGGAGCTAAAGATTGAGCCCCCACAATCTCCCGCTCCAATTCCGATGACACTTCAGCTATAACGACATTGGGTTGAAGAATGGGGGACGGCGGGTCAGGGGAAGAAAGCGGCTCAAAACTACGTGATAAAGCATCAGCTTTCACGTTTTTAGCCCCTGGGCGAAAAGTTATAGAAAATTGAAACCTGGAAAAAAAAGTGACCAACGAGCCTGCCTAGGAGTGAGTCTTTTAGAAGGTTTGATATACTCTAGGTTTTTGTGATCGGTGATGACTGTGATGGTGTGAGCCGCCCCCTCCAAAAAATGCCTCCATTCCTCGAACGCCAACTTGATTGCTAAGAGTTCTCTATTACCAACGTCATAATTTCTCTCAGCCTGAGAAATTGTTTTCGAGAAATAGGCACAAGGTTTGAGGTTAGTCAGAGAAGTAGGTCCCTGTGACAACACTGCCCCCACCCCAACCTCCGAAGCATCAACCTCAACCACAAACGGCTTGGATGAGTCAGGTTGAACCAAAACAGGAGCGGATGTGAAACAATTTTTCAAAGTTAAAAAAGATTGTTTGGCCGACGGGGACCAGTTCCTAACATCTGCCCCTTTACATGTGAGATCCGTGAGGGGTTTCACAATCTGAGAAAAACCCTTGATAAACCTACGATAGTAATTCGCGAATCCCAAGAAGCGCTGGAGTCCTCTAAGGTCCCGAGGCTGGACCCACTCCATAATGGCTTGCACCTTCTTGGGATCCATACGAAACCCCTGAGGAGAGATTATGAGACCCAAAAATGACAGCTCCTGAACAAAGAAAGAACATTTCTCCAGCTTAACAAATAATTTATTTTCCCTGAGACTTTGAAACACAGTTTTAACATGTGATAAATGAGAATGTCTGTCAGAGGAATATATCAGTATGTCATCCAAGTAGATCACAACAAAACGGCCAATGAGGTCTGAAAAAACTACATTAATGAAATTTTGAAACACAGCTGGAGCATTGGTGAGACCGAAAGGCATGACGAGATTCTCAAATAACCCCTCAGTAGTAAGAAAAGCAGTTTTCCACTCATCCCCTTCCCGCACTCTTATCAAATTATAAGCCCCCCTGAGGTCCAATTTTGAAAACCACTTGGCCCCAGAGAGCTGGTTACAGAGATCAGGAATCAGAGGCAGGGGGTATGTATTCCTGACTGTGATTTTATTAAGTTCTCGAAAGTCGAGGCAGGGACATAGACCTCCATCCTTCTTTTTAACAAAGAAGAACCCCGCAGCTACTGTGGACACTGAGGGCCTTATATGCCCTTTGCGAAGACTTTCAGCAATGTATTGCTTCATAGCCAGGCGCTCCGGGCCTGACAAATTAAACAGACGGGCCTTGGGCAATTTGGCTCCCGGGACAAGATCAATAGCACAGTCAAATGATCTATGCGGGGGCAGAGCCTCAGCCTCACTTTCAGAGAACACGTCCTCAAAGTCCTTCAGGTACTCCGGAATACCCTCCAGACCAACAGAAGACACAGAGACAGGTTTTGCAAGTTTCATACAATAAACAGGTTTATGGCAACAGTCGACACATTGGGATCCCCATTTAATAATCTCCCCTGATTCCCAGTCAATCACCGGGTTGTGGCGTTGAAGCCATGGCATACCCAGCACTAGCCCTGTGGGCAATTTGTCCATGACAAAACATTCCATGTCTTCCTTGTGGGAAGAACCGACCTGCAAAGAAAACCTTTTGGAAGCATAAAGAATCCCTGTTCGGGTAAGAGGGGAAGAGTCGATAGCAACAATTTTAAGGGGTGTCTCCAGCCTGACTGTCCCTATCTTATGTTGGGAGACGACACAAGAAGTGATGAGATTGAGAGATGAACCACTGTCCACCAATGCTGTCGAGAAAAAACGATATTGTCTACCAAAAGTTCACCTTTAACATGACTTTAGAACATGAGGAAAATAGTACCTGAAGGTTGGGCAGCCTCCTCGACCGCTACCCAGACCTAGTAGTTTTCCGCCGTCTTAGATGACGGACAGGTGGGGCAATCTTTTCTCCAATGTCCGGACTCTCCACAATAGAAACAGAGTTGTTTCTCCCGGCGATGTCTTCTCTCCTTCTCTTGTAGCGAGGTGGTGCCAATGTCTATGACCTCAGTAGTGGCTCCAGTCTCTTTGCTGCCAGCAAACAGTGAGGTTTCACACTGCATGATACCCCTGGCGCGTAGCCTGCGGTCCATTCGTACAGCCTGGGTTATGGCATCCTCCAAAGTATCAGGTGGAGGATGAAGGGCCAGGGCGTCCTGGAGACGTTCAGACAGGCCTCTGCGGAATAGCCCTCGAAGGGCGGCATCATTTCAGGAGACCTCCGCTGCCCAACATCGGAACTCCGAACAGAACCACTCGGCTGAATGTTTACCCTGACGAAAACTCATTACTATGTCCTCAGCCATACGGACCCTGTCAGGCTCATCATAGATGCGGCCCAGGGCATGAAAAAACATCAACAGTCATCCTCTCAGGAGCAGAAGGAAAGAGAGAAAAAGCCCAGGCTTGAGGGGCCCCCCGAAGTAGGGACATAATGACCCCCACCCTCTGGAACTAATCCCCAGAAGAGCGAGGCCTCTGAGAAAAAAAGTTTACACCCCTCCCTGAAGGTTCTGAACTCATTTTTATCCCCTGAGAAGTAGTCAGGCAGTTTAACTGGAGATTCAGGAGATACCAATGACACATCCTTACCACCTGTACCCAGAGACCCCGCAGCGACAGCCCCCTGTACGGTATCTACCAGCTGCTGTTGGGTCTGAGCCATCATGCGCTGCTCAACATTCAACTCCTGGAACCTTTGCGTCAGATGTTTCACCTGACCTGCTAATACCTGCATGGGATCCATGGGGATAACACTCCTAAATCTCCCCCTCAGGAAAAAAAATGTAACGGTCGTTTATAATGTCAGGGACACCACACTGCACTTGCTCACTGAGCCAGTGCGTGTGTCCTGAGTGAACAAACTGAGCCCAAGGATACCTGTATAGCAGAGCCGCAGAAGGGAAGACGTGTGTTTCTGAGGAACAGGACCTTCCGCAGCATGTGACTGCCAAGGGGCGGAGCCAGCCACATGTCTCTCGGAGGCAGCAGAAGCAGATAGAGAAGGCTTCAGGCCGGAGGACCTGCAATCACCTGACTGCCTAGGGGCGTGGCCTAAGCTCCAGAGAGCTATGAGGTAAAGGAAAACTCCTAGAATGGTAACTACGAAATAAAGTTACCAAGGGGCATAGACAGAATGAATAGTCAGGATAGCCAGGTCATACACAGAGGGAGCAACGCAGTACAAAAGGAGCAGGCAGAGAATAACCAGAACACAGCCAAGGGGTCATACACAGAGGGAGCAACGCAGTACAAAAGGGACAGGCAAAACTCGTAACAGGGACACAGCCAAATCAGAACCAGACAGACAAAACGTAGCACAGGCACAACGCACTGGCACAAGCACAGGATCAGACACACTCAGCCAAAGGTCAGAGTATAAACGACAAAGACTGGCTTCACAGTGAGGCTATAAAAAGCCTCCCAGGACCCAGAAAGAGGCCAACCAAGTTAACCCCGCGACTACCTGATCCAAGAACCCAGTAAACCATGACAGCATTGCACTGTGCTGATGGTGCCCAAACTGTTTGTGGGTTCAGAAACCGTTGGAACAGGTTGGGTATACTGAACCTGTCAGTAGCAGATGTAATGCTTCTGCTACCGGCTTCTGAACGGATTCCGCTGGGCCCAGGACGCACTGAGGTGCCTGCTAGTGCACGCGCATCACTGCTATGTGGTGGAAAAGAGTACATGAGTGAATTAACCAGTGCTTCTTGGTACTCCTGCATTTTACGCGCCCTGTTCAACGGTGTAATTAGGTTTTCAAGGCTGTCCCGGTAACGTGGATCTAAGAGTGTGGCCACCCAGTAGTCATTTGTGTGGAGAATACGAGCCACGCCTGGGTCTTTTCTCAGACACTGCAGCATGAAGTCACTCATGTGCTGAAGGCTGTCAACTGGCCATGCATCGCTGTCACCAGCTGCAGGAATGTGCTCTGGCTGATCTGCATCACCCCATCCACGCTCTATCTGGTGACTACTAGTAGAGCGCTGTGTACTTTCCTCCTCTAGCTCATCCTCATAGTCCTCCTCATCCTCCTCGCTTGCTGTGTCCTGCCTGGACCTTTGTGACGCACCCACAGAGCTTTGTACCAACCGGGCCGATAAAGATTGCCTGGTTGGTGCAAGTGTCTCATCATACTGCTCCTCCTCCTGAGAAACCTCATCCCTTAGTCCTTTAAGTGATGATTCTATAAGGCATATAAGGGGAATAGTCAGGCTGAGTAGGGCAGCATCCGCCCTCACCATCAGAGTGGAGTCCTCGAAGCACTTCAAAATGGTGCATATGTCCTTCATGGTTGCCCACTCTGTGGTTGCAAAGTGGGAGGGCTGAGATGTGTGTCGTCTACTTTGCGCCTGCTGCAGCTGCAACTCTATTATTGCAGGTTGCTGCTCACACAACCTCTGCAGCATATGCAAAGTCGAATTCCACCTGGTGGGGAGGTCAAAAATGATGCGGTGCTTGGGCAGGACCAATCTGCGCTGCATGGCTGAAAGGCGCGATGCAGCCATGCTTGAACGCCGCAAATGAGATCACTCGTATCTGACTTTGTGCAGCAGCTCCTCAAGGTCAGGATAGTTCCTAAGGAAACTCTGCACCACCAAGTTTAGGGCATGGGCAAGGCATGGAATGTGAGTCAGACCACCTAGGCCCAGAGCCGTGACCAGGTTTCGGCCGTTGTCATACACCACCATACCTGGCTGGAGGTTGAGCGGCGCAAGCCACATGTCGCTCTACTCCTTGAGCGTGTTCCACAGCTCGGTTGTGGTGTGGCTAATATTACCCAGATAAACCAATTTCAACACAGCCTGTTGATGTTTGGCTGATGCAGTGTTGAAATCGGTTGTTGTGGTACGTCTGGGTGCAGGCGAGACTGACGAGGAGTATGAGGAGGAGTCAATTTGTTCGGAGGAAAGGCCTGCAATCCGTGGAGTTGGCAGGACCCACACACTTGCACTGTCTACTTCAGTTCCAGGCTCAACTACATTTACCCAATGGGCAGTGATGGAAATGTAGCGTCCCTGGCCATGCTGACTGGTCCAAGCGTCGGTGGTCAGGTGGACCTTGCTACTAGCTGCATTTTGTAGCGCATGCTTAATTTTACACTCCACATGCTGTTGCAGGGCGGGGACGGCTTGCCTGCTGAAGTAGAAGCGGCTGGGAACGCTGTATTGTGGGATTGCAAACCCCAACATATCGATAAAGGCTGGCTTGCTCACCAGCCAGAATGGTAGCATTTCCACTGCAAGCAGTTTGGCAATGCGAGAATTCATGCCCTGTGTGACAGATGGCAGCACACTGGATTGGGAATGTGAGGATGCCAGCGATTGGGATGCTGATGCTGATGAAGTACAGACAGTGTGCCGCCGTACAACACTGCCTGCAGATGCACCCTGGCATTCTGGCGAGGAAGCGGGAGCTGCTGTTTGCAAGCTGGAGGAAGAGGTGGCTGAAGAGATGGAAGGTGGGGGACCTGCTGCAGGTGGCGAATCATCTTGGGTGTGATGCTGCCACTCCACAGGGTGCCTCTTCCTGACATGCGTCAACATATTGGTGGTATTGAGGTTGCTGACGTTCTTCCCTTCCCACAGTTTGTCGACAAAGCTTGCATCTGACTACTGTAACGTCATCTGCAACTTGGTCGAAAAAGGCCCATGCACCACAACTCTTGGCGCACCCCATGTGCTCTTTAAAAGAGCCCTGCTCCTAACGGGTGCTGAAGTTGAGGGAGCAGACAACAAATTTTTCCCTCTTCCTCTCCCACGTGGATGGCCACGCTGCGCCACACCTGCAAGCTCTTCCTCTGAGCTATCCCTACTTGCTTGCTGCTCCTCAGCATGCCATGATGGGTCAAGGACCTCGTCATCCAATACACTTTCATCAGCAGAAACTGGCAGCTGAGTTTCATCATCATCTGCTGACTGGGGTCTGGTCACTGTGGGCACTGGCCACACAGATGCACACAGTGGTTGCTCATCTGTGCACACTACGTCTTCTTCAGCTGCAGGAATGCTGTCTGGCTGGCACACAGATTCCAAGCCAACAGATTCTGAGAAGAGGATTAAGGTTGGCTCCTGGCCTTCTGAATGTCTGGGCAATTTAGTGGGTGATGAAGAAGCAGAGGGGTGCTGCTCTTCAGTGGCCTGACCCGATGTGGTGGAGAGGTCCTGGGAGGATGCTGCGCTCATTGAGGTGGATGCCTCAGCTGCCATCCAACCAACAACAGTTTCTACTTGATCCTCTCTTATGAGCCTATGGCCCTGTGCTCCTAACAAGCTGCACATAAATGACTGCTGCCGGGTGACAGTAGGTGCTGAGTGACTTGGGGCTGCTGCTTGCTCTGGATGTGCACCATGTCTAGCTGCTGATGCACCTCTTCCGCGGCCGCCATGGGGACGTCCCTTACTCCCTGCCTTCATCTCTATTGATGGATTCAGAACGGCAATTTCACTATTAGATTCAAGATCTCTCCCTATCTCCAACAGCAACCTATCCCTATCTGCTTTCACAGTAGAGTGAGGCTAAAATGGCAGGCGCAGCCTTTTTTACTGCCTGATCACACCATCCAGCCAGCCAATCGCAGCGCAGCCCCAAGCTAGCAAGTTTGGTGCCTCCTACCAAGCTTAGGGGAGTTACACAATGTTGTCAGCAATTCTTCAGCTCCTGATTGGCTCCACGGAGCGCTCAGAGGCTGAAGGATTATGGGATTTCCGATTTCCGATGTGAAAAAAATATCGGAATCGGAAATCGGAATTCCGATATAGCAAATATCGGGCCGATTTCCGATATTGCAATATCGGATATCATGGTGAGGATTGCAAGAGAACTCACCAGTGCAATCTCCCGGAAGACGAGTGCAGAAGAAAGCTTCAGGCTCCTAGGAACGCAGGGTGAGCAAGGCAGGAGAGAGATGGTTTCAGGGCCTGAATCACCTGACAGTTGAGGGGCGTGGCTTCAGCTCCAGGGAGCTAGAAGCTGAGGGAAAACTCCTAGAAAGGTAACTACGGGACAAAGTTACCCAGGGGCACAGACAGAGACGTAAATCTGAACAAGCCAAGGTCAAAGCACGAGAAGACAGTATAATACCAAGGATGAGACAGAACGGATAGTCGGGGACAGGCAGAGGTCAAAACCAAACAGACAGCGAAGGTACAGAAACAGAATCCAACAAGCAGTATCCAGAGAACAGACCGAGTCAAAACCAAAGTATCAGGCAAACCAGAACACAGCACAAACACACTCAGGGGTCAATACACTCTGCCAAGGGCGAAAGTATAACTGACAGGGATTGGAGCTTCCTAGGGCTATAAGAAGCTCTCCCCGAACCAAGGAGAGGCCACAATAATAAGCCCCAGGTGTGCAGGTAAGAGCTTGCACTGGGATCAAAACCTTAACCCCTAGCGTGCAGGTCAACCCTGCATGGGATCATGACATCGGAAAGCTCATCCCTAGTCCTGATCGCTAGTGAGTCTGCCTACGTGACAGCTCACCAGCGATCAGCTAACGATGTCCCAGCGATCCCATCCACGTCGGATCATTGGTGGGATCGCCGGGACATTGAAGAGTGTGACGGGGCCCTAAGTATGGACCAAGATCTCCTCTCATTTTAACCCTCTCTTCTTTCTTTTTTATTCTTACTTTTCAATTTCTTATTTCTTTTTCTTCATCTTCATTAATACTTGTTTTATAAAAATACTAGAGCATTGTTATTCATGCTGCTTTACTTGTCAGTTTATGTACTGTTTGTATCTACAGAATGTGTCTTTTATGATACTGTTTAATAAAAAAAAAATTGAACCATAAAAAATGGCTCACTACTTTTAGGCCAGTTCAAACATTGAGTATTTGGTGAGTTTTTTACCTCCTGTAATCCAAAACCAGGAGCGGAACAGTCAGAGGAGAAGTATAACAGAAACATGACACCAGTTCTGTATTTTTCACTCACTGCTGGTTCTGACTTACAAATGCTGTGTTACGATCTCCACACTATTCTTACTATTGTTTGGAGGATGTCAATTTGTTTTGGTGGTGCTGGGTCTGTGCAGCAATCAGCTGTGTTCACTTCCCTTAATTAATCCTCTACTTAAGCATGCTAGCCTCTCTGTCCAGTGTCAATCGTACACTTGCTGCTTCCTGTATAAGACAGATCTCTCTGCGCTCTGTGCCTGACCCAGCCTGACTTGATTCCCTCACTGGACTTAGACCATTTGCTTGTGACCTGACTCCTCTTGTGCCTGCTCCCTGTAAACTGCTTTGTCTTTCTGTTTTTTCTGACCCCGGCTTGTGTATTGGATTACGTCTCTAACTACCCCTTGTTGTACCGGGCCATCTCCAGGACCTGACCTCGGATAGTTTTTTACTTCCCTTTACTTAGTTGAAATATTATATTTCTATCTGTAATTGTAGTCTCTCTATCCACTATAGGGACTAATTATTTTATAGTGACTCTCATCACATTACGATTGACCTTTAATTTTTTTTTTTTCCCACCTATGGAATCGTTTCGTACTTTGTGTGATCAGGTGGCGAATCTGACAAAGTTAGTCCAAGATCTGGCCTTGGAACAACAAAACTGGCATCCTCACAGACTCAGTTACAGGGCCAGATTTCTGGTTCTTTTACTGCCCCTCAGAATCTCTCTCCTCAGACCGCTGTCATGACTTCTGAACCATCTGATGTATCTTTGAGCACCCCTGAACCTGTTATAGCACTCCCTGACAAATTTTCTATGGAAAAAGACCAGTTCAGAATTTTCAAGGAGAGTTGTAAATTATTGTTCACCTTTCGCACTCTGTCATTAGGGAATGAGTCACAGCGGGTGAGAATTATTATGTCACTTTTGCAGGGGGTCCTCAGACCTGGGCATTTTCACTACCCTCTCTTTCTCCTGAACGTCTTTCTGTGGATGCCTGTTATGAATGTGCTAGAGATGGTTTCTGAGCAGAGACTCCCCTGGTGGTTACAGACAGTACTGAACCTTTCAGCGAGGAGTGGCAATCTGGGTTCACTGACTGGTCTGATATAAGGGAGGTTCCCTCCCATGATGGTTGCCGGTGATCAATTGTTCTTGTCTCAATTGTGGTTCCTGGTTCATTTGGAAGTTTGCTGGAGTCTTGCCTGCATCTCCTGCTTTCAGATAAGATATTTTTTGCTTTTCTTTTTGTGCTTGCTTTTTGCATTGTTTTCTGCACTTTTGTGGAGGTCAGCCAGGTCCCCTCCTGGGGCCTGGGCTCCTCACGGTTTGTCTGCAGCCACTGTTATTTGCTCATTTGCTTTTTCCTGTTTTTCAGCGGCTTGGTTTTTGTTCACACTGAGATCTGATTTAGCGGGTGGCGAGATCGTGTGATCTCAGTATTTTTGTAATCAGAATTGTTGGATTTTTGTAGGGTTTTCTGGGTTGCAGAAAGTAATCTCTCCTGTCCTATCCTATTTAGTCAGCTTGTGGCCCCAGCGTTTGCTCAGTCTATTTTCTGCCTATGTTTGTATTTTCATCTTGTCTAACCGCCATTATATGTTTGGGGGCTTCCTATTTTCTTTGGGGATCTGCTCTGGGGCAGATAGCTTTCATCTTTCTGCCTTTAGGTGTAGTTATCTCTCAGGCTGTGACGAGGCGTCTAGGATCAACGTAGGAACGCTCCACGGGTACCTCTAGTTGTGTCGTTAGTTTAGGAATCTGCAACCCATCAGTTACCAACATCTCAGATGTTCGGCTGCCCTGCTGTTGTTCCTGTCCTCCTCAGCTACCGAAACATAATAGTATCACCGGCCATAACTGAAAATTATATGGTACTCACAGAAGGGAAAAATAGTGTGGAAAGAAAAAAGTTGTCAGAGTTGTCAGAGATTTTTTTTTTTCTGTCTGTTGCATTTTTTCCCTCTTTTTCTCTGGGTGCTGAGGAGGATTTTTTTTCTCTCTCAATGGAGTTTGCACAGTTGTCTGGCCGTGTGGATCAGCTTGCCATGAGGTTCGGAGTATTGCTACCTATCTTGCTAGATTGCCGATTGTGGAACCTAGGATTCCCATGCCAGATTTGTTTTTGGGGATCGGGCTAAATTTCTGAATTTCAAAAATAACTGTAAGTTGTTTTTTGCCTTAAAGCCTAAGTCCTCAGGGAACGCAGCACAGCAGGTTCAAATTATCATCTCTCTCCTGCGCTGCGATCCTCAGGATTGGGCTTTTTCCCTGACACCTGGGGATCCTGTTTTGAATGATATTGATGCATTTTTTCTGGCTCTGGGGTTATTGTACGATGATCCTAATGTCACTGATCAAACTGAAAAAACCTTGTTGGCATTAAATCAGGGTCTTGAAGATGCTGAGTTGTACTGTCAAAAATTCCGAAAGTGGGCAGTCCTGACCAAATGGAATCATGATGCTTTGGCAGCCCTTTTTCGGAAGGGGCTGTCAGAGAATGTAAAGGATGTTATGGTGGGATTCCCTGCTCCCTCTGGTCTCAATGATTCTATGTCATTGGCTATTCAAATTGACAGACGTTTGCGTGAGCGCAGAGGTATGCGTGAGATGGTGTTGCCTTGTGAGCCAGCTCCTGAGCTCATGCAGTGTGATGGAGTGACTTCTGGGGCTCAGCGTCATGAGTTTCGAAAGCGCAATGGGTTATGTTTCTACTGTGGTGATGCCTCTCATGCTATTTCAGTCTGCCCTAAGGGGGGAAGACGTTTTGCACGCTCAGTTGTCTTGGGTAATGTTCAGACTAAATTTCTGTTGACTGTTACCCTGATTTGCTCCCTGTCCACATTTTCTTCTCAGGCTTTTGTTGATTCAGGAGCAGCTATTAACCTGATGGATTTTGACTTTGCCAAACGTTGTGGGTTTCCCATGATACCCCTGCGGAAGTCTATTCCCCTACTGGGCATTGATTCTACCCCTTTGGCAGAGAATAAACCCCAGTTTTCTACTCAGGTGATAATGAGGGTTGAACCAGATCATCAGGAGAGTTGCAAATTTCTGGTGCTGTATAATCTGCATGACATTATTGTTCTAGTTTCCCTTGGTTATAGTCTCATAATCCTGTTTTGGATTGGAAATCTGTGTCTGTTACCAGTTGGTGCTGCCAATGTGTTAATGCCGACACTCCTGTTTTTTCTGCCTCTCCTAAGTCTCAGGATGTTCCTGACATTTTGACTGATTTTTCAGATGTATTTAGTGAAAGTAAATCTGCATCTTTGCCCCCTCACAGGAGCTACGATTGCGCTATTGAATTAGTGCCTGGTGGTAAATTTCCTAAAGGTCGCCTTTTTAACTTGTTTGTACCTGAACACGATGTTATGCGATCTTATATCAAGGAGTCATTGGAGAAGGGTCATATCAGACCATCCTCTTCACCCTTGGGTGCCGGTTTTTTCTTTGTGGCCAAAAAGGATGGTTCATTGAGGCCGTGTATTGATTATCGTCTCTTGAATAAGATCACTGTGAAGTATCAATATCCGTTACCCTTGATTTCTGACCTGTTTTCCAGGGTGAAAAGTGCTAGTTGGTTTACCAAGCTTGACCTCAGGGGGCGTATAACCTTATTCGCATTAAGCATGGGGATGAATAGAAGACGGCGTTTAATACCCCAGAGGGGCATTTTGAGTACCTAGTGATGCCCTTTGGGCTCACTAATGCTCCTTCCGTCTTCCAATCCTTCATGAATGATATTTTCAGGGATTTTGTGGATAAATTTCTGATTGTTTATTTGGATGATATCTTGATTTTTCCAATGACTGGGACTCTCATGTGAAACATGTTCGGACTGTGTTCCAGATTTTGAGAGAGAATGCACTGTATGTGAAGGGATCAAAGTGTCTTTTTGGCATACAGAAGGTCTCATTTCTGGGATTCATTTTGTCTCCGTCTGTTATTGAAATGGACCCGGTCAAGGTTCAAGCCATCTGTGATTGGGTCCAACCTACTTCATTAAAGGCTCTCCAGAGATTTTTGGGTTTTGTCAATTTTTTATCGTAAATTTATTGGTAATTTCTCCGGTTGTCATGTATAGTGTACAGTTCCTATAGCGTCTTGTGCTTGGGTGCGAGGAAAACACATGAGACATAGGTTGATATGAAATGACTTGTATTACTTCATACAAGCATGCAGAAAAGGTCACACAGTTTGCAGGAACAGAGGCAGGAGAACACAGCAGGCCAGAGAACTTCAAGCTCTACAACAACTCTCCAAGCAGGTTCAGGATCTCTTCTCTGTACCGTAATTCCTCTGCAAACATGGATTCACCAGACAGCAGGTTTCCAAAGTCCAAAAGTGTTCCAAAGTTCCTCAGTAGGAAATAGCTGGAGTCCAAAATCCTAGGTTTCCAGGAGTCAGGTCACAGGCTGACTGAGGCTTGATTCAGGAGCACTGATTGTTCAGCTGAGGCTGCTTAAGAAGCAAGAGGGTGAGAATCAGGGCGGGAACATGAAAACTGGAAACTCCATATTAACTGAGGGCAAGAGCTGCAGAAAGACAGAAAGCAAAATGGCCGACGGAAAACTGAGTTTCAAGGAACATGTCAAAAGAGACAAAGAACCTTACATTACTCCCCCCTTAAGGACAACCTCCGGTTGACCTCAGACCAGGCTTGTCAGGGTACCTCTGATGAAACTGGCGGAGCAGGCGAGGAGCATTTACATTATTGACTGGTTCCCATGAGTTGTCCTCCACTGGGTAGCCCTGCCATTTAATCAAATATTGCAACTGATTTCTGTACAACCTGGAATCTAGAATCCTTTCCACCATAAATTTTCCTGACCATCGACCAGCACTGGGTCAGGGCAAGGAGAAGAGCGTCCAGGAAACGTATTGGGTGTTGCAGCCTTTAGTAGGGATACATGAAAGACAGGGTGGATTCTCATAGTTCTGGGCAGTTGAAGACGACAAGCAACAGCACTTATAATCTTACTGATCTTATAAGGTCCAATGTACTTATGTCCCAATTTAGACGATGGAATCTTTATTTTAAGATTTCTGGTTGACAGCCAGACCAAATCTCCTACCTTGAAAGCTGGTGCAGGTTTACGAAATGTATCTGCTGCTTTCTTGTACCTTTCCTGAGCCAATTCTAGATTTTCCTTTAGAAGATCCATATTCTTTTGTAAAGAAGTGATTCTTTCAGCCACTGCCGGCAAGGGCGTATCTATGGGAAATCGAGGAAGAATGTTAGGATGATAACCTAGATTGGAGTAAAAAGGAGACTGCTTAGTGGAGGCGCTCTGAGAGTTATTATAAGAGAACTCAGCCAGTGGAAGTAGATCCACCCAATCATCTTGTAGGTGGCAGATAAAGCAGCGGAGATACTGCTCCAGGGTCTGATTGGTTCGTTCTGTCTGTCCATTAGTCTGGGGATGAAAAGCAGAAGAAAGGTTTACTTTAATGTCCAATGCGGCACAGAAATTTTGCCAAAACCTTGAAGTGAATTGCACCCCTCGATCCGAAATGACCTCATCCGGTACTCCATGTAAGCGAAACACATTCTTAATCATCAAGTCTGATGTCTGTTTTGCAGTGGGTAAGCCGACACAAGGGATAAAATGAGCTGCCTTTGTTAGACGATCAACCACCACTAGAATGGTGTTCTTCTCTTGAGAGGTTGGTAACTCCACAATGAAGTCCATAGAAATGGATCCCCACGGGCGGGACGGGGTGGGAAGAGGTTGTAACAGACCAGTTGGTGAGGAGCGAGGTGTTTTGCATCTTGCACAGACTTCACATGAAGTGACATAGTTTAAAACATCTTTCCTGTAAGTGGGCCACCAAAAAAAACGAGAAAGAAATTCTTGTGTCTTTAGAATTCCCCTATGCCCGGCTATCTTGGAATCGTGGATGAGTTGCAATACTCTCAATCTGACTGTTTCAGGTATATACAGACGTTGTCCCTGAATCCACACACCATTTTTAAAGACAAGACTTACGTCCCTTGGGGGTTGAGCCAACAAAGAATCCGCATGGTATGCTTCCTTGATGTCCTTAAGTAGGTCTTGATTATGAATCACTCCCAGGAATCTAGAGTCAGGAAGAATAGTCTTAGGAGGAGTAAGTGGACGTGTCTCTGCTGAATGAATCCTAGAGAGTGCATCAGCCTTTCCATTGCGCGATCCTGGTCTATAAGAAATGACAAAATTAAATTGGTTTAGGAAAGATTCCAGCAGCCTGGCGAGGAGTCAGGCACTTAGCCGACCTGATAAATTCAAGGTCACGATGGTCTGTCAGGACGACTATTTGCTGTGCAGCTCCTGAAGAAGGTGTCTCCCTCCTTGAAGGTGGCAATAATGGCCAACAATTCTCTATTGCCCATCGTAGTTCCTCTCAGCCGAAGACAACTGCTGGGCAAAGAAGGCACAGGATGCAAGACATTCTTCTCATCTGTTCTCTGAGAGAGTATAGCTCCAACGGCACAGTCTGAAGCATCCACCTCTATTATGAAGGCAAGCTCGGGGTTGGATGTACTAAGATAGGTGCGTGGTAAATTTGTCCTTTAAACAGGAAAATGCTTCCTGAGCTTGCGGGGTCCAGGAGAACCTAGACTGTTTCCGGGTAAGTTGGGTGATAGGTGACATTACCTCAGAGAAATTCCTAATGAAACGTCTATAGAAGTTGGCAAACCCGATGAAGCGCTGCACCTCCTTCACATTTCTAGGAATTGGCCAATCCTTGATGGCTTGGGTCTTGCTTCCATCCATACTAATCCCTTGCGTAGATAGTACATACCCCAGAAATTGAATTTCGGTCCTATGGAATTCACACTTTTCAAGTTTGATGTAGAGATGGTTTTGTCTTAGGCGTTCTAAGACCATTCTCACATGTCCATGATGTTCCTCTGTGGATTAGAAAAAATTAGAATATCATCCAGATAAATCACCACAAATGTATCTAGGAGATCCCTGAAGAGGTCATTCACCAAGTGTTGGAAAGTGGCTGGGGCGGTACTCAGACCAAAAGGCATAACTAGATATTCGAAGTGTCTATAGCGTGACCTGAATGCAGTCTTCCATTCATCCCCAGGTCTAATACGGACCAAGTTATAGGCCCCACGGAGATCCAGTTTAGAGAAAATTTTGCGTGCCGCACTCTCTCCAACAACTCAGGGATTAAAGGCAATGGATAACGGTTTCTAATAGTAACCTTATTGAGTTCCCTATAGTCTATGCAGGGTCTCAAGATCCATCTTTCTTCTTCACAAAGAAGATGGGTGCACCTGCGGGAGATGAAGAGGGCGTATGAAGCCTTGGCTAGATTTCATCTATGTAGTCCTCAAAGCTTTTAGCTCGGGCACCGCTAGGGGTAGATCTTACCAAAAGGTATCTCGGCTCCAGGCAATAATTCGATTGGACAATCATATGGACGGTGAGGAGGAAGCTGATCAGCGTTCTTTGTCACATAAATCCACATAGTCCTGGTATACAGCTGGTAGTTCAGGGACTGACATGGTTCCTTTAGGAACAGAGCAAGCTGAAACTCCTTGACTCATCTGTTTCTCCGGAAAGTGTAATTCCTTGGTCTCCCAGTTAATCGTAGGATTCTGCGCCTGCAGCCATGGTAGCCTAGAATAATGGAAAGTGGGGAGAAGAGATAAGCATAAAAGACATTTTCTCCTGATGATCTTTACCCATAAGGACCCTCAAAGGCTCTGTTTCCTGATCCACTGGTCCAGAGGTCAGAAGGGAGCCATCCACAGTCTCCATCTGTACTGGAGTAGCCTTCTTCACTGAACGTATCCCTGTTTCAGAGCAAAGGAGATATCCATAAAATTTCCACTTGCTCCTGAGTCGATCATAGCAGAGCTAGACACCCAGACTGAGTCCACCCAGAGTTTGATCGAAAGGAAGCAATGAGAATTATTTCTTTTACAACTCAGCTGGGACACCGCTGAGGAAACTTGAAAAATTGCAGCGTTTATACCGTCATTGTCCCAGAACTAACAGAGTTTAAGTCCGAAAAATCAAGATCTCTTGCAGCAGATCTCTCTGGAGTCTGAGGCTCGGACATGACAGAGCTCCTCTCGCAACACTCACAGTGAATGACTGCTGCAGTAGTCTTACGAGAACGGCTGGGCAGTTTATAATGAAGTGCCCTGACTTACCACAGTAAAAACATAGATTTTCCTTTATACGATGTTCTTTGTGTGCATCACTAACCGTCTTTGTAAAGAGTCCACCTGCATGGGTTCAGGTTCTGGTTCCCTTGTGATCCTACTCAAAGGTTCCTTAGCTGAGGAGGGAGGTAGGAAAAGGTCAGTGCGATTATTTTCGAACCATCTCTCTTGTCTGCGTTCAGTCAGACGAGCATCAATACGGATACAATAGTTAATAAAGTCACCTAACGCAGTGGGAGGGTCGGCACGAGCAAGTTCATCCTTAATCAGTGGAGACAACCCTTTCCGAAAAATAGATTTTTTGGCGGAAGTGTCCCAAGTGGTATCAAGAGCCCATCTCCTGAAATCCAAGGCATATTCGGCTACTGAACGCTTACCTTGGCGCAAAGTTAACATGGCTGCTTCAGCTGTTGCACCTTGATTGGGGTCATCAAACACCTGCCCCATGGCTGAAATAAAAGCATCAAGGTGATTCAAACAATCATCCTCAGTCTCAATCAGAGGGTTTGCCCACATCAAAGCCTTATTGGTAAGCAACATGATTATAGTAAGCACTTTGGATCGTTCAGTGGGAAATTGTGAAGCATGTGCAGAGAAAAATATATTGCATTGGTTAATAAATCCCCTGAATTTCTCACGTTCACCGCCAAAACGAAAAGGAGGTAAGTTGGGGAACCCAGAACTCGGGGCTATGGCAGGAGCCTGTACTCGTTCCTCTAGAGCCTCAATCCTGGCTCGTAATTCCTGAGTAGTTTGTCCAAACACTTGCAAATTATGATTAGTGAGGTCCTGTAGGCTTGCAAAACAGGTCTTTATAGTCTGTATATCTGCAAGGATTGTATCAGTCACTCCGCAAAGCTCTTTTATGCGGGCCTCCATCTTCCAGATCTTTTAAGGCAGAAGTGCTGGAAGGAGAAGAGGAAAGGAAAAAAAAAAAACAATAGTGTTTACCTGTGGTAACACTCCAGAGTAACATTTAAGGGAATGCGCTCACCTGGAATGGTTGTGAGAAGTCACAACCACTGTCATCACAGAAGGTATTAAACGGACATCTGATATCCACAGTCACAGCAGACACGGCTTTCCCAGACCCAGCAGACACTAAACATTGGCTCCTGAATCTTGTCATGTATAGTGTACAGTTCCTATAGCGTCTTGTGCTTGGGTGCGAGGAAAACACATGAGACATAGGTTGATATGAAATGACTTGTATTACTTCATACAAGCATGCAGAAAAGGTCACACAGTTTGCAGGAACAGAGGCAGGAGAACACAGCAGGCCAGAGTAACTTCAAGCTCTACAATAACTCTCCAAGCAGGTTCATGATCTCTTCTCTGTACCGTAATTCCTCTGCAAACATGGATTCACCAGACAGCAGGTTTCCAAAGTCCAAAAGTGTTCCAAAGTTCCTCAGTAGGAAATAGCTGGAGTCCAAAATCCTAGGTTTCCAGGAG
The DNA here is from genome assembly GCA_033576555.1 of Oophaga sylvatica. Classification (NCBI taxonomy): domain Eukaryota; kingdom Metazoa; phylum Chordata; class Amphibia; order Anura; family Dendrobatidae; genus Oophaga; species Oophaga sylvatica. Next base: position 664,027,491 of record JARQOD010000001.1, read on the forward strand.
TCAGGTCACAGGCTGACTGAGGCTTGATTCAGGAGCACTGATTGTTCAGCTGAGGCTGCTTAAGAAGCAAGAGGGAGAGAATCAGGGCGGGAACATGAAAACTGGAAACTCCATATTAACTGAGGGCAAGAGCTGCAGAAAGACAGAAAGCAAAATGGCCGACGGAAAACTGAGTTTCAAGGAACATGTCAAAAGAGACAAAGAACCTTACACCGGTATTGTTAAACCATTGACTGATTTGACCAAAAAGGGTTCTGATGTGGTGAAATGGCCTCCTGAGGCAGTCTCTGCGTTTCAGGAACTTAAGCAGAGATTCGCTTCTGCTCCTGTTCTACGGCAGCCTGATGTTTCTCTACCGTTTCAGGTGGAGGTTGATGCCTCTGAAATTGGGGCAGGTGCCGTTTTTGTCCCAAAGAGATCCAGAGACCTCTAAGAGTCACCCTTGTGCCTTTTTCTCTCGAAAATTTTCTCCAACTGAACGTACTTATGACGTGGGTAATCGGGAGTTATTGGCCATGAAGTGGGCCTTTGAAGAGTGGAGACATTGGCTGGAGGGAGCCAAACATCAGGTGGTGGTCCTTACGGACCATAAGAATCTGGTTTATCTCGAATCAGCCAAGCGACTTAATCCTAGACAGGCCAGGTGGGCCTTGTTTTTCACACGTTTTAATTTTGTGGTTTCTTTTCTTCCTGGCACTAAGAATGTTAAGGCGGATGCCCTCTCGAGGAGTTTCTTTGCGGACTCTCCTGAGTTATCTGATCCTACTGTTATTTTGAAAGAGGGTGTAGTTCTTTCCACCATCTCGCCCAATATGAGACTGGCTTGGAAGGGTGTCAGGAGGATAAACCTGAGCGTTGCCCTATTGGGAAATTGTTTGTCCCAGACCAGTGGAAGAAGAGTGTGATGTCTGAGATTCATTGTTCCGCGTTGGCTGGTCATCCCAGGATTTTTGGTACCAGAGACTTGGTGAGTCGGTCCTTTTGGTGGCCAACTTTGTCTCGTGACGTCAGGGAATTTGTGCAGTCCTGTGGGACTTGCTCTTGCTCCAAGCCTTGCTCTCGCTCTAGTGGTTTGTTAATGCCATTACCTGTGCCCAAGAGGCCATGGACCCATATCTCTATGGATTTTATTTCCGACCTCCCTGTTTCTCAGAGAATGACCGATATCTGGGTAATCTGTGATAGGTTTTCCAAGATGATACATCTTGTGCCATTACCTAAGTTGCCTTCCTCCTCCGAATTGGTGCCTTTGTTCCTTCAGCACGTGGTTCGGTTACATGGCATTCCGGAGAACATTGTGTGTGACAGAGGAGTCCAGTTTGTTTCCAGATTTTGGAGGACATTTTGTTCTAAACTTGGTGTTCAATTATCTTTCTCCTCTGCTTTTCATCCTCAGACCAATGGACAAACCGAGAGAACAAACCAGACCTTGGAGACTTATTTGAGATGTTTTGTGTCTGCTGATCAAGATGACTGGGTCTCTTTTTTGCCTTTGGCTGAGTTTGCTCTTAATAATAGGGCTAGCTCTGCCACCTTGATGTATCCATTTTTCTGCAATTTTGGGTTTCACCCTCGATTTTCTTCGGGACAGGCGGAGGCTTCTGTCTGTCCGGGTGTTGACTCTGTTGTGGAGCGAATACAGCAGATTTGGGACCAGGTAGTGGAGAGGTTGTCTCTCTCTCAGGAGAAGGCCCAACGGTTTGCCAACAGGCATAGGACTGATGGTCCTCGGTTTAAAGTGGGGGACTTGGTTTGGTTGTCCTAAAGAAATATCCCTATGAGGATTGCATCTCCAAAGTTTAAGCCCATATAAGAACATGGAGATTCTTAATCCTGTTTCCTTCCGTTTTGCTTCTTCCAGGGACATTTAAGATCCATAACGTGTTCCACAAGTCCTTATTGAAGAGGTTTGTCGAGCCAGTGGTTCCTATGGCTGCGCCTCCTGACCATGTTTTGGTTGAGGGCAATCTGGAGTATGTGGTTGAGAAAATATTGGATTCTCGTTTTTCTAGACAGAAACTCCAGTTTTTAGTTAAGTGGAGATGTTATGGTCAGGAGGACAATTCTTGGGTGTTTGCTTCGGACATCCATGCTAGGAGACTGATCCTTGCCTATCATCGAGCTCATCCTGATTGGCCTGGTTGCACAAGTGAGGGTTCGGTGACCCCTCCTCAAGGGGGGGATACTCTTATGAATGTGCTATAGATGGTTTCTGAGCAGAGACTCCCTCTGGTGGTTACAGACAGTACTGAACCTTTCAGCGAGGAGTGGCAATCTGGGTTCACTGACTGGTCTGATATAAGGGAGGTTCCCTCCCATGATGGTTGCCGGTGATCAATTGTTCTTGTCTCAATTGTGGTTCCTGGTTCATTTGGAAGTTTGCTGGAGTCTTGCCTGCATCTCCTGCTTTTAGATAAGATATTTTTTGCTTTTCTTTTTGTGCTTGCTTTTTGCATTGTTTTCTGCACTTTTGTGGAGGTCAGCCAGGTCCCCTCCTGGGGCCTGGGCTCCTCACGGTTTGTCTGCAGCCACTGTTATTTGCTCATTTGCTTTTTCCTGTTTTTTCAGCGGCTTGGTTTTTGTTCACACTGAGATCTGATTTAGCGGGTGGCGAGATCGTGTGATCTCAGTATTTTTGTAATCAGAATTGTTGGATTTTTGTAGGGTTTTCTGGGTTGCAGAAAGTAATCTCTCCTGTCCTATCCTATTTAGTCAGCTTGTGGCCCCAGCGTTTGCTCAGTCTATTTTCTGCCTATGTTTGTATTTTCATCTTGTCTAACCGCCATTATATGTTTGGGGGCTTCCTATTTTCTTTGGGGATCTGCTCTGGGGCAGATAGCTTTCATCTTTCTGCCTTTAGGTGTAGTTATCTCTCAGGCTGTGACGAGGCGTCTAGGATCAACGTAGGAACGCTCCACGGCTACCTCTAGTTGTGTCGTTAGTTTAGGAATCTGCAACCCATCAGTTACCAACATCTCAGGTGTTCGGCTGCCCTGCTGTTGTTCCTGTCCTCCTCAGCTACCGAAACATAACAGATGCCTTTTTTGACACTTTAGGACAGATCTATGATGAACCTGACAGGTTCAAGGTGGTAGAGACAAGGATCATGAACCTGACACAGGGAATCGCACAGCAGAAGACTATTGTACCGAGTTTCTTCAGTGGTCTACTGAGGTCCTGTGGAATGATGCTGCTCTCAGATGCCAATTCCTCAGGGGGCTTTCAGAGAGTCTGAAGGACACTCTGACTGTACATGCTCCACCTGGTTGTTTGGTGGAGGCCATGACTCAGGCTATTTGCATGGATTGGAGGATGTAGGAGAGACACGAGGTTATGCAAGAGGTTCCATTTTGTCCAACTGGCCCGGTTCATTCACCTGAGGTGGAACCTATGGAGGTTGGTGCTGCCAGCTCAAGGGTTAATGAAAGGAGACACCGTTGGGAACTTGGAATTTGCCTCTATTGTGGCTGAGCTGGACATTTCTTATAGGATTTCTTGGCACGGCCTGCAGCAAACAAGCAGTCGGGAAACGCTTAAGTCTGGGTGATTGTCGAGGAGGTCAACCAGACTTGCAGGTACCCTTTCAGTCCTCTGATAAAGTGTTGTTGAATGCTGAACTTAATTTTCAAAATCAGTGTCTATTAACATTTGCCTTTGTTGACTGTGGATCCGCAGTTAATTTCATTGATTCGGGACTTGTTCGGAAGTTAGAATTAGGGACAGTGAAGCTAGAAAGCCCTATTCAAATCGTGACCAATGATAGAACACCATTGCTCAAAAGTCTGGTTCCGTTAGTTACGGTGGAGTTCACTCTCAAGGTGGGGTCTCTTCATGTGGAATTAATCTCCTGTCATGCTTTGGACAATTTACCTGCTGGAATTGTGTTGGGTATTCCTTGGTAGCGGATGCATAATCCGATTAATGACTGGAGTTGGAAAGATATTGTCAAATGGGGTCCTATTGTATTGAAAAATGTCTGAAACCTGTGCACGTCTGCTCCGTTAGTCTGGAAAGTCTTCTGGAATACCTGAATGACTTTGAAGATGTTTTCTCGGAAAAGGAGTCTGAGATCTTACCTCCTCACGGTCCCTATAACTGTGCAATTAATCTCATTCCTAATGCCAAATTACCCAAGGCTCGCATGTACAACTTGTCTGGCCCTGAGCGGTCATCCATGAAGGTTTATATTAACGAAAGTTTACAGAAAGGTCATATTCGTCCCTCCTCATCACCGGTAGCCGCCGGATTCTTTTTTGTTAAAATAAATATGGAGGTCTCCGTCCCTGCCTCGATTTCCGAGAATTAAGCAAAATAATGGTTACAAATACTTACCCGCTTCCACTTTTCCCCGATTTACATAATCAACTTTCCAGGGCCAAATGGTTATCCAAACTGGATCTCAGAGGGCATATAACCTGATACGGGTTTGTGAGGGTGATGAGTGGAAGACAGCGTTTTTAGCATCTGAAGGTCTCTTTGAAAATCTCTTTATGCCTTTTGGTCTAACTAATGCACCTGCGGTTTTCAGAGTTTTCTGAACTATATTTTCTCTGATTTCATTGGGATATTTAATGTGGTTTATTTAGATGATATTCTAATTTTCTCACCTGACCTGGATTCACGTTATAAACATGTCTGTCTGGTTCTGCAAAGGTTGAGAGATAATTGTTTGCTTGCTAAAATTGAAAACTGTACCTTTTCTGTTCAAGAAATATCATTCTTGGGTTTCATAGTGTCTGCTTCCAGGTTTAAGATGGATCCTGGGAAAGTTCAGGCCGTCATCGATTGGGTTCAACCCAATGACCTCAAGGCTCTGCAGTGCTTTTTAGGATTTGCGAATTATTACAGAAAATTTATTAGAGGAGTTTCTCATATCGTTAAGCCTCTCACGGATCTCACTTGTAAAGGGGTGGAGCTAGGGGTTTGGTCGACGGAAGCTGTTCGGGCTTTTGAAAAGTTGAAGAAATGTTTTATGTCTGCTCTAGTGATGGGTGAGCACTAAAATGCTCAGGTGCTTGTTGCTCGGGTCGAACAAATTCCATTGCTCGGGTGCTCAACCCGAGCAACGAGCCCAATGTAAGTCTATGGGAAACCTGAGCATTTTTGCCGCAACCCCCGGGGATCTTTTTAGAGTCTAAAAACATCGGAAATTGATTGGGAACAGTGCTCAAATGACTTGGAACATTATGGTGAAGCTCCCTAGAAGCATTTCTGACTCCTAGGTCACTGCTGTGAACAATGTTGTCAGAGTGTTACGCCACTTTTACAGGCGCACACTAAAACATACAAAAACGAAACCAAAATCGATTTTCCTGGGAAAAATGTTAAGGAACATCCTTTCCAAGGTGATGATTTGTATGTAATGCAAAATAAATAACCCAAAACAAAAATGTACCTCCACCACTTGGGCTATGTTCACACGTAGTGTTTTTGATGCGTTTTTCAACTTTAGAAATGCTTTCAACTAATACAAATGCATTCACTGCTAAATGTCATTTTAACATTTAACAACCTTAGCTGACCATGTGGTGTGTGACACATCAACTGACACATCCTGTTCCATTTGTGAAAGAGGGACTTTGAAAGTCACAAAGCCTATTTTTACAGGGCCATCAGGTGGCCTTTACTATTCTTAAAGGGCCAACAGTCGGCCCTCACTATTCTTAGAGAGCCATCAGCCGACTATGCTTTGTTGTTCCCATTATTAACCTCCTAATCCCATCTGATGTACCATTTCGTCCATGTGACCTGGTACTTAATTCCCAGGGACGGAATAGTATGTCACATGCGATCAGCTACGCTCCCGGGGGAGCACAGCTGATCGCGGCCGGGTGTCAGCTGATTAACACAGCTGACACTCGGCACTATGTCTGCAATGTGTGCTCCCGACACATTAACCCCTGGCACACAGCGATCAAACATGATTGCGGTGTACCGGGGCACAGGGAAGCATCGCACAGGGAGGGGCTCCCTGCGTGCTTCCTGAGACCCTCAGAAAAGCGCAATGTGATCGCGCTGTTCTGAGGCCTTCCTCCCTGCAAGACCCCAGATCCAAGATGGCTGCCGGGTCCTGCAGTGAGGCGGCTTCCTCAGTGCCTGCTGAGAGCAGGCGCTGAGGAAGCCTGCAGCAGTACCAGAGAGATCGCTGGTGTGATAGAGCGATCTGACCCTGGGACAAAGAAAAAAGTTAAAAAAATAAAAATCACAAGTGTAAAAAAAATTCATAAATAATGAAAAAAAATTATATATTCCCCAATAAATTCCATTCTTCATGTAAATAAAAAAAAAACAATAAAAGTATACATATTTAGTATCGCCGCATCCGTAACGACCCGCCCTATAAACCTGTCCCATTAGTTAACCCCTTTAGTAACCCCTTAAAAAAAAAACAAGGATAAAAATGATTTATCATCATACTGCCGAACAAAAAGTGGAATAACACGTGATCAAAAAGACGGATATAAATAAACATGGTACCTCTGAAAATGTCATCTTGTCCCGCAAAAAATGAGCCACCATAAAGAGTCATCAGTGAAAAAATTAAAAAGTTATAGCTCGCAGAATAAAGCGATGCAAAAATAATAATTTTTTTGTATATAATCGTTTTTATTGTATAAAAGCGTCAAAACATAAAAAAAGATACAAATGAGGTATCGCTGTAATCGTACTGACCCGAAGAATAAAACTGCTTTATCAAGTTTACCACATGCAGAACCGTATAAAGCACACCCCCAAAAGAAATTTCTGAATTGCTGGTTTTTGTTCATTCTGCCTCCCAAAAATCGTAATAAAAAGCGATCAAAAAAATGTCATGTGCCCAAAAATGGTACCAATAAAAAAGTCATCTCTTCCCGCAAAAAATAAGACCTCACATGACTCTGTGGGCCAAAATAAAAAAAAAATTATAACTCTCAAAATGTGATGATGCAAAACTATTTTTTGCAATAAAAAGCGTCTTTTAGCGCGTGACAGCTGCCAATCATAAAAACCCGCTATAAATAGTAAATTTAACCCTCCTTTATCACCCCCTTAGTTAGGGAAAAATAATAAAGTTAAAAAAATGTATTTATTTCCATTTTCCATTAGGGTTATGGGTTGGGCTAAAGTTAGTGTTAGAGTTGGGGCTAAAGTTAGGGTTAGGGTTAGAGTTGGAGCTAAAGTTAGGGTTAGGGTTATGCTTGGGATTATGGTTAGGGATGTGTTAGGGTTAGGTTTGTGGTTAGGGTTATGATTAGGGTTGGGATTAGGGTTAAGGCTGTGTTGAGGTTAGTGTTGGAGTTAGAATTGGGGGATTTCCACTGTTTAGGCACATCAGGGGCTCTCCAAACGTGACATGGCTTCTGATCTCAATTCTAGCGAATTCGGCTTTGAAAAAATCAAACGGTGCTCCTTCCCTTCTGAGCACTGCCATGCTCCCAAACAGTAGTTTACCCCCACATATGGTGCATCAGCATACTCAGGATGAATTGCACAATAACTCTTGGTGTCCAATTTCTTCTGTTACCCTTGGGAAAATAAAAAATTGGGGGCGAAAATATCATTTTTATGGAAAAAAATATGATTTTTTATCGTTATGGCTCTACGTTTTAAACTTCTGTGAAGCACTTGGGGGTTCAAAGTTCTCACCACTCATCTAGAAAAGTTCATTTAGGGGTCTAGTTTCTCTAATGGGGTCACTTGTGGGGGGTTTCCACTGTTTAGGCACATCAGGGGCTCTCCAAATGCGACATGACACCGGCAGACCATTAAATCAAAGTCTGCAATGCAAAACATCACTACTTCACTTCCGAGCCCTGACGTGTGCCCATACAGTAGTTTTCTCCCACATATAGGGTATAAACATACTCAGGACAAATTGGACAACTTTTTGGATCCAATTTCTCCAATTACCCTTGGGAACATAAAAAAATGGGGACTAAAAGATCATGTTTGAGGAAAAAATATGATTTTTTTATTTTCACACCCGGGCGTTGTAAACTTCTGTGAAGCACTTGGGGGTTCAAAGTTCTTACCACACAACTAGATAAGTTCCTTTGGGGGTCTAGTTTCCAAATGGGGTCACTTGTGGGGGGTTTCCACTGTTTAGGAACATCAGGGGCTCTCCAAACGCGACATGACACCCGCAGACCATTCCATCAAAGTCTGCATTACTAAACGTCACTACTTCTATTCCGAGCCCCAATGTGTGCCCATACAGTAGTTTTCTCCCACATATAGGGTATCAGCGTACTCAGGTCAAATTGGACAACAACTTTTTGGTTCCAATTTCTCCTCTTACCCTTGGGAAAATAAAAAATAGGATTTTTAAATTTCATGCCCGGGCATTATAAACTTGTGTGAAGCACTTGGGGGTTCAAAGTGCTCACCACAGATCAAGATAAGTTCCTTAGGGGGTCTAGTTTCCAAAATGGGGTAACTTGTGGGGGGTTTCCACTGTTTAGGCACATCAGGGGCTCTGCAAACTTAACATGACACCCATCAAAGTCTGCATTCCAAAATGTCATTACTTCCTTTACGAGCCCTGCCATTCGCCCAAACAGTATTCCCCCCCACATATGGGGTATCAGTGTACTCAGGACAAATTGGACAACAACTTTTGGTTTCCAATTTCCTTGGGAAAAATCAAAAATTGGAAAATTGGGGACTAAAAATTATTTTTTGTGGTAATTTTTTTTTTCACTCACAGGCATTATAAACTTTAGTGAAACACTTGGGGTTTCAAAGTGCTCACCACAGATCTAGATAAGTTCCTTAGGGGGTCTTGTTTCCAAAATGGTGTCACATATGGGTTTTTTTCACTGTTTAGAGGGGCTCTCCAAATGCGACATGGCGTCCAATCTCAATTCCAGCCAATTTTGGTTTGAAAAAGTCAAACGGCGCTCCTTCCCTTCCAAGCCCTGACATGCGCCCAGACAGTGGTTTTTCCCCACATATGGGGAATCGGCGTACTCAGGAGAAATTGCACAACAACTTTTTCTGTCCATTTTCTGTCCTTGTTAAAATAAAAAAACTGTTGTAAAAGATCATTTTTGTGACTAAAAAGTTAAATGTTAATTTTTTCCTTCTAAGTTGCTTCAGCTCCTGTGAAGCACCTGAAGGGTTAATAAACTTCTTGAATGTGTTTTTGAACACTTGAGGGGTGCAGTTTTTAGAATGGTGTCACTTTTGGGTATTTTCTGCCATATAGACCTCTCAAAGTGACTTCAAATGTGAGGTGGTCCCTAAAAAAATGGTTTTGTACAATTTGTTGTAAAAATGAGAAATCGCTGGTCAACTTTTAACCCTTATAAGTTCGTAACAAAAAAAAAAATTGGTTTCAAAATTGTGCTGATGTAAAGTAGACATGTGGGAAATGTTATTTAGTAACTACCGTATTTTTCTGACTATAAGACGCACCCAGGTTTTAGATGTGGAAAATAGGGAAAAATATATTTGAAGCAAAAAATGTGGTAAAATATTTAATAACATAAATAACATACTATTATATTGGTACTATTATATATAATAGTATGTTATTATGTTGGAAGCTACGGGCAGGAGATGGTGCTGTGGGACCAGTGTGGTGTCTGTAAAGTACTATGTGAAGACGCTGGAGGGTGAGTATAAGAATGGGGGCATAGGGCTTATATTTAAAACACGACTCCAGCACTGAAAAATAACACTGGAGAGCTGCTTTAAGATCCCATGGGAGAACTATAACTCTCAGCATATCCTGCAGATCCTATGGCATGCTGGGAGTTATAGTCCACCACAGGATGGCAGAGTGATTTTTTATGTGCTGTCATTATTAACCTTTTAATTAATTCTCTGTTGTACAGTGTGTCTGCAGGACCTGTGATGACATCATGAAGAGGCAGGGCTTTGTGTGGTCATGTGATGCTCCAGCCCTCCCACTTCATGAACTCATCACAGGTCCTCCACAGGAGCATTCAGCATGGCATCAGCACAGCCCCCAGGCTGTCAGGTATGCGATGCCTCCTGCTGCACTCTGCTCCTGTCGCCTCCTTCTCCTTCCAACACACATCTCCCCAGCTGCTGCAGGAATCAGGCGCTGGGGAACCATGTGGTTCTGTCATTTGCTGCTCCCCGCTCACTGCTCAGCTGATAGGTGGGCGGGGAAGCAGCTAATGAATATTCACTTCACTTAAGTATCGGGACCAGTGGTTTCCCCAGCGCTGGATTCCTGCAGAGGAGGGGATATTTTCCTGCCTCCTGTGATCTCTCTCCACCGCTGCCCCCCTCCCCACGTTACATTCCGATCATAAGACGCACCCACACTTTCCTCCCAAATTTGGAAAAAAAAGTGTGTCTTATGGTCCGATAAATACGGTATTTTGTGTGACATATTTCTCTATTTTAAGGGAATAAATATTCTAAGTTTGAAAATTGCAAATTTTTCAAAATTTTTGCCATATTTCCATTTTTTTCATAAATATCCGCAAGTTATATCGAAGAAATTTTACCACTATCATGAAGTACAATTTGTCACAAGATAACATTCTCAGAATCGTGAAGATCCGTTGAAGCGTTCCAGAGCCTCATAAAGAGACAGTGGTCATAATTGTAAAATACAATACACTGCAATTCACGCCCGGTCATTAACGAGCAAACCACCCTTGGGGTTTAAGTGGTTAAACAGTGTGTGTCTTATACTGTTATTGCATATGCAGTGAGTGACAGGGCTCCTAAAATGTGGACGCACCCCAAAAAACACATTGACAAGACATCCAGTATGGCCACATGAAGCCAAAGTTCCCATTATTCATTTGTTACTCCCATAATGTTTGCCCATGAAGTGAATGCAAGGTCTGATCCACAATAACCCATTTAAGAAGCGTCCTGGATGGCCACATTAAACTAAAGTTTCCATTATTATTCATTTGGTACTGCCATACTGTTTGCCTATGCATTGAATGCAAGGCCTTCTCTGCCCAAAAGTTACACGCACCCCAATAACTATTTGAACCAACGTACTGGATGGCCATATGAAACCAAAGTTCCCATTATTATTAAATTGCTACTCCCATAATGTTTGCCCATGAAGTGAATGCAAGACCTGCTCCAAATTTGGACACACAACAATAACCAATTTAAGAAACTTCCTGGATGGCCACATGAAACCAAAGTTCCCAGTATTATTAATTTGCTACTCCCATAATGTTTGCCAAAGAAATGAATGCAAGGTCTGCTCTAAATATGGATGCACCACAATAACCCATTTAAGAGACGTCCATGATGGTCACATGAAACAAAAGTTCCCATTATTGTTCATTTGGTACTTCCATACTGTTTGCCTATACATTGAATAAAAGGCCTGCTCTGCCCCAAAGTTTAAACTGACGTACTGGATGGCCACATGAAACCAAAGTTCCCATTCTTATTTATTTGGTACTGACATAATGCCAGCCTATGCATTAAATGCAAGGCCTGCCATGACCCAAACTTACACGCACCACAATAACCCTTTGAACCAATGTACTGGATGGCCACATGAAACCGAGGTTCCCATTAATATTAATTTGCTACTCCCATAATATTTGCCAATAAAGGGAAAACAAGTCCTGCTCCAAATTTGGATGCACCACCATAACCCATTTATGAGACGTCCTGGATGGCCACATGAAACAAAAGTTCCCATTATTATTCATTTGGTACTACCATACTGTTTGCCTATACATTGAATGCAAAGCCTGCCCTGCCCCAAAGTTATACGCACCCCAATAACGCTTTGAACCGACGTACTGGATGGCCACATGAGATATTGGTACTCCCATACTGTTTGACTATGCAGTGAATTGCAGTGTTAAGCCTGAAGAACCTGCATTGGAGAATTGCAGTGTTGAGGATGAAGAAACTGCAGTGGAGAATGTCAGCGTTGAGGCTGAAAAACCTGCAGTGGAGCATTTCAGTTTTGAGGCTGAAGATCCTGCAGTGGACAATTTCAGTGTGGAGGATGAAAACCTGGCACTGGAGCATTTCACTGTTGAGGCTGAAGAAAATGCAGTGAAGAATTGCAGTTTTGAGGCTGAAAAAGCTGCAGTGGATAATTGCAGTGTTGAGGATGAAGAACCTGGAGTGGAGAATGTCAGCGTTGAGGCTAAAAAACCTGCAGTGGAGCATTTCAGTGTTGAGGCTGAAGATCCTGCAGTGGACAATTTCAGTGTGGAGGATGAAGACCTGGCACTGGAGCATTTCACTGCTGAGGCTGAAGAAAATGCAGTGAAGAATTGCAGTTTTGAGGCTGAAAAAGCTGCAGTGGATAATTGCAGTGTTGAGGATGAAGAACCTGGAGTGGAGAATTTCAATGTTGAAGCTGAAGAACCTGCAGTGGAGCATTTCAGTGTTGAGGCTGAAGACCTGGCAGTGGAGCATTTCAGTGTTGAGCCTGAAGAATATGCATTGGAGCACTGCAGTGTTGAGGCTAAAGAACACCTGGCAGTGGAGCATTTCAGTGTTGAGGATGAAGACTCAAAAGTGCAGAATTGCATTGTTGAAGAAGCTGACCAACCCCTACAGTTCCCATTATTAGGAACTGGGTCTCCCATACTGTTTGGCTATGCAGTGAATGCTAGGCCTACCCCAAATTTGCACGCACCCCAATAACCCAAAAAACCGACATCTTGGACATATGAAACCAAAGTTCCCATTATTATGTTTTTTTTTACTCCCATAAAGTTTGCCCATTAAGTGAATGCAAGGGCTACTCCAATTTGGACACACCACAATAACACAAATAACAGACGTCCTGGATGTCCACTGAAACCAAAGTTCCCATTATTGTGATTTTTTATTACTCCCAAAAGTTTGCCCTTGAATTTAATGCAAGGCTGCTCCTAATTTGACTCACCCCAAAAACCCATTGAACAGACTCTTGGATGGGTGCATAAACGAAAGTTCCCCCTTATTACAAATTTTTTACTCCCATCTGTTTCCCAGAAATGAATGCAAGGCCTTCCCGCCGCAAAATTACCCCAATAACCCTTTTAACCCCTACGGGTCCCCTGAAAACATTGTTCCATACTCCCATACTGTTTTTCTATGCATGAATTGTTTAGCCGAAAACTGCATTTGGGAATACATGTTGAGGATAAAACCCGCATGGAACATTGCAGTGGTTTAGGCTGAAGAACCGCATGGGGGAATTTTAGTGTTTTAGGGTGAAGACCCCTGTGGGGAATTTCAGTGTTGAGGCTGAAGAACTGGGAGTGGAGAATTGCATTGCAAGCACCAACCAACAAAGTTCACAATATTAGGAAATGGGTCTCCCACCGTTTGCCTAGCAGTGAAGCAAGGGCCCGCCACAAATTTGGACGCAACCCCAAAGACCTTGGGAAAAAACGGGAGGAGGGCCCCCTAAAAATCTGTTACCATTCAAAGGGGCGGGGCTCCATAGTAATGCCACACATAAGTGTATGGGCTGACAAACAGCGTGGTTTCAGTTATGCAGCCCCAAAATCATGCAGTAATGCCTTATCGGCACAGCACAACCCAGATAAAACAGTAAAAGTCCCCAAAAAGC
>JARQOD010000001.1:664041109-664108924 GCA_033576555.1 Oophaga sylvatica
AAACGCAGTCCATTTAACGGACTGCCATAATGCAATATGAACCCAGCCTAACCCTGAGGCCCCGTGCACACGTTGCGGATTCACTTGTGGATTTTTCTAAAATCCGCAGGTAAAATGACCTGCCTTTTACCTGCGAATTTAGCGCGGATTTGCTGCGGTTTTTCCCTGCGGTTTTACAACTATAATGGAATAGGTGTAAAACCGCTGCGGAATACGCACAAAGAATTGACATGCTGCGGATTTAAAACCGCAGCAAATCCACGCTTTTTTACCATTTATTTGCATTGTACTATACATGGTTTCTGGATCTGCTGTGGATCCGTAGCGCCAAAACCGCTGCAGATCCGCAGAAAAATCTCCGCTGCGGATCAGCAGCAAAATCCGGTGCTGATCAGCAGCAAAAACCGCTGCAGATCCCCAGCAAAATCAGCTGCGGGTCCGCAGCAAAATCCGCTGCGGATCAGAGGCGAAATCCGCTGCGGATCAGCAGCGAAATCCGCTGCGGATCAGCAGCGAAATCAGCTGCGGATCAGTAGCGAAATCCGCTGCGGATACGCAGCAAAATCCGGTGCTGATTAGCAGCAAAATCCGCTGCGGATCAGAGGCGAAATCCGCTGCGGATACGCAGCGAAATCCTCTGCGGATCAGCAGCGAAATCCGCAACGTGTGGACAGGGCCTAAAAGGAAAAAAAAAAATTCTTTATTTTATTTTTTGTCCCTACCTATGACGGGGGGGTTCATTTACTTTTATTTTGATCACTGTGAGAGTTTATCACAGTGATCAAAATAAATTGTACTTTGAAAGGCGCACTGCGCATGCGGCGGCCGGCGTGCGCACTGCGCATGCGCCCGTCATTTTCCAAGATGGTGGCGCCCATGAAGAGTCCCGGGCAGACGCCAGGACGGATCAAGAGGCCGCAGAAGACCGGAGGAGGTGAGGACAGGCGTGGGGGGTGATCGGAGGGCGGGGGGGAGCAGAGCACACCGGAGGGGAGAGGATCGGAGCGGCCAGCAGATGATAGTAACGGCGGTGACCGTTCGCCGCCGATTCATGGCGGCCGATCACCACCGTTACTCGGCGTGGGGAGGGTGGGAACACAGTGTCCAGCCATGGCCGATGCTATTGCAGCATCGGCCATGGCTGGATTGTAATATTTCACCACTTTTCAGTGGTGAAATATTACTAATCGCTCTGATTGGCTGTTTCACTTTTAACAGCCAATCAGAGCGATCGTAACCACGTGGGGGTTAAGCCACCCCCACTGTGGTGATGCGCAAGGGGTCCTGTGCCTGCGGGTAGAGTGACCTTTCAGTGATTTCGGTCACCCGACCCGCAGGAACATGATTTATAGCATGACGCCTACGTTGGCGTCATGGGTCGGGATGGCACAGGTTTTCATGACGCCAACGTAGGCGTCATGGGTCGGGAAGGGGTTAAATGCAAATCCATCATGTATAACACGGTGTTTGATCTACAGTCAGCAGACTATACAGGAGAAGAAACTGAACAAGTTCTGATTCACCTTTTTATCTCTTCTATCTCTGAACTCACCGGTAATTTTGCAGTAAAAAAGATTCAGTGATATATTATTTTATTTCCTTAACACTCTCTTATGTAATGTTCATTTTGGCTATTGTTAACATTTTGTTGTATTTGTGTTTTAGTTCTTATGACTCTACTATGTATCGGTACCATCTGCATCCTTGTATTTCAGTCGGAAATCATAACAGTGCTTATGTCTAGAAATGAGTGGATTGATCGAGGGAGAACTGAGTTACAATTAGACATGAGCGAACCTTTAAAGATTCGGTTCGCATCGGCAAACGTCCTGACGAAGATAACCAAATCAGATTGACTTCTATGGGAGGCAAAACCAAACGCATAGATGACATCTTCAGGTAGGCCAAAACAGCTAAAATTTGGGGCAAACACCAGGAAAAGTGGCATCAATTGATCCATCAATTGCACTATAAATAAATAATTTTTTTAAAAATTGACATGGGTTCCCTTCTCAAAAACAAGGGCTGCAACTCTCAGCTGTCAGCATTAAAAAGGCTTGTAATCAAGAATATGGGGATTACCACGCTGTTTTTTTTAATTATTCAAATAAATAATTTAAAAAAACTATGTGGGGTCCCCTCCATTTTTGACAAGCAGCCAAGCTAATGCTGACAGCTGGGGGCTGGTATTCTCAGGCTGGTAAGGGCCCCCAGCCTAAAAATAGCAGCCTGCAGCTTCCCTAGAAAAGGCGCATCTAATAGATGCGCCAATGGCGCTTTGCTTGGCTCTTTGCGCTTGCCCTGCGCGGTGGCAAGTGAGTTTCATATTTGTGGGGTTGATGTCACTTTTTTATTGTCTATAAGACACCTATCCATTACTAATCCTATAGATATAGTTATCCTATAGTTATATTGTAAATAAACACAGCCAGAATAAAGTCCTTATATTGAAAGAATGACACAAAATCATTTAATGAATCTAAATTAAACCATACGTCATATATGTTTTATTTTAATTTCTATATTTTAAGTCTAACATTCATCAACCTTTCATACGGATTATATTTTTAATGTGTTGTATGTATCCATAATACAGCACGAAAAAATTAAGACCTGTACAGTACTTCAGAATGCCTTGAATTAGATGCAAATTAGGTACAAAGACATACAAAGATTTTTCTTTCACAAATTGATATGAAACCAGTGACAAAATATGGGATGTTTCATTGAATGCTATGTTAGACATGTGCCACATTTCAGGATTGGGGTCATGGTCTCAAATTCAACCAATGATGTCATCTTCAACGAGTTTGTATGTTTCCCCGTGGGTTTTCTCTAGGTACTTCGAAAGTGTGGCAAGAAAACAAAGACATACTAGTAGGGAATTTACGATGTGAGCCCCAATGGGGAGAGTGATTACATTGTCTGTAAAGTGTTGTGGAATATGTTAGTAATATATACATAAGCATAATAAAGAAATAACTAAACAATCCACAACCTATGCATTCAAATTAAGGTTTTGCAAACCTGTTCAAATGATTTAGGAAATCTTTGCACATGAGGAAAAAAAAATCCACAAGAATAAGTAGCAGCCCACATGGAAAAGTTCAAGGAATTAGTTATACTTGGATAAACCTCATAAGCCCCATGAAATAAGGCTAATACTTGTGTACATCTGTAAGGCTATGGTCACACTATCATTATTTGGTCAGTATTTTGCCTCAGTATCTGTAAGCCAAAACCAGGAGTGGGTGATAAATACAGAAGTGTTGACGTGTTTCTATTATACTTTTCCTCTCATTGTTCCACTCCTGGTTTTGGTTTACACATACTGAGGTAAAATAATGACCAAATACTGATAATGTGGCCGTAGCCTAACTCTGCAAACTACACATGGAGCAGAAGTCCAAGTGTCTTCATTGGATCCTGTAGTAAATATGTTTTGACGATTATATATGAAGGTAGTCGTTCTCCCTCCTGGAAACTATTTGAGTACCTTTGGCAGGTATTGAAACTTTATCCTAATTTCAATTCTGGTATTATAAGGTTTTGGTTTCATAGTGAGTCCAAAGACTGGAGTCAGATCCACATCAAGTTCCGAATCGTTCAGTAATTTAAGATGCTGCAATATAGTTGTGAGAAAAATAAACATTTCACTTCGAGCGATATCTTCTCCTACACATTTCCTGACTCACATGCCAAAAATTAATACTTTTTCCATCAAACTTTTAGCAATATGTCCTCTCTGGTCAAGAAACCTTTCTGGGATGAACATGTTGGCATCTTCCCACACTTTCCTATAAGTTAAGCAATAGAACAAACATAAATTCATGAAAAACAAATTACTGAAATTAGTGCAAACTATATTGAGAGACGTGAAGACCCCCTGAGTGGAACTTACTGCATTCAAATGAACACAACTCCCAACAATAAATCTACATGCAATAAGGCCTCATTCACGCATCATGTTTATGCATACAAATGATAAAACAGTACCAGTCATCAGTGTTTTGGATCAGCATGTCGTCAGTGATTGCTCCATGTGTCTGTTTTTGCCATCAGTGTGTCATCAGTGTTTTTCACAGATAGATAAATTAATAAATTACAAAGCTTCTCCTATCATTTGCAATGTTAAATACGTACACATGCCATCCTTGTTCTATATGAGTTTCTCTCAAACCCCTAAACATGTATTGACCCTTCTCATCCATGATACCAGCAAAAAACATACATGTCTCTGTGTGTTTTGCATGGTCACTAGGTCTGTGAAAAAACACGGACGTGTGAACAGCTCCGTAGATTATAACTGGTTCATGTTGTCCCAGTAAAAAACACAGATAAAATATGCACAGTGGGGAAAATAAGTATTTGATACACTGCCAATGTTGCAAGTTTTCCCACCTACAAAGAATGGAGAGGTCTATAATTTATCTTAAAAAAAAATACAGAAAATCACATTGTATGATTTTAAATAATTTTATTGTATGAAATAAGTATTTGATCACCTAACAACATGCAAGAATTCTGGCTTTCACAGACCTGTTAGTTTTCCTTTGAGAAGCCCTCCTACTCTGCACTCATTTCCTGTATTAATTGCACCTGTTTGACTTGTTTGAACTTGTTACCTGCATAAAAGACACCTGTCCACACACTCAATCACACTCCAACCTCTCCACCATGGCCAAGACCAAAGAGCTATCTAAGGACACTAGGGACTAAATTGTAGACCTGGACAAGGCTGGGATGTGTTACAGGACAATAGGCATGCAGCTTAGTTATAAGGCAATAAATATTGACACAATTATTAGAAAATGGAAGAAACACAAGGTGACTTTCAATCTTCCTCGGTCTGGGGCTCCATGCAAGATCTCACATTGTGCTATAAGAATGATTCTGAGAAAGGTCAGGAATCAGTCGAGAACTACATGGGAGGACATGGTCAATGACCTGAAGAAAGCTGGAATCACAATCTTAAAAATTACCATTAGTAACACACTAAGTAGTCATGGATTAAAATCCCGCAGGGCAGCAAGGTCCTCCTGCTCACACCACCACATGTCCAGGCCCGTTTGAAGTTTGCCAGTGACCATCTGGATGATCCAAAGGAGGCATGGGAGAAAGTCATGTAGTCAGATGAGACCAAAATAGAACTTTTTGGTCTCAACT
The DNA here is from genome assembly GCA_033576555.1 of Oophaga sylvatica. Lineage (NCBI taxonomy): Eukaryota > Metazoa > Chordata > Amphibia > Anura > Dendrobatidae > Oophaga > Oophaga sylvatica. The sequence continues at coordinate 664,046,276 of JARQOD010000001.1, forward strand.
CCACTCCCCATATTTGGAGGATGAAGATGGATGAGTTCAACCCCAATAACACTGTCCCAACTCTGAAGCATGGTGGGGGAAACAGCAAACTTTTGGGTACTTTTCTGAAAAGGAAATAGGTAAACTGCACAGCATTGAAGGGAGGATGGATGTGATCATGTATTGCAAAATTTTATACAATAACCTCCTTCCCTCAGTAAGAGCATTGAAGATGGGTCGTGGCTGGATCTTCCAGCATGACAATGACCTGAAACACACAGCCAGGGCAAGTAAGGAATGGCTCAGTAAGAAGAATTTCAAGATACTGGAGTGGCCAATTAAGTCTTCAGACCTGAACCCAATAGAAAATCTTTTGAGAGAGCCGAATCTCCATGCTGCCTAGCGACAGCACCGAAACATGAAAGATCTGGAGAAGATCTGTATGGAGAAGTGGGCCAAAATCCCTGCTGCAGTGTATGCAAACTTTGTCAAGATCTACAGGAAACATCAGACCTCTGTAATTGCAAGCAAAGGTTTCTGTACCAAATACTAAGTTCTGTTTTTCTATCATATCAAACTTTTATTTCATGCAATAAAATACAAAGTAGTTATGTAAAAATCATACAATGTGATTTTGTGCTTTTTATTTTTAGATTCTATCACAGTTGAAGTGTACCTACGATAAAAATTACAGACCTCTCCAGTCTTTGTAGGTGGGAAAACTTGCAAAATCGGCAGTGTAACAAATACTTATTTTCCCTACTGTATGTGCAACATAGATGTCTGAATGTGGTCTAAAGGAGCGTTGCTTTTATGTTTGAGCATTTGAGTGTAACTTTCATTTTATATGTACAGACAGTTTAATAAATACAGTCATACAGTCATTTTAAAGGGAATCTGTCAGCAGATTTTTGATACCTCATCTGACAGAAGCATAATGTATGAAAAAAGTCCCTGAATAAAACAATGTATCATTTAGTTTACTGGATGCAGCAGTTGTGATACAATCAGAGTTTTTAGATTTAGCATGTAGCAGAGATGAGAAAGATAACCCCTCCCACAATCAGAATTTTGTGTTTACATTGTCTATTGACAGTGAATTGCTTACAATAGGAAGCGGAATGCTCTCCAGCCAGCTAGTCACAACAATGATAATGTCCTGGTAATAAAATCCCTCACTGTAAGTAATTAACAGCACACAGCTTGATTAGTGTCACATTGCTGAATTATGTATTTAACCCTTACCACGTGCTGTTCTCTGATTACATAACCAAAACTTTCTGACAGATTCCTTTAAGAACTTTAGTGTTAAGATAGCATTTACTGGTCATGATTTACTTGGTAAATGTTTTTAAATACAGAGGTGTCTTTTGGAAGCCAGTATCCATTCAGGATGGTATCCAATAGTAGTACTGAACAAAAAGAAAACGATAGCGTAAGGTTGAGTTTGAAATATATTACTGGATTGTTACAATGATGACAACCAATAAAATATATGTGTTAAAAGGGTTGTCCTGTTTAAATATTAGTGTCAGGGGGTGCACAAAATAATAGTCTCATAGGCTCACGGATGAAAAAAATAACAAAACCTGAGCTCTTATTCTTAACTCTTTTACCCCCAAGGGTGGTTTGCACGTTAATGACCAGGCCAATTTTTACAATTCTGAACACTATCCCTTTTGAGGAAGTAACTCTGGAACACTTCGATGGATCCTGGTGATTCTGACATTGTTTTCTCGAGACATATTGTACTTCATGTTAGTGCTAAAATTTCTTTGAAATAACTTGTGTTCATTTGTGAAAAAAACCTGAAATTCGGTGAAAATTTTGAAAATTTCACAGTTTTTCAAATTAGAATTTTCATGCCCATAAATCTCAAAAATATGTCACAATTTTTTTTTGTTACGAAGTTATAAGGGTTAAAATTTAACCAGCGATTTCTCATTTTTACAACACCATTTTTTTGGGGACCACATCACATTTGAAGTCACTTTGAGGGGTCTATATGATAGAAAATACCCAAAAGTGATACCATTCTAAAAACTGCACCTCTCAAGGTGCTCAAAACCACATTCAAAAAGTTTATTAACCCTTCAGGTGCTTCACAGGAATTTTTTGAATGTTTAAAAAAAAATGACTATATAACTTTTTTTCACAAAAAAATATAATTTCAGGTACAATTATTTTATTTTCCCAAGGGTAACAGGAGAAATTGGACCCCAAAAGTTATTGTGCAATTTATCATGAGTACGCTGATACCCCATATGTGGGGGGGACCACTGTTTCGGCGCACGGCAGAGCATGGAAGGGAAGGAGCGCCGTTTGACTTTTTCAACACAAAATTGGCTGGAATTCAGATTGGACGCCATGTAGCGTTTGGAGAGCCCCTGATGTGTCTAAACAGTGGAAACCCCCAAATTCTATCTCCAACCCTAACCCCAATACACCCTCTAAACCTAACCCTAGCCCTAACCCTAATCCCAAACCTAACACTAGCCCTAACTCTAACCCTAACCCTAATGGGAAAATGGAAATAAATACATTTTTATAAAATTTTATTATTTTTCCCTAAGGAGGTGATAAAGGGGGTTTGATATACTATTTATAGCGGGTTTTTATGATTGGAAGCTGTCACATGCTAAAAGACGCTTTTTATTGCAAAACATTTTTCCATATTTTGGCCCACAGAGACATGTGAGGTCTTATTTTTTGCGGGACGAGTTGACGTTTTTTTTTATTGATACCATTTTCGGGCACATGACATTTTTTGATCGCTTTTTATTCCGATTTTTGGGAGGCAGAATGAACAAAAACCAGCAATTCAGGAATTTCTTTTGGGGGTGGGCTTTATACGGTTCTGCATGTGGTAAACTTGATAAAGCAGTTTTATTCTTCGGGTCTGTATGATTACAGTGATACCTCATTTATATCATTTTTTTATGTTTTGGCACTTTTATACAATAAAAAACATTTAAAAAAAAAAAATAAATTATTTTGCATCACTTTATTCTGCGAGCTATAACTTTTTTTATTTTTTCACTGATGATGCTGTATGGTGGCTCGTTTTTTGCAGGACAAGATTATATTTTTCAACGATACCATGATTATTTATATCCATCTTTTTGATCGCGTGTTATTCCACTCTTTATTCGGCGGTGTGATGATAAAGCATTGTTTTTATTGCTTTTTTTTAAGGAGTTCACTAACGCCTCTCACATATTAGGTTTTCGCCGTCAGGCGATTTCTGGCATCTTTTCTTAAAACTGGATCTGGCAAAATCTAATGCCGGATCAGTTTTTTTCCCATTGACTAAAATTAGCTCCGGATTGCGCAGCATGGCCTTGCTGCGCATCCGTTTTTTGCGGATCCGGCTAATTGTCTCATTCCGGGTCTGGAAAAAACGGCTACTGTAACGTTTTTTGTCTCCGGTGAAAAAGCCGGAAGCGCCGCAATGCGCCAGATCCGGCCACCGGAGCCGGCTTTTTCTGTCTGAGCATGCTCAGAGTAGCCCAGCCCACAGCAAACATATATAAACCATGCCAGTGGGACCACCCTCAGCTATAACCATGCAGCGATCAAAGAGGACAGGAGCCAGCCACACAGGAGCCAGCCGCAGAGGAGCCAGCCGCAGGAAAGGACAGGAGGAGGCAGCAGCAGCACCACCACCAGCACCCCAAGCACCCAACACATGGAGAATATGGGAGCAGACGCCAGACGGTAAATATCACAGACAACCCCTTTCAGCCAGGGCCATGAAATATCAATATATTCATGGCCTTTTTTCTCTTTTTTCCACAACACAAGCCGCACAACAGGAGCAGCAGCATCCTCCGCAGCAGCACCTACACCACCAGGACTCCAAGAAATGCAGTTGATGATGGAGAGTATGGGAGCAGAGGCCAGACGGTAAATATCACTGACAACATCTTTCAGCCAGGGCCATGCAATATCAAAATTTTTATGGCCTTTTTTTCTCTTTATTCCACAGCACAAGCCGCACAACAGGAGCAGCATCATCACCAGAAGCACCAGGACCCCAACAAATGGAGTTGATGGAGAGTACCGGAGCAGAGGGCAGACGGAAAATATCACACACAGCCCCTTTTTTTTTCACAATCCATCTCTGTGATATATATATATTAATTGCATTATTTTTTATTTATACCAGGAAAGTGAAGTTGAAGAGGAGCTCCCAGAAGAAGAACGAAGGGGTCGAGAGATACCCAGAGTGGGCTCGCAATTCGTAAGTTTCCTGCATGCATCGCTGAAACACAACATCACACTACACACAACACATAGAAAACAATTTAGTACAGACATCACACTGTACCCAAACACATATGCCTACATCCAAGCGCATAATTTTTTTTTTTTATAGTCTTCTGAATCTGGTGCTCTGCCAAGAGTTCCTCCAGTGCCTCCCAGGGTCGTCGGCGTGAGCGACACGGCGGTCACCATCGTGTAAGTATAACTGTATTTTTTTTAAATTTTTTTTTTACATTTTTGCTTGATTTTTTTTTCCCATTTTTTTTCCTTGGTAGTTTGGAGACTAATATATATTTTTTCTCTTTTTCTTTAACAGGCTTCACAGCGTGCTCCCGACTCTGATGGTGAGGAGGGGGGAATCAACGTGGACCTCCTTATCGATCTGGTCAGATAAAGGGAGCCGCTGTGGAACATGGGGGCTCGTAGCCATGCTGATCTCATCTGATCCGTCGGCTCTGGGAGGAAATCTGTTCACAACTTGTGGATCGCTGGGAGGATCTCAATGCTCGGGCCCGGACTCAAATGCGTAAGTATACACAGTTCAGGATGCTGGATGTAAAGCAGTTTTTCCCAAACTTAAGTCCTCGTGGCCCCCACGGGTTATGTTTTCAGGATTTCCTTTTCTGCAACACTATGGAAATCCTGAAAACATAACCCGTGGGGGCCGTGAGGACTATAGTTTGGGAAACACTGATGTTGTATACTAACCAATTTGTGCTTTCTCATTTCAGGGGAGAGAATTGTGAAGCGGTGGAGGTCTGTGAGGGATCGCTTCAAGAAGGAGTTCAACAAGGAGATGCGGGCCCCGAGTGGATCTGGAGGGCGCAGGAACAAGTACAAGTACGCAAGAGCCCTGTCATTCCTCCGGGCAACAATGGTCACCAGAAGGTAAATATTACACACCCCATGTAAAAAAAATGTTAACATGTCTAACTAATTTTGTTTTTTTCAGCCAGGGCCATTCAATTTTCCACTCCGCACCCGACTCTGTCTCTCAACTGGTTGGCACCAACAACATCTTTGAGGTGAGGGATATTCTGGCCATGAAAAGGTCAAGGGGAAAACCTTTTTTCTTATTGATTGGAAGGGGTTTGGGCCTGAGGAGAGATCTTGGAACCCCGGGAGAATATCAACGAACCCCGGATTCTTAAGAGATTATTGCCAGTCTCGGGGGGGCAGCTTAAGGGAGGGGGTACTGTTACGGCTGCCACGGCCGCCTACTCTCATACTCACCTCACTGCTCCAGCGTTGCAGTATCCCTCGGGTCGGGGCTTGCGCCGGCTGACTGGTCCGCGGCCTGCGGCGTCTCTGCGCCGTAGGCCGCGGCCACGTGTCATCCCCTCTTCTTGAGCTCCGGCGGTGTTAGGGTCTGCGGAACGCACCAAATATATGATGTAAAGAGGTGCGTTCGCAGCCCGGGGCCCACCGTGCAGGCGGAGCCTGCTGCTAGTAAAATGGCGCAAGAAGCGAACTCTGTTATCCGCAGAGTCGCCAAAATAAATGCTGTAACACGCTGAGGCAATATGTGCGAACTCTGTTATTCCACAGAGCCGCTAGAAGGAGTGCCGCAGCGCTATATGGCGATGTGTGCGAACTCACTTAACACCACTGAGTCGCAAAATAAACACGCTAGGGCGCTGTCTAGCGTTGAAAGCGAACCCTGTTACGTCACAGAGCCGCTGAGACAAACTTCTGTGTCCTGTCAGGCACCCAGGTACACAGTTGACTGCTAAGCGAACATAGAACGTGATCATGCGCTAATGTCCTCGCGGGAGACACCCGCAATCTATGGCGTCTGAACGCCAGCCCTGAATATGGCAATCAAACTCTAGGTAATCTAGGGCATCTAGGACACCGACCCTGACCAGCTAGCATGCCAAACTCCTCACCGATTAAGTCGTATTCTAGGGGCTTATTTCAGCCGGGCCCTAACCACACACATGCATGACCACACTGGCGCAAAGCATATGACGATTGATACTAGTGCATGGCGGCCCAGCCATGCTACCCTTTTATAGTAACAGCTACAGGACCTGCCAGAAACAAGGACTAATGAAACTTGTTCCAGAACACCAGTAGTCACAGGACCTTCCTGGCGGACCAATAGGAGCTGCTGCAGTACCTGAGCATGTGACCCCTGATCTCCAATGAGAGATCTCACTCTGGGCATGCTCAGAAGGGGAAAACAAGGACTTTGTCCTAAAGACGTCTGCTCGCCGCTAACCAGTACTGGCCACAATAGCAGAGCCTGGAGGAGCAGCAGTAATCCTCTGCACACTGTTAGACTGGGTGAGACGCTAGTACCGACATCTAAGCTGAGCAGGCTCCACTGTGGATGGAGATGAATGGGGGACCACCGTGGGACTGATTCAAGACTCCCCTTGTGCAGCAGCGGGAACTCAAACCCTAACATTACCCCCCTCCTTGGGCCTCGCTGCGCTCAAAGGCAGCGATGAGCTGCAGAGCGTGAACATGCTCGGCAGGCTCCCAGGACCTATCCTCAGGCCCATAACCCCTCCAATCCACCAAATAAAATTTTTTGCCTCGTACCACCTTGCACCCAACAATGGCGTTCACCTCATGATCATCGGTAGATGAACCCGACGTCCCGGCAGATGACTCGGAAAACCGCGAAATGGCCACGGGTTTCAGGAGGGACACGTGAAAGGTGTCAGTGATACCAAGGCGAGGCGGAAGGGCTAGGCGGTAAACCACCGGGTTCACCTGCTCAAGAACTTTAAAGGAACCCAAAAAGCAAGGTGCCAACTTGGTGGACTCTACACATAGCCTGATGTTTCGGGCAGAGAGCCACATTAGGTCACCCGGAGCAAATATAGGAGCGGGGCGCCATGGGCATCGGCCGAAGACCTCATCCTCTCTTTGGAGGCCTGAATGGCATCCTGGGTGCGGTCCCAAATGTTCCGTGCCTCCACAGCCCAGTCTGCCACCCTGGAGTTGGCGGAAGACACGGGCATGGGCACTGGTACCCGCGGATGCTGACCGTAGTTCAGGAGGTATGGGGTCTGTCCGGTGGAGTCAGTCACAGCATTATTTAGAGCGAACTCAGCCCACGGTGGCAAGGATGCCCAGTCATCCTGCCTGGCAGAGACAAAATGTCGCAAGTATGTGACCAAGGTCTGGTTGGCCCTCTCTACCAACCCATTCGTCTCGGGATGGTATGCAGAGGAGAGATTCAACTCAATGCTGAGTAAACGAAACAGCTCTCTCCAGAACCGAGACGCAAACTGGGGACCTCGATCACTGACAATTTTGTCTGGCATACCATGTAGGCGGAAAATATGCCTAATGAATAATGCTGCCAAGGCCCGTGCAGACGGTAACCGTGGTAACGGCACCAAGTGCACCATTTTGGAGAAGAGGTCGGTTATCACCCAGATGATGGTGCAGCCCCAAGACTTGGGTAAGCCCACCACAAAATCCATCCCGACCATCTCCCAGGGCCTGTCTGCCACCGGTAAAGGAAAAAGTAACCCAGCTGGCCGTTGTCAGGGGACTTATTCTTGGCGCAGGAGACGCACGCCTGAACGTATTCCCTGACGTCACGGACCATATGTGGCCACCAGTATGTCCTCGCCAGCAACTCAGATGTCCTCTTTGCCCCAAAATGTCCACCCACCCTGGACGAGTTGCCCAAGAGAGTACCTCCGGTCACAAATTGATGGGCACAAAAGTCTTGCCATGAGGCACAAACTCAAGCGAAACCTGGGCCACAGTTCTTAGGCTCTGTGGGGACAATCAGCCGAGGCTACTCCTCCACCTCCTCAGAGGACACCACGGAGCGAGACAGAGCATTATCACGAATGTTATTCTTCCCTGAGAGAAAATGGAGGGTGAAATGGAATCGGGAGAAGAACAGGGACCATCTGGCCTAACGGGAATTTAGCCGCTGGGCTGTCTGTAAATAGACCAAATTTTTGTGGTCAGTGAACACTTGGAAGGGAAAGCGAGCCCCCTCCAGGAGATGTCTCCACTCGGAAAAGGCCAACTTCATGGCTAGCAACTCCCTATCCCCAATGGAATAATTCCTCTCGCTGGCGTGAAGGTCTTGGAGAAGAAGAAGCACGGATGTTTACGATCTTGAGCATCCTTTTGAAAAAGGACTGCTCCAGCACCAACGGACGAGGCATCTACCTCCAATATAAAAGGCTTATCAACCTCAGGACGATGTAGGATAGGAGCGCTAGCAAAATGGGACTTGATTGAAGTAAAGGCCTTGGAGACCTCCTCTGACCACAATTTGGGATTGGCTCCTTTCTTGGTGAGGGCTACCAAGGGAGCAACCAAAGTAGAGAAGTGGGGAATGAATTGGCGATAGTTATTAATGAACCCCATAAAGCGCTGCACCGCTTTAAGAAAGTGGGGTTCTTGCCAATCCATTACAGCCTGTAGTTTGGCAGGATCCATAGCCAATCCCTGAGTGGAGATGATATAGCCCAGGAATGGCAAAGACTGCTGCTCAAACACACATTCTCCAACTTCGCATATAAGGAATTTGCCCGCAAGAGGTCGAAGATCCTGCAAACATCTCTCTGGTGGGTGTCCATATCTGGAGAAAAGATGAGAATGTCATCCAGATAGACTACCACAGAGGTGGCAAGCATGTCCCGGAAGATGTCATTTACGAAATCTTGGAAGACGGCTGGAGCATTACAGAGCCCGAAGGGCATCACAAGATATTCGTAATGTCCATCTCTGGTATTGAACGCCGTCTTCCATTCGTCCCCCTCACGGATGCGGATCAGGTTATAGGCACCACGAAGGTCCAGCTTAGTAAATACCCTTGATCCCTGGAGCCTATCAAAGAGCTCAGATATTAGGGGCAAAGGATATTTGTTCTTAACGGTAATGGCGTTAAGACCCCTATAGTCTATACATGGTCGTAATTCTCCATTCTTCTTCTGCACAAGAAAAATCCTGCCCCTGCTGGTGACACTGACTTCCTAATGAACCCTCTTGCCAGATTTTCCTGGATGTATTGTGACATGGCCTCCATCTCAGGAAGAGAGAGAGGATACACTCTTCCCCGAGGGGCTCCGTTCCAGGTAAGAGGTCTATAGGACAGTCATAGGGGCGATGAGGCGGAAGAGTCTCCGCTGCCTTTTTGGAGAATACGTCCGCGTATGACCGATAAACCTTGGGAAGAGAATCAAGATCTATGGGTATTTCCGTTGTGGAAACCTGAACGTCCTCTCTGAGACATCTGTCTCTGCAATGATTACCCCAACCCAGTATTCTCCCAGAGGACCACTCAATATGGGAGAGTGGTGGCGAAGCCAGGGTAATCCCAACAAAACCTCATCTATTCCCTCAGGAAGAACAAAAAGGGATATATTCTCCTGATGTGAAGGAGACATAGACAGAGGTAGAGAGGCAGTCTGGTGGGAGATTTGTGAGGGCAGGATTGCTCCATTCAACACTCTCACCGATATTGGCTCGGCGAGCGTCACCAGCGGTATGGAATGGCGAGAGGCAAAGGAGGAGGACATAAAATTCCCCTCTGCCCCAGAGTCCATACAAAGCTTGGTGGGAAGAGTGGTTGAACCTAGAGAGATTAACCCTTTAAGGAGCACTTTCGGAGCAAAATCTCTCGCGTCTAATGACCCTGAACCCATGGTCACGGAACATGACCATTTACTTATTCACTGGGGACATCGGTTGGCATAATGTCCTGGCTGCTGACACATTCTACAGACCACGGATACTCGAGTGGTCCGAGACTTAGATCCCACTCGAGTAGTCTCCACGGTCTCTGGGGAGTCGGACGCCCGAACGGGAAATTCCAGAGGTTTGGCAAAGGTGGGTGCCAGCCGAAACCTTTGCTTACACTGGGTCCGCTCTAACCTCCGCTTGTGAAAACGGAGGTCGATGCGGGTAGATATAGAAATGAGTTTCTCCAGTGTGGCAGGAATCTCCCTGGTAGCCAAAGTGTCCTTTACATGGTTGCCAGTCCTCTCCAGAACACTGGAATAAGAACTTTATCTGGCCACTCTAATTCAGAGGCCAAAGTCCGAAATTGGACAGAGAACTGGCTGACCATGGACAAGCCCTGTGACATTGCCAGCAGTTGGAGTGCCGTATCATGCGTGACCTGAGGTCCTAAAAAGACCTTTTTCAGAGCCTCCAAAAACCGAGGAGCACTCCGCACCACACGATCGTCGCGCTCCCACAGCGGTGTTGCCCACTCCAACGCTCTGCCCGAGAGTAGAGACAGTACAAAACTCACTTGTGCCCGATCCGTGGGGAAACATGCAGCCAGAAGCTCAAGCTGTATAGAGCACTGACTCACGAATCCCTGACATTGCTTGCTGTCACCGGCAAACTTGTCAGGAAGCGGGAGGTGGGATAATGTAGGGGCAGAGGTGGCAGAGGACAAACTGGCTGCAGCCACGCTAGCAGCCTGAACAGCGACTGCGGTAATATCCACAGCTGAGGTTGTGCGCTCAAAGCCGCCAACCTACCCTCCAGCTGCTGGATGTACTGCAGTAGACGCTGGTCATCCGCCATTTTACTAGCCAGACCCTGGCGCTAGTATTATGTTAGGGTCTGCGGAACACACCAAATACAGTCATGGCCAAAAGTTTTGAGAATGACACAAATATTATATTTTCACATGATCTGCTGCCCTCTGGTTTTTATGTGTGTGTTTGACAGATGTTTTTATCACAGACAGAAATATAATTGCAAACATATGCGTAACAAAAGCTTATATTGACAGTTAGAATGATTTAATGCAGCAAGTCAATATTTGCAGTGTTGACCCTTCTTCTTCAGGACCTCTGCAATTCTCCCTGGCATGCTCTCAATCAACTTCTGGACCAAATCCTGACTGATAGCAGTCCATTCTTGCACAATCAATGCTTTCATTTTGTCAGAATTTTTAGGTTTTTGTTTGTCCACCCGTCTCTTGATGATTGACCACAAGTTCTCAATGGGATTAAGATCTGGGGAGTTTCCAGGCCATGGACCCAAAATCTCTATGTTTTGTTCCCTGAGCCATTTAGTTATCACCTTTGCTTTATGGCAAGGTGCTCCATCATGCTGGAAAAGGCATTGTTGATCGCCAAACTGCTCTTGGAGGGTTGGGAGAAGTTGCTCTTGGAGGACATTCTGGTACCATTCTTTATTCATGGCTGTGTTTTTAGGCAAGACTGTGAGAGAGCCGATTCCCTTGGCTGAGAAGCAACCCCACACATGAATGGTTTCAGGATGCTTAACAGTTGGCATGTGACAAGACTGGTGGTAGCGCTCACCTTGTCTTCTCCGAATGAGGCGTTTTCCTGATGTCCCAAATAATCGAAAAGGGGATTCATCAGAGAAAATAACTTTACCCCAGTCCTCAGCAGTCCACTGCCTGTACCTTTTGCAGAATATCAGTCTGTCCATGATGTTTTTTCTGGAGAGAAGTGGCTTCTTTGCTGCCCTCCTTGAGACCAGGCCTTGCTCCAAGAGTCTCCGACTCACAGTACGTGCAGATGCACTCACACCTGCCTGCTGCCAGTGGTTTCCGTGAATAGAGCAGACTAAGCAGCTGCTATGGGGCCCAGACAGGTGAGGGGCCCACGACGGCCACTGTCGTTTGGCAGCTGTGCTGTGCTGACACAGTACTATCTCCTTTAATTAAATATAAGCGACGGCCGGACACTGTAAACCCCCTTGAAGGTCCCCTTTCCTTGTTGTCTCCTGGTCAGCAGTTGGCTTAAGTCTCTGGCTGCATTTGCATAAGAAAGCCAGCCTGCAGCCAGAGACACGTGCATCACAGGAAGCAGAAAACATTCATAAGTTTCACTCAGGGAGAGATACACAAGAAGGTGAGCCCTGCTGGCTGGGGTATGGGGTGGATTTTTTTGTTGAATGTGTCCCCTCACTGTGCTGGCACTTTATATTTACAATGGCTAGCCTCTGGCTGCACTTTGCACCTTAGGGAGTGAGGGGGTCCTGATTGCAGGCACTGTGGAGGGTGGAGGAGGGGGGCTCTGCATGCACTGTGGAGGAGGAGGATTGCCCTGCATGCACTGCAGCCACCCTTCTGTACTCCTCACTCCATTAGAGCTGGTTTCATGTGATTTAACCCCTGTACCACCACCAGGCAGGATGATGCTTCCTAGCTGTAGGTAAGACCTCCAGTCTATGTCCCACCACCAACTTCACTGTCAAGGTGTGCAACAATGCATGTTCATGCAATACTAAAAATGTGCAATGCCCTGGAAATCATGGCGCAGCCAATAAATGTTACTAATTTATTCTGCTCCTTCACCCCAGAGGCATGCACCTGGGAGACAGCAATTACATGGGGCGTGCTGAGCTCATGAGGTGCCTGAGAGTGGAAGTTCTACAGATGTTATGGAAGATATTGTGTGCGGCATTTCTGTGTCCCCTTACCTGTGATAAAATGTGTCTTGTAGTTTGTACACATGTTGGAACTTTGCATAGCTTACATATTCCAATCATTTCATATACAAAGATATGACATCCGTCTACCTGTCTTATATGATGCCATGAATGATGGGCATTGCTTGTACCTGCTGTCAGATTAGGTACCACACTTCTTACATCGGAGCACACTATGCAGCATGTTCCCTGTCAGGCTAGGTTCACATTTATACGCCTGCAGACTTAATGCGTTGGACGTATACATTAAAACGTATGCCATGCATCAACCTACGAATTTAAACAAGTACATTTGATACATATCGTACTTCCATCTTTGTCTCTATATGTTTTTTTACTTAAAAAGAATCATTTTTTTTCCATCCAGTTTTACTGGTGTCAACAGTCCCATCCCACTCCATTTTGGCATCAGTTCTGTGAGGAGGTGTCCAGAGGAATAAACTTTTTTTCACCCCACATTAAAAACGCGTACCTTTGGTCAATTATGTTTTTTCCCCACAATACAACGTGATCAGGGCAAAACATAGTCAGAAGAACATTTTTTTTTACACTACGTGTTGCCCATTATGATTTGTGTATGCCTCCATATACGTCTGAATACCATTTTTTTTTGCAATTCAGACATATTTGTCCAGCAGACTGCACTGTATAAATGTGAGCCAAGCCTAAAGAAGTCCTTTTTGTCCAAGGAGGATAAAGCACATCATAAACACAAGTCCATACTGTGTGTTGCTGCTTTGCAGTGTGTATTTTTGCCATGCTGATTTTACAGGTGAAAGGTATTTACTTTGAGCCTTTTTTTGGTTGTAATGGTGAATGCTTCAGGATTATCAATGACCAAAGGGGCAGCAAATTTTTCAGCCGCCCCGGGCCCCACAAACAGTTGCTACGCCACTGCGCACACAAGATGGTGAGCCTGGCTGGGGGTCGATTTTTTTTGTTAAATGTGTCCCCTCACTGTGCTGGCACTTTACATTTACAATGGCTCTGGCTGCACTTTGCACCTTAGGGAGGGGGGCCTGGCTGCACGCACTGTGGAGGGTGTAGGGGGCCCTGCATGCACTGCAGGTGTGTGTGTGTGTGGAGTTAAGAGCACCTGTTTTTTTTGGGGGGGGGCCCCATTCAGACTTTTGCTATGGGGCCCCATGATTTCTATGTACGCCCGTGTCTGCTGCCATTCCTGAGCAAGCTCTGCACTGCTGGTAGCCCGATCCCGCAACTGAAACACTTTTAAGAGATGGTCCTGGCGCTTGCTGGTCTTTCTTGGGCGCCCTGGAGCCTTTTTGGCAAAAATGGAACCTCTCTACTTGAAGTTCTTGATGATGCGATAGATTGTTGACTGAGGTGCAATCTTTCTAGCTGCGATACTCTTCCCTGTTAGGCCATTTTTGTGCATTGCAATGATGACTGCACGTGTTTCTTTAGAGATAACCATGGTTAACAGAAGAGAAACAATGATGCCAAGCACAGCCTCCTTTTAAAGTGTCCAGTGGTGTCATTCTTACTTAATCATGACAGATTGATCTCCAGCCATGTCCTCATCAACACCCACACCTGTGTTAATGGAGCAATCACTGAAAAGAGGTTAGCTGGTCCTTTTAAGGCAGGGCTGCAATGATGTTGAAAATGTGTTTTGGGGGATAAAGTTCATTTTCTAGCCAAATATTGACTTTGCAAGTAATTGCTGTTAAGCTGATCACTCTTTATAACATTCTGGAGTATATGCAAATTGCCATTAGAAAAAGTGAAGCAGTAGACTTTGTAAAAATTAATATTTGTGTCATTCTCAAAACTTTTGGCCATGACTGTATATGATGTAAAGAGGTGCGTTCGCAGCCCGGGGCCCACCGTGCAGGCGGAGCCTGCTGCTAGTAAAATGGCGCAAGAAGCGAACTCTGTTATCCCGCAGAGTCGCCAAAATAAACGCCGTAACGCGCTGAGGCAATATGTGCGAACTCTGTTATTCCACAGAGCTGCTAGAAGGAGTGCCGCAGCGCTATATGGCGATGTGTGCGAACTCACTTAACACCACTGATTCGCAAAATAAACACGCTAGGGCGCTGTCTAGCGTTGAAAGCGAACCCTGTTACGTCACAGAGCCGCTGAGACAAACTTCTGTGTCCATGTCAGGCACCCAGGTACACAGTTGACTGCTAAGCGAACATAGAACGTGATCATGCGCTAATGTCCTCGCGGGAGACACCCGCAATCTATGGCGTCTGAATGCCAGCCCTGAATACGGCAATCAAACTCCTCACCGGTTATGCCGGTAATCTAGGGCATCTAGGACACCGACCCTGACCAGCTAGCATACCAAACTCCTCACCGATTAAGTCGGTATTCTAGGGGCTTATTTCAGCCGGGCCCTAACCACACACATGCATGACCACCTGGCGCAAAGCATATGAGATTGATACTAGTGCATGGCGGCCCAGCCATGCTACCCTTTTATAGTAACAGCTACAGGACCTGCCAGAAACAAGGACCAATGAAACTTGTTCCAGAACACCAGTAGTCACAGGACCTTCCTGGCGGACCAATAGGAGCTGCTGCAGTACCTGAGCATGTGACCCCTGATCTCCAATGAGAGATATCACTCTGGGCATGCTCAGAAGGGGAAAACAAGGACTTTGTCCTAAAGACGTCTGCTCGCCGCTAACCAGTACTGGCCACAATAGCAGAGCCTGGAGGAGCAGCAGTAATCCTCTGCACACTGTTAGACTGGGTGAGATGCTGGGACCGACGTCTAAGCTGAGCAGGCTCCACTGCGGACGGAGATGAATGGGGGACCGCAGCAGGACTGATTCGAGACTCCCCTTGTGCAGCAGCAGGAACTCGAACCCTAACAGGCGGTGACCTGACCCGGAAGCATCGCCGGAGTAATAGGAGCGTGGGGACGGGTATTTCATGTCGCCCTCCTTTAATGGAGGTCCTGATCTTAGTATAGTGCTAGCGTTGCGCTAGCATTAGGCCTACTTATAAGGATCTCCTTGTGTCTTCCTTGCTTTGTCTTCCTGCCCTGTGTCTCAGCTGTGCCCACTTTCCCTGTGTTCCAGCCATGCCTGCCTGTCCTTATTCAAGCCTTGCCCACCTGTCCTGTGTTTCAGCCGTGCCCGCTTTCCCTGTGTTCCAGCCATGCCTGCCTGTCCTGTGTTCCAGCCGTGCCCGCCTGTCCTGTGTCTCAGTCCTGCCCGCCTTCCCTGTGTTTGGGCCAAACCCGCCTGTCCTGTGTTCCGCCTGTCTTAGCCTTTCCTCCTGAGTCCCGCTCCGGGTGCCCTCTGTTCCAGTTCGGTCTTACCGTACTTGGTTTGCCCAGACCACTTGTCTCTCCTCGGTTCTAACTCCGGTACCCGCTTCTGCTTCCCTAAAGAGCCGCCCCTCTCGGTACCGGCTATCGAGGTACTCAAACCCCATTGCCTGCCCCTAACGATCCCTATATAGGGGTCAGTTCCACCTGGTCCACTTGCCCTGGGCCCTCGGTTCCACGATCCAAAGGGTCCACTCTTGGAGGCTTCCATTGCCAAAGCTGCAACCGTAACACGCTACCTGCCAGCTTTGTAAAAAAAGACTCAGTAGAGGCAAAATGTGACCGAACTTGCTGCTTCTTCCTCCTCCATCACCGTGGCAAGTGTTTTCATACAGGTTTCCAGCCGCAAAACCTCCACTTGTTAACTGGCTACAATCAGGGTGAGTGACAGTCTGTCAGTAGATATGCCTACTGTTTTTGACCTATCTCAGACATTGTCAAATTGACAACTCTCAATTATTAACCTGGCTTTAAAGTCCCTTTCAATTGCAAGGTGGCTTTAACCCCTTATGAACCCATTAGCCACCGCTACAGGGCAATGGGAATAGACGGGCAAAGTGCCAGAAAAGCGAATCTAATTATAGATTTGCCTTTTCTGGGGTGTCTGGGGGCAGATGTTAGTAGCCAGGGAGGGCACAAAATAAATGCACCCTCCCTGGGCTATTATTATTTGCCCCCACTCGCTTGCTTTGTCTGTCTGGTGGAGAAAATACAGCGGGAGACCAGGAATTTTTTAAAACGAATTTACACATTTAATTAACCCCTACATGTGTGAAATTTACACACATACACTCATGTCATTGTTAGTGAAAACCATAGATCAAAATACATGAAATGACATGGTTAACTGCATGTAAACCATGTGTCATTTCATGTCTGGTTCTGTACTTTCACAAAAGCCGGCAATTGAATTAGCGGCTATTACAGTATGTAGAAGTGTATGAACTATAAATATATGTACCGTATGTTTCGGACTATAAGACGCACCGGACCATAAGACGCACCCCAAATTTTGAGGTGAAAATAGCAGAAAAAAAGATTTTTACAATATGGGGGTCCGTCTTATTGTCCGAATTTTAAGGTACCTGTGGGCCGGCGGTGGTACAGCAGGGGTTGCGGCAGTGGTGTGGCAGAGGTGTGGTGATGCTGATACTGTACTCACCTTCCTCAGGTGAGGTGACGCTGCGGCACGGAGAGCAGAGCCGGGTTTGTGGCTGTGTGTTTCGGTGGCAGAGGTGCGGCGGTGGCAGAGGCGCAGTGGGCGGCGTGCACCTGAGCAGGGTCCCTTCCTCAGGTGTGGTGATGCCGCGGCACGGAGAGCAGAGCTGGGTTTGTGGCAGGTGTGGTGGTGGCAGAGGTGCGGCGGTGGCAGAGATGCGGCGGTGGCAGAGGAGCGATGGGCGGCGTGCACCTGAGCAGGGTCCCTTCCTCAGGTGTGGTGACGCCGCGGCATGGAGAGCAGAGCTGGGTTTGTGGCAGGTGTGGCGGTGGCAGAGGTGCGGCGGTGGCAGAGATGCGGCGGTGGCAGAGGCGCGATGGGCGGCGTGCACCTGAGCAGGGTCCCTTCCTCAGGTGGTGAGGTGACGCCGCGGCACGGAGAGCAGACAGGACAGCAGAGCCGGGTTTGTCGGTGGTGGCGGCCATCTTCCTGAGGCGGCGCGTGCGCAGAGTACTCTGCTTCCTGGGGCTTCAGAAAAATGGCCGCCGCGATCGCTATCTGTGCATGCGCGACCTACCGCGGCCATTTTCCTGAAGCCACAGGAAGAAGAGTACTGTATCTGCGCACACGCCGCCTCAGGAAGATGGCCGCCACCACCGGCAATCCCGGCTCTGCTGTCCTGTCTGCTCTCGGTGCCGCGGCGTCACCTCACCACCTGAGGAAGGGAACCTGCTCAGGTGCACGCCGCCCACCGCGCCTCTGCAACCCACATCTCTGCCACCGCCACCGCCACACCGCTTCCGCAACCCCCGGTAAACTGCGGTCGGGCTATAAGACGCACCCCCCATTTTCCTCACAATTTTTTTGGGGAAAAAGTGCGTCTTATAGCCCGAAAAATACGGTATATATATATGTCACAATGACATATCTATATATATATGTATTCTATGTGTGTATATGTATTGAATCTATTCTTTATTAAAGCTGTCAGTGTGATTTTACAGTATAGCCGGGGATGAATTGCCGGCTTTTCTAAAGGACACCGGTGCGATTTAATAGCAAGTCACACTTGCGGTCCGTTTGTAATCCGATTTTTCATCGCTCCCATAGACTTGCATTGGCGATAGTCGACCCACAATCGGTGACAATCGCAGCATGCTGCGATTGCACTCGGACGTTTAAAACGGACCACAAAATATCTGATACTGGGAGCTGCTCCATATATTAACATTGGTCCGACTGCAATGCGATATTTCATCGCATTGCAGTCGTCCGATTTTGTCGCCAGTGTGACTCCGGCCTTACTATCATTAAATGTTTTTAACAATAGTAGTCTACAAAACCGATGTTTGTGGCACCTAAGTGTGGCTGAACAGAAAAGCAGTTTGAGCTGTTGCATGAGGTATTAGGGCTCCCAGCACAGCAGGTCTACACCGGTCCCTCACTCACCTCTTAATTTGAACTTAAATTCAAAGCTGTAAATGCTGGCCCAGTTCCTGGCTCATAAATGTCCCATGCCTAACTGCTGCTGTGCCATTATACAATTTCTATTGTGGCGTCAATTGATGCCACTTTTCTTGCTGTCTGCTGCTAATTTTTGGAAATGTTTGGACTCTAAGTTGGTCTCCTTCATGTGTGTTGCCTGAATTTGACAGGGCTCTCAGAGCATTAGGCCCACACTAGTCACTCCTCTACCTGTTACTGATTAAGTTTTAACCCCTTAACCCCCAAACGTGGTTTGCATGTTAATGACCGGGCCAATTTTTACAATTCTGACCACTGTCTCTTTATGAGGCTATAACTCTGGAACGCTTCAATGGATCTTAGCGATTCTGAGACTGTTTTCTCGTTACATATTGTACTTCATGATAGTGGTAAAATTTCTTCAATATAACTTGCGGTTGTTTATGAAAAAAATGGAAATATGGCGAAAATTTGGAAAATTTTGCAATTTTCAAACTTTGAATTTTTATTCCCTTAAAACAGAAATATGTCACACAAAATAGTTACTAAATAACATTTCCCACATGTGTACTTTACATCAGCACAATTTTGGAACCATAATTTGCTTTTCTTACGAAGTTATATGGGTTAAAAGTTGACCAGCGATTTCTCATTTTTACAACAAATTATACAAAACCATTTCTTTAGGGACCACCTCACATTTGAAGTCACTTTGAGGGGTCTATATGGCAGAAAATACCCAAAAGTGACACCATTCTAAAAACCCCTCAAGGTACTCAAAACCACATTCAAGAAGTTTATTAACTCTTCAGCATTGAGGAAGCCGCCTCCCTGCAGGACCCAGAGGGACCCCGGGGCCATCTTGGATCCGGGGTCCTACAGGGAGGAGGGTCCTCGGAACAGCGCGATACATGCTCATGTTACCTGCATCTTAAAAACATCTCTAGAATCCGACCTGTTCTCACCTTTGAACCTACATAAACTATTGCTGTTGTTCTTATTAATTCTTGTCTAGAAAACTGCAACTCTTTACTGATTGGTTTCCGTCTAACCAAACTTTCTCCTCTCCAATCCATCCTGAATGCGGCAGTCAAGGTTGTATTTCTGTCCAACCATTTCACCAATGTCCCTACCTTGTGCCAGTCATTGCATTTTTGCCCATTTGCTACAGAATAAAATAGAAACTTTTCTCTCTCATCCACAAAGCTTTCCAGATTTCATCACCACCCTACATCTCCTCCCTCATCTTTATCTATCACACAACCCGTGCTTTCCATTCTGCAACTGATCTAAGATTAACATCCTCCATAATTCGAATCTCACCCCCCCATCTCCAAGGCTTCTCCTGTGCTGGGCCAGTTTTCTGGAATGCACTACCCCAGACGACCTCAAACACATTTTTAAGTGTGGTTTAAAAGCAAACACATTTCTTTAGACAAGCCTATCAACTCACTAATCTAACTCTTCCCTATTACTTCTTTCTAAATTTTGCCTAGACTCTGGTCCCTCCTATTTATCTGCATCCACATCCTCCATTCACTCAATAGCACTTGGTAACTGTACTTAGACAAATACTGGCAGATGACCGGATCATGCAGCTTACCTGAAATGTGCTATTTATTTTAATAATGGCTGGGCCAGACAATACAAACACTTTCTACCATGTTTCATTATAGATTGTAAGCTTGAGATCAGGGCCTTCTTTACTCCTGTTACTATTGAACTATGTGTTACTTTGTAGTGTCTGAACATGTCCTCAAAGTGCTGCATAATATGTTGGTGCTATAAAAATAAAATTATTTTTATAATTATTATGTAAATAAAAAATAGTGTCACTGAAAATGTCTACTCGTCTTGAAAAAAATAAGCTCTCATATGGCTCTGGCAACAGAAAAATAAAGAAGTTTATAGCTCTTAGAATACGGAGATGCATAAACGAATAATATATTTGTAAAATATTGTTTTCTGTGTGCAAAAGTGCTAAAGCATAAAAACAAAATATAAATTGGTTATCACTGTAATAGTACTGTCCTGAAGAACAAAGCCAGCTTATCACTTTTCATTCAAGGTAAATGGCAAAAAAATAAAAAGAATTCCTGAATTTTGTTAATTCTGTGCCTGAAAAATCTTAATAAAAAGCAATTATAAAAAATGTTGAATTATCCGAAATGGAAATAATGAAAACTTCAACTTACTCTGCAAAAGACATACATACTGTTGACCAAAAAAATTAGAAAATTATAATCCTCAAAATATGACAAAAAACAATTTTTAATACAATTTTAACCCCTTTACTCCCGAGGGTTGTTTGCATGTTAATGACCGGGCCAATTTTTACAATTCTGACCACTGTCACTTTATGAGGTTATAACTCTGGAACGCTTCAACGGATCTTGGCGATTCTGAGATTGTTTTCTTGTGACATATTGTACTTCATGAAAGTGGTAAAATTTCTTCGATATAACTTGCGTTTGTTGATGAAAAAAACAAATATGGAGAAAATTTTGAAAATTTAGCAATTTTCAAACTTTTCATTTTTATGCCCTTAAAACAGAGAAATATATCACACAAAATAGTTACTAAATAACATTTTCCCACATGTCTACTTTACATCAGCACAATTTTGAAAACAAAATTTTTTTTGTTAGGACGTTATAAGGATTAAAATTTGACCAGCGATTTCTCATTTTTACAACAAATTTTACAAAACCATTTTTTTAGGGACCACCTCATATTTGAGGGGTCGATATGGCAGAAAATACACAAAAGTGACACTATTCTAAAAACTGCACCACTCATTGTACTCTAAACCACGTTCAAGAAGTTTATTAACCCCTCACGTGCTTCACAGGAATTTTTGGAATGTGGAAGAAAAAAATGAACGTTTAACTTTAGTCACAAAAATTATTTTTACAAACAATTTTTTATTTTCACAAGGGTAAAAGGAAAAATTTGACAGATAAAGTTGTTGTGCATTTTCTCCTGAGTACACCGATACCCCATAGGTGGGGGGAAACCACTGTTTGGGCGCACTGCAGGGCTTGGAAGGGAAGGAGCGACGTTTGAATTTTTCAAACCAAAATTGGCTGGAATTGAGATCGGACGCCATGTCGAGTTTGGAGAGCCCCTGATGTGCCTAAACAGTGGAAAACCCCCACATGTGACAACTTTTTGGAAACTAGACCCCCTAAGGAACTTATTTAGATGTGTGGTGAGCACTTTGAACCCCCAAGGGCATCACACAAGATTATAACATAGAGCCGCGAAAAAGAAATCATATTTTTTTCACAAACATGATCTTTTAGTCCCCAATTTTTTTTCCAAGGGTAACAGGAGAAATTGGACCCCAAAAGTTGTTGACCAATTTGTCTTGAGTATTCTGATACCCAACATGTGAGGGGAACCACTGTTTGGGCGCACGGCAGAGCTCAAAAAGGAAGGAGCGCCATTTGACATTTTCAAACCAAAATTGGCTGGAATTCAGATTGGAAACCATGTTGCATTTGGAGAGCCTCTGATGTGCTCAAAAAGTGGAAATCCCCCAATTCTAACTCCAACCTTAACCCCAGCACACCCCTAACACTAATCCTGACCCTTACCCGAACATACTCTAAACCCTAACCCCAACACACCCCTAACACTAATCCAAACCCTAACCCTAATCCCAACCCTAACCGTAATCCAAACACTAACCCCAACTCTAGCCCCAACCCTAAACCTAACCCTAACTTTAGCACCAACCCTAACTTTAGCCCCAACACTAACCCTAACTTTAGCCCCAATGCTAGTCCAAACTTTAGCCCCTACCCTAACCCTAACTTTAGCCCCAAACCCAACCCTAACCCTAACGGGAAAATGGAAATAAAAACTTTTTTTTATTTTTCTCAACTAAGGGGGTAATAAAGGGGGTTTGATTTACTATTTATAGTGGGTTTTTATACCGGGTTTTTATGTTTGGCAGCTGTCACACACTAAAAAATGTTTTTATTGCAAAAAATAGTTTTTGCAGCACCATATTTTGAGAGCTATAATTTTTTCCATATTTTGGCCCACAGAGTCATGTGAGGTCTTGTTTTTACGGGATGAGGTGACGTTTTTATTGGTACCATTTTCGGACACATGCTATTTTTTGATCACTTTTTTTTCTGATTTTTGGGAGGCAGAATGGACAAAAACCAGCAATTCAAGAATTTCTTTGGAGGGGGCATTTACACTGTTTCACATTTGGAAAAATTGATAAGGCAGTTTTATTCTTTGGGTTAGTACGATTACGGTGATACCTCATTTATATCTTTTTTAATGTTTTGGTGCTTTTATACAATAAAACTATTTTATAGAAAGAATAATTATTTTTGCACCTCTTTATTCTGACAGCTATAACTTTTTAATTTTTTTGCTGATGACGCTCTATGGGGGCTTGTTTTTTGTGGGACAAGATGACATTTTCAGCATTATCACTTTTATTTATATCAGTTTTTTTATCGCGTGTTTTTCCACTTTGTGCTCGACAGTATGATGATAAAGCATTGTTTTTTGCCTTTTTTTTCTTTATGGTGTTCACTAAAGGGGTTAACTAATGGGACAGTTTTATAGGGCGGGTCGTTAAGGATGCGGAGATACCAAGTATGCATACTTTTATGTTTAGATTTTTTTTAATTAAATATATTTTTTATTATTTTTTTTAAATATTTTTACAATATTTTTTTTAATTTTTTTTACACGTTGTCCCACTATGTGACACTCATTTTCTGCACACTGATTGCTTCTATAGCATGAAGATCTGCATGCTATAGAAGTTGTCAGTGCTGCAGCTTCTATAACGCTGACCTGAGAGACTTCCTGGTCATCACTGCGCATGACAGGAAGTCCCTCAGGCCTGGAGACTCGGATGTCGTCGTGACGACATAGGGTCTCCATGGCAGTGATCGGGATCCCGCTGCAGTTCCTCTGCAGCCGCCGGAACACTGCGATCTTGTTTGATCGCAGTGTGCCGGGGTTAAAGTATCGGGAGTGGTCCGTGACCGCTCCTGGTACTTAGTGCTGGGTGTCAGCTGTGAAAATCAGATGACACCCAGATGCGATCGGCCACGCTCCCCCCGTGAGCTGATCGACTATGATGTACTATCCAGTTTTTGGGAATTAAGTCCCAGAGCACATGGACGGGATAGTATGTCAAATGGTAGAAAGGGATTAATATGCAAAAGTAACAAAATAGAAAACTATCTGATATCAAAGTAATCGTAGTGATCTGAAAATAAAATGTCTTCTCGCTTACACAGCATGATGCATGGCGTACAAAAAATTTCTTTGAGTCCGATAAGAACAAGGAATACCACTGCGTGAACAGGTGTGTCTAAACTTTTTATTGGTAGTCTATGAAAAATAAACATGAAAGTATACACTATGATATACACTCCTCAACCCTAAATTAATGACAGCAAAAATAAAAAGTTATATAATTATGGAAATCAGATAATTGATAGACATGTTAATGATATGCAAACGATGAAAAAATGAAAGCTAAATTTTAGACACATCTCAATTTATTAAGAATTGTGCTTTGTGCGGTTCCTTTTTGGTATTCAATTTCAATTTTAAAGGATTGTCCACTGCTAGGACAACCACTTCTCATCCCCCATATTTGGCGCTGTTAAAAATACCTATACTCACCCCCGGTGTCAGCACCGTTCCATCAATGTTGGCAGTTGCGTTCCTGGGGTGCGAGTGTAGTTTTTATGTCACGAGAGCCCTGCACCTAATTAGCACTAGCGTCACTGTCCCTTCCTTCGGATAAATCAAAAATGAAGAGAAAGTCAAAGACCAGCCGCAACCTTGACTTCCTGTTGATGTTCAATACATCCGAAGGCAGGGACAGTGAAGTCAGCATTAATTTGGCGCAGGGCTTGTGTGATGTAACAACCTCACGTGAACCCTGGGAACGCAAGTGCCGACATCGAAGGTGAATACAGGGGTTTTTATTTTAGTGGGACCAAACGTTCAGAATGTATAATGGTTGTCCGAGTAGTGGACAACCCATTTAAAAAGTGTTTGATTAGACTGTATAACACTAATTACGTCTTACAGCTTTCAATACATATTTTTTGGGCTTGAGATTCATTCCATGATTTGGTGTAAATATTAGTTCATCTGATGACCTCTTTTCCAGTTGTAGTTTTTGTAAAATAATTGTTAATGTTAAAAACAGTTCTTTTCTGGCAAGTTCTTCTCCCAGACATTTATGGACACCCATTCCAAAAATAATGACATTTTGAGCAATTAGTTTGTCTAGTTTTCCATCCTTATCCAAAAAGCGCTCTGGTTTAAAACATTCTGGATCTGCCCACAGAGTTCTACAACACAAGTAAAATGCAAACACAGTGTTAGTCTGCTTTCAGTAAAACAATTCAAGGCAAAATGAATTAATATGCATTATATTAACCCCTTAGTAACCAAGCAAATATTGACCTTAATGACCTGGCCAAATGAGGTTAAAACTCTTGAACGCTTCAACATATGCCAGTGATTTTGAGACTGTTTTTTTGTGACACATTATACTTTATATTAGTGGTAAAATTAGGTCGATATGTTTTTAGTTTATTTTTGAAAATTTTCAATTTTTGTACTTTCAATCTATATATCCTTATGCTGCACAAGTGAATTAATAAATAACATTTCCCATATGTCTATTTTACATCTGCATCATTTTTCAAACATCATTTTAATGTGTTACGATATTAGAAGGGTTAAAATTTAGTAGCAATTTCTCATTTTTTCAAGAAATTTACAAAACCTTTTTCTTTAGGAACCTATTCAGATTTAAGTGTACTTTGGGGAACCTATGTATTGGAGACTCCCCAAAAGTGATATCATTTTAAAAAACGTAGCTCTCAAATACTTCAAAACTGCTGTCAGAATTTTTTTTAACCTTCAGGTGATACACAGGAATTAATGCAAAGTCATATAAAACAAAAAATTAAATGGTATTTTTTACTCTTGCTTCAGCCCCAATTTTTTTTTCAGTTTTACAAGAAGCATTTTTAAGCATATGAACCACAATTTTTTACCCAGTTTCTTCTGAGCTAACAGATATCTCAAATGTGTTCAGAAATGTCTGTTTAGACAAATGGCAGGGCTCCGAATAGAAGGAGCATCATTTGAATTTTCAAACACATATTTGGCTGAAGTAGGTTGCAGGCACCATGTTGCATTTGCACAGACCTTAAGATGCCCAAACAGGAGAATAACCCCACAAGTGACCCCATACTGAAAACTAGATTCCTCAAGGATTTTATTCAGGGGTACAGTAAACATTTTGAACCCACAGGTACTACACAGAATTTTATAACATTAGGTAATCATATTACCGTATATACCCATGTATAAGCCGAGATTTTCAGCCCATTTTTTAGGGCTGAAAGTCCCCCTCTCGGCTTATACGCGGGTCATATACGGGAGTCGGCGGGGGAGGGGGAGCGGGGTGTCGGATTATACTCACCTCTCCGTCGCCGCGGTCTCTGCAGCCCCCTGCTTCTCCCACGATCTCAGGCTCCTTCCTGCAGCGATCACATGGCACCGCTCATTAAAGTCATGAATATGCACATATTCATGACTTTAATGAGCGGTACCATGTGACCGCTGCAGGACTGAAGCGCTGCGGAGAGCGCCGGGAGAAGAGGAGAGGCTGCAGGGAGCGCGGCGGAGGGGTGAGTATAGCGATTGTGATGTTCCACTAGAATTTCCTGTGTAAATATTCAGATTTGTTATGTGGTATAACAGCACCATCTAGTGGTCGTTTTATAGAATGTCTTTGGTTGTTGATATTGAGGTTTTTTGACATATCTACCACACCGTAGTTCATGAGTCATAACTTTCATGACTCATCAGCCAGCCCCAGCAGCCATGTTTTTTTGCTCAGTATACAGCTAAGACAGTTCATTCCTGAGTACCTCCTGACATCAGAATCCAATAGTGATCTCTTACATCCAGATCTGTAGCCGCACAATCGGTAGGTCCTAAACACATTCACCATGAACTTGACAGCCGTATAAATATTGGGATGTTTACATCATGCTGTTATGAAAATGTGAGAGTTGTAGTCCATGCTTTTCCGACTGGTCAGTAAGCATGGGATATACCGCATGTTATATGTAATTACATGTTATGCATATAGTGTGTTCCCTCACCACTGTATATTGTGTATATATTGTATGCTTGCCACATGTTTGTGAGCACATAGTAAAATACTGTTATTTGTTCCACAGTTTTTTACCATATTCGATTCCTGCAATAAACTTGGTAACAGACATCACGTGTCTATCAAATCACTGTTGGGATCAAGGTTATGCTGTCTGCAAGGATTATGTACACATACACATAAGACGGGCAGAACAGCGATATTTACCTGTCCCTCGGTCCACCGCAGCGCACTGCTCCCTCGGTCCGACTCCTCTGTGTGTGAATGATGAGGCAGAGGGAGCGATGACGTCGTTAGCCCCCTGCCTGATCATTCACACACAGAGGAGTCAGACCGAGGGAGCAGTGCGCTGCGGTGGACCGAGGGACAGGTAAATATCTCAGGTGCCGGGGTCCTGAGCAAGCGGTGACACCCCCCGCCTGCTCAGGACACCAGCACCTGGCCCCCAGCGACGAGAGGTGAGTATGTCATTTTTTTTTTTGCACAGCAGCAGCAGCATATGAGGCCTAATACTATGGGGCATAAATGTGCAGCATATGGGGGCATAATCTGGAGCATATGGGGGCATAATCTGGAGCATATGGGGGCATAATATGGAGCATATGTCTGTATAATCTGGAGCATATGGGGGCATAATATGGGGGCATAAACTGTGGAACATATGGGGGATAATCTGGAGCATATGGGGGCATAATATGGAGCATATGGGGGCATAAACTGTGGAACATATGGGGCATAATCTGGAGCATATGGGGGCATAATATGGAGCATATGGGGCATAAGCTGTGGAACATATGGGGCATAATCTGGAGCATATGGGGACATAACATGGAGCATATGTGGGCATAAGCTGTGGAACATATGGGGCATAATCTGGAGCATATGAGGCATAATATGGAGCATATGGGGGCATAATATGGAGCATATTATTAGGGGAACAGATAGGGCAATCTGTCACAAAGACAGGGATCGTCGAACAGTGTGCTGCCTACCTGGCGCTCGAGTCCGACACATCGCTGATCGGGTTGACAGATTACTGGGAGGGGCTGGTGAGGACACAGCGGTCATGGTGCACATTGGCACAAATGACAAAGTTAGAGGCAGGTGGAAGGTCCTTAAAGATGATTTCAGGGAATTAGGCTGCAAGCTTAAAGCAAGGACCTCCAACGTGGTATTTTCTGAAATACTGCCGGTACCAAGTGCCACACCAGAGAGGCAACGGGAGATTAGGGAGGTTAATAATGGCTCAAGAATGTACAAATATATGAGGGGACAGTACAAAGACCTTTCTAATGATCTTTTTACTCTTAGACCTGTGACGGGGACGAGGGGGCATCCTCTACGTCTGGAGGAAAGAAGGTTTAGCCATAATCACAGATGCAGATTCTTTACTGTAAGAGCAGTGAGACTATGGAACTCTCTGCCGTCTAATGTTGTAATGAGTGATTCCTTACTAAAATTTAAGAAGGGACTGGATGCCTTTCTTGAAAAGTATAATATTACAGGCTATATTCACTAGTTTCCTAGATACAGCGTTGATCCAGGGAGCTAGTCTGATTGCCGTATGTGGAGTCGGGAAGGAATTTTTTTCCCCAATGTGAAGCTTACTGTTTGCCACTTGGGTTTTTTTTGCCTTCCTCTGGATCAACATGTTAGGGCAGGTTAGGATAGGATATGGGTTGAACTAGATGGACTTAAAGTCTTCCTTCAACCTTAATAACTATGTTACTATGTTACTATATGAGGGCATAATCTGTGGAACATATGCGACCATAATATGGAGCATATGTGGGCATAATCTGTGGAACATATGGGGCATAATCCGGAGCATATGGGGGCATAATCTGTGGAACATATGGGGCATAATCTGGAGCATATGGGGGCATAATCTGTGGATCATACGGGGGCATAATCTGTGGAATATATGGGGGCATAATCTGGAGCATATGGGGGCATAATCTGTGGAGCATATGGGGGCATAATCTGTGGAGCATCATATGGGGGCATAATCATTTTTCACCCTAGGCTTATACGTGAGTCAATAAGTTTCCCAGTTTTTTGTGGCAAAATTAGGGGGGTCGGCTTATACACGGGTCGGCTTATACATGAGTATATACGGTAAATATGTTCACTTTCATAAAAATGTTGCATAAGCCCCAAATTTTTAACTTTTGCAAAAGGTAGCATGAAAAAGTGAACCACAAAAATTATTCTAGCAATACTCCACATGTAGTCAAAACATTCTGTTTGAAGACACAGTATGGCTCGGAAAGAAAGAAGTGGCATTCATTTGGAATGTAAATGTGGCTGGAATACATTGCAGGAACCATGTTTCATTTGCAGAGCCCCTCAGTTACCAAAACAGCAGAAACCTCCACAAGTGACCCAATTTTGGAAACTACATCCATCAAGTAATTCAATAGGGGGTATGTTGAACTTGTTGAACCTGTAGGTGCTTCACAGAACTTTTTAAAATGTGGATGTGAAAATTAAAATTTACGATTTTTCTGCTAGAATGTTGTTTTAGCCCCAAATAAGTAATTTTAACAATGAATAATAAGAAAAAACAGACCCAATAATTTGTTACACAATTTCCTCCACTTACCCTAAAAGTGGTCAAAAGCTGTTGTTTGGGCACATGGCTGGGCTTGAAAAGGTAAGAGTGCTATTTAATTTTTGTAGCATAAATTTATCTGGAATAGATTTGTCATGTGGTTGTCATGTAGTTCAGTTTTTTGGCGCCCACATTCAAAGCGTTAACCTATTTAAATGATACTCCTGCTGTCTCATCATACATGTGGTTTTTCCTGAAGAAGAAGTTTATTACTTCAAAATGCACAAAAATACACCAGGCTGCGACGTCAGCAAGGAGGTGGAGTCATGTTTTGGGCTGGAATCATGTGGAAACAGCTGGTAGGGCCCTCCTGAAGGTATGAAAATGACGTCTGCAAAGTATATAGAGCTTCTGACTGACAACTTTCTTCCATGGTATAAAAAGCAGAAACGTGCCTTCAGGAGCAAAATCATCTTCATGCATGACAATGCACCATCTCATGCTGCAAAGAATACCTCTGAGTCATTGGCTGCTATGGGCATAAAAGGAGATGAACTCATGGTGTGGCCAGCATCTTCCCCTGACCTCAACCCTATAGAGAACCTTTGGAGTATCATCAAGCAAAATATCTATGAGGGTGGGAGGCAGTTCACTTCAAAACAGCAGCTCTGGGAGGCTATTCTGACTTTATGCAAAGAAATACAAGCAGAAACTCTCCAAAAACTCACAAGTTCAATGGATGCAAGAATTGTGAAGGTGATATCAAAGAAGGGTTCCTATGTTAACATGTAACTTGGCCTGTTAGGATGTTTTGGAGTTAAGTAGCTTTTTTGTTCAGTGAATGTGACCTCCTAATGCTGCAAATTCCACAAATGAGCATTTTCAGTTCTTTAAAACATATCAAATGTTTAGAAATTCTACTGTGCCTAATAATTTGGAACAGTGCATTTTGAGTTTTTATTCATTTTGGAGATTATACTGTTATCATTGGGAGGTTTCTTCAATAAAATTCGATGTATACTCTAACGGGTGATGACTTTTATTAGACTGACTGTCATTTGCACCGACCACTTAGGAAAATCAGAGAAAAATATCATTTGCATAATAATTTGGAACATGGTGTAAACCACCACCTTACTGCACCACACTGGGATATACGTCTCAATCCTGTCGGCAGTGCAGAATTTGTCCATTAACTCCCTTCACAGTCTGATTTTGGGGTACATAGCATTTTAGGATCGCTTTCAGTTTGACGCGAGATTATATTCTTGTGTTCAACGCTGAGCACTTAAATCAGGGTTTCTGTGTAAATCCCCCAAAAATGCAATTCAGAAGAAACTTCCGATGGAACCACTTACTCTAATGAGGCAGATGGGGAGTTTTTGGACTCCATTTGATGTCTATTCTGCTGGTATCCATCATTTAGGCATTCAAAGACAATATAAGGAAGGAAAAAAATGCCAGATAGGGGATAAATATAAAATACAAAAATACAGAAACTCTGTATTGAAAATAGCCAAATTTAGGGAAGGAAAATTAGAACTTAAAAAAAAAATGGTGGTGCAACTTATAGTCCTCTTTTATCGTAGCTTACCGTTGATGGCGGCTGCGGTGGAACAGGGTCTCAGGAGGCAGGGTTGATGCTGTATTCGGTTGTGTGAGGCTGCAGCAGGACCCAGGATTGTTCCAAATGTCAGGAGTACACACACTTCCCATTCTTTAACTGTGGTGGAGCTTGGGAAAATGGCGACTAGAGACAGCGCATGCACAAATTGAAATCTCGGGAGCCGAGATCTCGTAAGACGAGATCTCAATATGCACATGCGCTGCCAGCCATTTTCTTGAAATTCGCTGCAGTGAAAAGGATGGGAAGTGGGTTGATTCCCAGCATTTTATCACACCGCCGAACCCCCCCTCCTCCTAGCTCGGGGCTCACAGCATCGCCGCCAGCTTCCTGCAACAGTGACTCTGCATCCTAGAACCCCACTCCATGGCAGCCACACCCAACCAAGTAAGCTACACTCGGAGTATAAGACACATTCCCATTTTCCCCCCAAATTTGTATTGCAGTGCCTGAGACCTATCAGTGACTCACTGACAGAGCCTGTGAGACCCGACTTAGAGCATCAGATGACTTCAGGGTACCATGGCAACGATTGGCACCCACAATTACGATAGCAGGGATTGGTCCTGCCATAAGGGGTCTTTTAAGCCCACTTTTAACCACTTAGATACCGCTGTTGCAATTGTCAGCGGTATTTAAGGAGTTAAACGGCCCCGATCTGTTTCAAAGCTGTCCGGGGCTTATACTTTGGGCTATCAGCTGTCATGTACCGCTGTCACCCAGGGGAATTTCGTCCGTGGGCCAGCACTATTCTCTTATTCTCAACTGTCATTTTAAAACGTCAACAAGGGATTAAAGGTTCCTTACCAACTGCTGTTTTAATGCGTATGGGCGTTTGTTAAGTGGTTAAAATTACATTTACTACTGTATACATACATAAGAATACATTTTGCCACAGAATTAACATGCAATATTAGAATATGGAAATTAAACTGATAAATTTCATGAATAACTTTTCTTAATTATACTTATATTTTACTCACGGATCATGATGCACTTGATACAAGTTCACAAATATACAGGTATTTTTTGGTATAAAGTAGCCATTTAAAACTGTGTCTCTGGTGGTGCTGCAATGAAAAATAAAGTGAAATGAGCTAAATAAGTCATTCTCTATGGCAATTTAACATATAAATTATTTTAGTCAATGGCTATGCATAACAGCAATTCTCAGACAAGTTGCACAACCAAAACATTTTGTGCAACTTGTCTGCAACTTGCTGTGACATGACTAATATACACTAATTTAGATCAGGACTACAAGATCCCAGGTAATTTCAGCTGCATCACATCTAATGTGGTGCACCTAATTATTTGTACTTAATGTCCAACTGGGGTTCTGTATGTGGGGGAGACTGGGCAAAAACTGAGAACAAGGATGAATTGTTATCGCTACACAGTAAGAGAAAAGATAATGGATCTACCTGTGGCCAAACATTTTTGTATCCCCGGTCATAGCATCATGGACATTAAATTACTTGTTTTAAAAGGTAATGTGAGGTAGGGACGCCACCATCTTGCATAGAGCCTATACCAGCCTCCATTTTGTCTGTTCACAGAGCCACAAGCTGCTAACTGCACAGGGCCTGTTAGCATATTCAATACGACAGGGTTTGATGTCCACTGTGAATCAAAAGGGCTTTAGTATGCCAAGTAATGCAGGTCGATGTTTGAATGGCAAGGTCTTTAGTATGGTAACGAGTTAGGAGCCAAGCCAGCATGGTGAATAGTAAGGTTTGTTAGCATGGTAATGAGATGCCTGAGGGGCTCAATTAGACTATACCATTCAGCTAGACACAGAAAACACAATCTATTGTATATCCCAGTCACGAAGGCTCCGTTCTAGGATTATGAATTATGAGCACATCTTTGTCGGTACATTTTTATAAAAATATCTGTGTGACCCTGCGGACCTCGGGCATTTGATGGTGCATCTACCGAGTCGGTGATGGCTTAGGGGGCTGAGATATAGAGATTGGCCATACACAATGACCCAATCGGGCCAGGTTTGATCTCCATGCGACAGGCAAAACATACTGCATCCACTGGTACCTCTCGTGTCCTGATCCGATCGTCCTGGAGGAAGTTAACCCCTTTGCTAGATATTAGGAATAAATTCTGCAGGGGGCTAAGGGTGGAGATTATCATTCCACCCTCGAACACCGAGGGGAGGGACCTAACAGGTTTAAGAACTGTGAGCTAAGGGCAGATCAGATCCATTCTCACAGAAGCCAAGAAGCAACCAGGGACAGAACTGCCAAGGGAGCAGCGGCACATGTTTTGGGGGACTGTCCAGCAACTAAAACTTTCACCTGTGGATCGCAGAGCTCCCTGCCTCCACATGTCCCTACAACCTGGTAATATTGACCTCTAGCTAATACCTCTAAGCCTTGTACATTATTGTTGTATTTTAATCTGACTGCAAATACATTGTAATTCCGTTGTATAGCTTACTGTATATTTCTGTAATTATCTAGTGCGCCCTTAAGGCAATTAAACCATAAAATTAATCTTGGGCTGATGCTTTTACTCTGATCACGAATCTTAGAATAACCAGTGGGTAACAGGACACCCTCCCCGGCGGCCATTTGCTCTAGGTGCATGTCCCTTACTGACCTGAGAGACAAAGAGGGCGCCGGAGAGCTGTGCTGTGGAGTTACATCACATTGGTGACGTGGAAGGACGGGGGCCGTCCTTCACAGGTAACATTAAGTCTCAGAGAGACAAAAGAGTCTGGGAGTATAAACTCATGAAACCTTTGACAAACTCAGTGGAGGAATGAATATGTCGCATGGATTTATGTCTTTTTACATCAATTAAGGAATTTGCTCCTCAGACCTTCTGGGGGCATCATAACACAATACTAGACCCCAATCAGAGGACAATAAAACTTTCACACTCCTTATCTATGAACTGTTCCAATATTTATGTTCATCCCTCTCCCATAATGACAATTCTGCTTCACATCACTTGTCTTATCTATTGCATTGTTTCTGTGCTGTGTTGTGTGTAAATATGTGACTCTTCAGATTTTGTATTAGTCTTTGCCTGATTAAGAGACCTGAGTAGTCTCGAAAGCTTGCAATTTGTTACCATCTCTTCAGTTAGCCATTAAAAGGTATCAACCACTGAGGACTCTTTAAAGGGAATCTGTCACCCTAAATTGGCGGGATATTTAAATGATGGCAGTCAGGTCAGATGGGCAGTGTTTTGGGTACTTGCCTTAACATGTTGTTCGCCGCTGTCTCCATTATTTCTGGGAATTGTAGTCGTTGCCCTCCATATAACGCGCCTGCGCATTGCAATCTTGAATTGCGCACGCGCAGTATGCTTTGCCCGCAGATTGCAATGCGCAGGCGCGTTATATGGAGGGCAATGACTACAATTCCCAGAAATAATGGAGACAGCGGCGAACAACATGTTAAGGCAAGTACTCAAAACACCGCCCATCTGACCTGACTGCCATCATTTAAATATCCCGCCAATTTAGGGTGACAGATTCCATTTAAATATTTTTCTAATTTAGACCTGTGATTTTTCTGTAAAAGTATGGCCAAATCACAGCTGAGTCACAGGCAAGTTTGAGATGTATGTTACTTGCATTGAAGTCTACAGCAAGCTACAGAAAATTCAACATATTTGTAAATATTTGCCACTCTTTGTCACGGTAACCGGAGGTCGCAAGTTACAGTGAGACATCACGGGAAATAATTAGATTTACTCGTGACACTGACTTTAGTATTGTGCGACACATTTTGCTGTGTAGTCCAAGCCTTATGCAAAAACAAAGAAATGTGGTACACATAGTGGAAAAGGGCATGTGTAGGTGCACATTCACACTGTGACCATTTAACTGACAAAACCTAAGATAACAACAAATGAGCAAATATCCAGCAATAAGTAAGTAAATAAATAAATAAATAGTTATAGCACATCTAAATCACGTAAGGCACTTAATTAATACTATTTTGAAAAAAAAAAAGTAAAAGTCAGGTTTTGTCTGTTAACCCCTTAGTGACAGAGCCAATTTGCAGCTTAATGACCGGGCCCATTTTTACAATTCTGACCACTGTCACTTTATGAGGTTATAACTCTGGAACGCTTTAACGAATCCAGCTGATTCTAAGAATGTTTATTCGTGACATATCGTACTTCACGTTAGTGGTAAAAAATGTTTTATATGACTTGCGTTTATTTATGAAAAAAATGGAAATATGGCAAAAATTTTAAAAATTTAGCAATTTTCAAACTTTAAACTTTTATGCCCTTAAATCAGAGAGATATGTCACACAAATTTCTTAATAAATAACATTTCCCACATGTCTACTTTACATCAGCACAATTTTGGGAACAAAATTTTTTTTTGTTACGAAGTTATAAGGGTTAAAAGTTGACCAGCGATTTCTCATTTTTACAACACCATTTTTTTTTTAGGGACCACATCACATTTGAATTAACTTTGAGGGTCTATATGATAGAAAATACCCAAAAGTGACACCATTCTAAAAACTGCACCCCTAAAGATGCTCAAAACCACATTCAAGAAGTTTATTAACCCTTTACGTGCTTCACAGGAACTGAAGCAATGTGGAAGGAAAAAACTTACATTTAACTTTTTTTGCAAAAACTTTACTTTAGAACCAATTTTTTTTATTTTCACAAGTGTTAAAAGAAAAAATGAACCACAAAATTTGTTTTGCAATTTCTCCTGAATATGCCGATACCCCATATGTGGGGGGTAAACCACTTTTTGAGCGCACGGCAGAGGTCGCAAGGGAAGGAGCGCCGTTTGACTTTTTCAACGCAGAATTGGCTGGACGCCATGTCGCGTTTAGAGAGCCCCTGATGTGCCTAAACAGTGGAAACCCCGAACAAGTGACCCCATTTTGGAAACTAGACCCCTTAAGGAGCTTATCTACATGTGTGGTGAGCACTTTGAACCTCCAAGTGCTTCACAGAAGTTTATAACGTAGAGCTGTGAAAATAAAAAATCATTTTTTTCCTCAAAAATGATTCTTTAGCCCACTATTTTTTTATTTTCCCAAGGGTAACAGGAGAAATTGGACCCCAAAAGTTGTTGTGCAATTTTTCCTGAGTACGCTGATACCCCATATGTGGGGTGGAAACACTGTTTGGGCGCATGGTAGAGCTTGGAAGGGAAGGAGTGCCATTTTGTAATGCAGACTTTTAATGGAATGTTCTGCGGGCGTCATGTTGTGTTTGCAGAGCCCTTGATGTGCCTAAACAGTAGAAACCCCCTGCAAGTGACACAATTTTGGAAAATAGATCCCAGAAGGAACTTATCTGAATGTGTGGTGAGCAGGTTGAACCCCCAAGTGCTTCACAGAATTTTATAACGCAGAGTCGTAAAAATAAAAAATCATTTTTTCCCTCAAAAATGATTTTTTTAGCCAGTTATTTTTTATTTTCCCAAGGGTAACAGGAGAAATTAGAACCCCAAAATTAGTGTGCAATTTGTCCTGAGTATGCTGATACCCCATATGTTGGGGTAAACCACTGTTTGGGCGCACGGCAGGGGTTGGAAGGAAGGGAGCGCCATTTGACTTTTTGAATGCCACGTCATGTTTGGAGACCCCCTGATGTGCCTAAATAGTGGAAACCCCTCAATTCTAGCTCCAACCCTAACCCCAAAACACCCCTATCCCTAATTCCAACCCTAACCCTAATCCTAACCCTAACCCTAATCCCAACCCTAATCCCAACCCTAATTTCAACCCTAATTGTAACCCTAACCCTAATTGTAACTGTAACCCTAATTGTAACCCTAACCCTAATTGTAACCCTAACCCTAATTCCAACCCTAACCCTAATTATAACCCTAACCCTAACCCTAATGGAAAAATGAAAATAAATACAATTTATTTATTTTATTATATGTCCCTAACTAAGGGGGTGATAAAGGGGGTGTTTTTGTACGATTTTTTTTATTTTGATCACTGTGATAGTTTATCACAGTGATCAAAATGTATTTTTACTGAATGAATGAATCTGCCGGTAGGCAGATTCGGTGGGCGCACTGAACATGCGGCCGCCTTTTTTTTTTACAGGATGAAGACGCCAGGAGGCTGGAAGCTGCCGGAGGACAGGGGGACATCGAGAGGTACCGGGGGAGGATCGGGGGACCCGGGGACCCTATTTCTCTCCCCTCTGATGTGCGATCACATCAGAGGGGAGAGAAATTACATGCAGGATCGCGGCTTTTTTCTTTTGCGATCGCCGTTATATGGTTCATAACGGCGATCGCAAAAGCGGGGTCGGTAAAAACCAACCCGAATCATGTTCTCTGGGGTCGTGGCTACCCCCGGTAGCCGAGACCCGGAGAAAATCCGACTCTGGGGGGCGCTATATACTTTCTCCACAGCGCCGTTAATTAACGGCGCTGTGGTTTAAGTACCCTTAACTACCGCCGTTAAAAGGCATATCGGTGGTCGTTAAGGGGTTAAAATTTGTATTTATTATTCCTTATTTATTTATTTACTTACTGCAGGATATTTGCTTATGGATAAGATTCGAAAGTACGTGCCAATAGGGCTGTAGACTATAATGGTGCCGATAGTGTGCATGCACCTACTGAAGGCAGGTACTCAAATGCAGTCTACTACATCTCAGTGTCCGCCTCCATTAGGCATTCAGGCTCAAAAATGATGCACGGTTGTCACGGGTTTACCGCAACACAGAAGACCACAGCACCTGATTTCTCCTACTCCTACTTTTAACACAGATTTGTTAACCCCTTTACCCGAAAGCCTGCTCTCACCTTCCTGACCAGGCCAATTTTTACAGTTCTGACCACTGTCATTTTAAGAGGTCATAACTCTGGAACGCTTCAACGGATCCTGGTGATTATGAGAGAGTTTTTCAAGACATATTGTACTTTATGATAGTGGTAAAATTTCTTTGATAGGACTTGTGTTTATTTGTGAAAAAATGGAAATCTGGCGAAAATTTAGAAAATGTCACAACTTTAAAACGTTTAATTTTTATGCCCTTAAATCAGAGTCATATCGCACAAAGTAGATAAAAAAATAACATTTCTAAATGTCTACTTTACATCAGCACAATTTTGGAAACATACATTTTTTGTTAGGATGTTATAAGGGTGGTTAAAAATTGACCAATGGTTTCTCTTTTTTACAACATAATTTGTAAAACTACTTTTTTTAGGGACCACCTCACATTTGAAGTGAGTTTGAGGGGCCTAGATGAAAAAATATCCAAAAATGACACCATTCTAAAAACTGCACCCCTCAAGGTACTCAAAACCACATACAAGAAGTTTATTAACCCTTCAGGTGCTTCATAGGATTTTTTGGAATGTTGAAGAAAAAAATAAACATTTACTTTTCTTTCACAAAAATTTTCCTTTAGACATTATTTTTTTTTTACTTTTGCCATGGACCATACATTTTGTTGTGCAATTTCTCCTGAGTACGCCGATACCCCATATGTGGGGGAAATCTACTGTTTGGGCACATGGCAGAGCTTGGAAGGAAAGGAGCGCCATTTCACTTTTTCAATGTAAAATATGATGGAAAATTTAGCAGTTGTCATGTTGCATTTGGAGAGCCCTGATGTGCTTAAACAATGGAAACCCCCAGAAAAGACACCATTTTGGAATCTAAACCCCTTAGGGTACTTATCTAGATGTGTATTGAGCACCTTCACAGAAGTTTTAAATGTTAAGCCAAGAAAATAAAAAAATCTAAATTTTCCCAGATAAATCTTTTTTTAGCTCCAAATTTTGCATTTTCATAAGTGTAACAAGAAAATTTTCTCCATCCAATTTCTTGTGCAATTTCTCCTGACTGTGCAGATACCCAATATGTGGAGGAAAACAACTGTTTGGGTACACGGCAGGGCTTGGAATGAAAGGAGCGCCATTTGACTTTTTGAATATAAAATTTACTGCAATAATTAGCAGATGCCATGTCGCATTTGGAGAGCCCCTGATGTGCCTAAATATTGGAAACCCCCCACATATGACACTATTTTGGAAACTAGACCCATTTGGGACTTTATCTAGATGTGTATTGAGCACCTTGAACCCCCAGGTGCTTCACAGAAGTTTATAACATTAAGCCGTGAAAATAAAAAAATGAAATTTTTCCACGGCAATAGTTAAAAGCCACCAGCCAATCAGAGGCTGGCAGCTTTCATCAGCGCGCACGTAGCCAGGGTATGACGTCATTGTCAGTTGCCGGTGAGTCCGTGCTTGAAATGGCAGGGGGGGGACATTGCCACTGGAGCGCTGCCAGGTAACGAAAAAGTGTTTTTTGGGTTTTTTTATTGAAAGAGGCAAGCCTCAATATGTTTCGATGGCAAGATGGACACAGATGGGATAGGATGGAGACAGATGGGGCAGTATCATGGGACAGGATGGAGACAGATGGAGCAGCATGGAGACACATGGCGCAGGATCATGGGGCACGATGGAGACAGATGGGGTAGGATGAAGACAGATGGGGTACGATGGAGATAGATGGGGCAGGATGATGACAGATGGGGCAGGATCATGGGGCATGATGGAGACAGATGGGGAACAATGGAGACAGTTGGGGCAGGAACATGGTGCAGGATCATGGGGCAGGATGGAGACACATAGTGCAGGATCATGGGGCAAGATAAAGACACATGGTGCAGGATCATGGTGCAGGATTGAGACATATGGGGAGAGATGGAGACAGATGGGGCAGGAACATGGGGCAGGATGGAGACGGATGGGGCAGGATGGAGACAAATGTTGCAGCATCAAGGGGCACGATGGAGACAAATGGGACAGGATGGAGATAGATGGTGCAAGATCATGGGACAGATGGTGCAGGATGGAGTAAGATGGTGCAGTATGGAGACAGATGGTGCAGGATGGAGACAGATGTGCACGATGAAGACACATGGGGCAATATGGAGACACATGGGGCAGAATCATGGGGCATGATGGAAACAGATGGGGCATGATGGGGAGATCATATGGGGCAGGATGTGACATCGCATGAAGCAGAATGGTTATTCATGAGGGCAGGATGGGAGAACACATAGGGCCAGGATGGGAGAACATACGGCTGGAGCCAGGAATGAGACACAAGAGGGCTAGAATGGAGGATATTATTAGTGTACGGGCTAATTATGGGATATTATTACTGCATGATGTATTTTATTTTTTAAGGATTCCGTTTTCAATGAGGGTCCTTTTACTGTGCAGAATGACACTATGTCACCTTTTTTTCTTCATCTGGTGTAGTGTAGAAGTTGAGAGTAGATTAAGTAATGTTTTCTGCAAGTAGTGCTCTAGATAACTGTGTTATTTCCTGTAGAGACTAGTCCTAGCTGGAAGAAGTGATGGCGGTCTGTGTTGGATGAAGATGAAAAGTGAAGATAAAGGACTTCACCTAGAGATGTCACTGGTGAGTCATTGTATTACATGTACACACACTGTACACTGTATATTATATACAGAGCTCCTGTGTATAATGTCACTGGTGATCACTGTATTACCTATACATTGACACCATATACAGAGCTCCTGTGTATAATGTCAATGATGATCACTGTATTACCTCTGCACTATATACAGTGCTTGTGTGTATAATGTCACTAGTGATTACTGTATTACCTGTACACTGACACTATATACAGAGTTCCTATGTATAATGTCACTGGTGATCACTGTATTACTTGTACACTGACATTATACAGTATATGCTATATACAGAGCTCCTGTAATGCAACCATGAAGCAGTTGCATGCAACTTCCACCAGGGGGCACCGGTGAAGGGGAAAAAAAGGGTTGCAATCACCGTAC
Organism: Oophaga sylvatica; assembly: GCA_033576555.1. Classification (NCBI taxonomy): domain Eukaryota; kingdom Metazoa; phylum Chordata; class Amphibia; order Anura; family Dendrobatidae; genus Oophaga; species Oophaga sylvatica. The sequence continues at coordinate 664,087,052 of JARQOD010000001.1, forward strand.
AGCACCACAGTACAGACGTTCAGGGTGCAACTAGGAGGCGGCAGAGTAGTCAAACAGGCCGGTTCAGCATCAAACAGGAAGAAGTACCAGAGGTCACAGCAATGCACATGGTCAGAGACAAGCCAGAAGTCAGAGCCAGCAGGGAACGCGGTACCCATAACGTGAGACGAAAAGGGGAGTCAGGGTACAAGCCAATGCCAGTCAAAAAAGCCGATCAGTAACGTAGTATCAAAGAGAGAAAAGCAGGAGGCGGAGTTCAGAGTTCATGCCGTGTCATACAGTGAAGGAAACAACCAAAGTACATAAAGTCAGAGATAGGGAATGGGTCAGACACTAACACGGGAAGTCAGAGGCAGAAGGATCACTAGGGTATACGGGTCAGCTGCTCTAGCCAGGAAGAATGAACTATCACTGACATCGCCTGCAAGCCATAGCGAACTGAAATAGCAAAAACAGATCCAAAACGAGGCAGAGGGTATTAACCCCTGAATGACCATTCCAGGGAGAGGATAGCAGAAAACAAACCCTGGACTGAATCATAACAGTACCCCTCTCAATGGGGGGCCACAGGACCCCCAGGTTTCCATTGATAACGAGCGTGAAAGGCCCGTATCAACCGATCCGCATGGACTGAACATGCAGGCACTCACGACCGGTCGCCAGGACCGTAACCCTTCCAATGAATCAGATGTTGGAGAGAGTGATGGACCATGCAGAGTCCACGATCCGTTCTACCTCATAGTAATTCTAGCCATCCACCGAAATAGGTGACGGAGAAGATGGAGACACCCAAGAAGAAGACCTCAATGGCTTCAAAAGAGCCTTATGGAACACATTGGGGATCTGTAGAGATGGGGGAAGGTGCAAACGTAAGGCCACAGGATTGACTACCTCCACAATCTCATAAGGGCCAAAGAACTTAGGCCCCAACTTCACAGAATGGACCTTAAGCTTAATATTCCTATTGGAAAACCATACCTTATCCCCAATCCGGAATATTGGCCCCATAGATCGTCTCTTGTCAGCAAAGAATTTATGACTCCTCTGAGACTCCCCAATGTTCCTCTGAACCTCCTGCCACACCTCCCCTAACCGTTGAACAGCCAGATCAGCTCCTGGACATCCTGAATCCAGTCAGGAAAATTCTCCAAAATGTGGGTGAAACCCATAATTATAGAAGAAAGGGGAGGTGCCTGTCGACTGATTAATGCGATTATTAAAAGCAAATTCAGCCACAGGCAAAGAGGAACACCAATCGTCCTGCCGAGCTGTGGTCAGATATCGCAAAATTTGTTCCAAGGACTGATTGGTCCTCTCTCACCATTAGTCTCAGGATTATATGCTGAAGAAAAGTTCAAACAGATACCCAAACTTTTACAAAACGCCCTCCAAAATTTAGACACAAACTGCACTCCCCTGTCCATAACCACACTCACAGGCACATCATGCAGTTGCATCACATGTTCAACAAACAATTTAGCTGACGTCTCAGCATTAGGCAGACCTGTCAAAGGTAAAAAATGCTTTTGCTTACTAAATCTGTCCACCACCACCCAAATGAGAGTTTTACCAATAGAAGGAGGAAGATCAGTGATAAAATCCATGAACAGAGTAGTCAATGGTTTATCAGGAATTGACAATGGCACCAATTCCCCGGCCGGCCGGTTATGGGAGCTTTTGGCATGAGCACATACATCACAGGACGACACTAACTTAACAACATCCGATGCCAACGAGGACCACCAAAACAACCTAGAGACAGCTTTACGGGTAGCCGACATTCCAGGATGCACACTCAGGGCTGAATCATGAAACTCCCAAAGTATCCTGAGACAAAATTGAATGGACACAAATAGTTTATTAACAGGCAATGACAGAGGGTCAAAGGATTGGGCATCACGAATCTCCCGCTCCAACAACGAGGATACCCCAGCAACAACCACACCATACTGAAGAATGGAGGAAGGAGGTTCAGGAGGTGATAACGGGTCCATACTCTGAGACAAGGCATCGGCCTTGACACTTTTAGAACCGGGCAAAAAAGTAATAGAGAAAAAAAGTGACCATCTCACCAGTCTCGATATCAACCTCTTGGCAGGCTTGATGTAAGCCAGATTCTTATGATCTGTAATCACAGTGATTCGATGGATCGCCCCACTCCAAAAAATGCCTCCTTTCTTCAAATGCCAGTTTAATGGCAAACAATTCTCTGTTAGCTACATCTTAATTCTTTTCTGCAGAAGAGAATTTGAGAAGAAGGCACAAGGTCTTAAATTGTTTAAAGTGGCAGGTCCCAGGGACAATAACACCACCACCCCCACCTCCGAGGCATCCACCTCCACAATAAACAGTTCAGTTGGATCTGTTTGAATTAATACAGGGGCAGACATGAAACATTTCTTTAATGCTGAAAATGTCGCTGCGGCTGGAGCAGGCCAAGTCTTGATATCAGACCCCTTTTGAGTCAAATCAGTGAGAAGCTTAACAATTTGAGAAAATCCCCTTATAAATTTCCTATAATAATTAGTGAACCCCAAAAAATGCTGAAGACCTTTAAGATCCCTGAGTTGGACCCAGTTCATAATGGCCTGAACCTGTCTGGGGTCCATACGAAATCCTTCAGCCAACCAGATGAACCCCAGAAAGGACAACTCCTGGAACAAAAACCAACATTTCTCTGCTTTACAGATCACGAAATCTTTACCTATATATTGGTAAATAAGCTAAGGATAACCAGATTAGCAAAAAATATATTTTTTATTGACAAAGTTATAAAATCCTTAATATTTGTGCTGAGACTGTGCAAAAATACAAAAACCAGGAACATACACCATAGACTTCACAAAAAACGTGGATTCAGCCCTAACTGCACTTAATCACAGTATATGCAGAAAAATACAATATTTATAATCTGATGAAAAACTGAAACAGTAAAAATTCAGAATATAAATGTCAGCATTCTTGAGTATATTTATGATCTACAATCATCAACAGCGGGTGTCACAAAAATGTAAAATCATCCTACTAATATCCAGCATGCCAGCACACCATACATTCAAGCTGCCAGAATTTGATCTGTGACAACATGAGATGAATCAATTGCTGGTACCCATGGATATATATAAAGTATACAACCATTGATTTCGGGTGTTACAAGATGCAACATACTCCCACCACTGTTCAGAATGCTGACACAATATGTCTAATTCTATCAAAATTTGCAAGTGGCAATATAAGAGGTAAAACAGTTGTTATTACCTTAGGGCTATCAGCCCTAAGGTAATAACAACTGTTTTACCTCTTATATTGCCACTTGCAAATTTTGATAGAATTAGACATATTGTGTCAGCATTCTGAACAGTGGTGGGAGTATGTTGCATCTTGTAACACCCGAAATCAATGGTTGTATACTTTATATATATCCATGGGTACCAGCAATTGATTCATCTCATGTTGTCACAGATCAAATTCTGGCAGCTTGAATGTATGGTGTGCTGGCATGCTGGATATTAGTAGGATGATTTTACATTTTTGTGACACCCGCTGTTGATGATTGTAGATCATAAATATACTCAAGAATGCTGACATTTATATTCTGAATTTTTACTGTTTCAGTTTTTCATCAGATTATAAATATTGTATTTTTCTGCATATACTGTGATTAAGTGCAGTTAGGGCTGAATCCACGTTTTTTGTGAAGTCTATGGTGTATGTTCCTGGTTTTTGTATTTTTGCACAGTCTCAGCACAAATATTAAGGATTTTATAACTTTGTCAATAAAAAATATATTTTTTGCTAATCTGGTTATCCTTAGCTTATTTACCAATATATAGGTAAAGATTTCGTGATCTGTGTTTATTCATAAGGATAAGTGATCCCCATGTGATTAGGGGCTTATACGGTATAAGGACTTTATTGTGAATTATTTCTCTGCTTTAGCAAAGAGACAGTTCTCCTGGAGTCTCTGGAGAACTGCACGAAGATGACGTATGTGGGCATGCTTCTCCACAGAGTACACCAGAATATCATCAAGATATACTACCATGAAGCGCCCAGTAAAGTTAGAAAAGACACGGTTGATGAAATTTTGGAAAACAGCCGGCTAATTAGTCAAACTGAAAGACATAACCAAATTTTCAAACAGCCCCTCAGTGGTGAGAAATGCAGTTTTCCACTCATCCCCCTCACATATACGGATATAATTGTATGCCCCCCAGAGATCCAATTTAGAAAACCACTTAGCCCCAGACAGTTGGTTGTATAAATCAGGGATAAGTGGGAGGGGATACATATTTCTCACAGTGATCTTATTCAATTCTTGGAAATCGAAGCATGGGCGCAAACCATCATCTTTTTTTTTTTTTACAAAAAAGAACCCAGCCGCCACAGGGGACACAGAAGGGCGAATGTGCCCCTTGCGAAAACTCACAGAGATGTTTTCTTTCATGGCCGTATGCTGAGGAACGGATAAATTATATAAACAGGCCTTGGGCAATTTAGCATAGGGAACAAGATCAATGGTACAATCAAATGGGCGGTGTGGTGGTAAAACCTTAGCCTCTTTTTTGGAGAACACATCCTCAAAGACATAGAAGTAAAACAACCTTCAGAACAATTAGGTCCCCACTTCACAATATCTCCGGACCCCAGTCAATAACAGAGTTATGAAGCAGCAACCAAGGAAACCCCAGCACCAGGCCAGCAGGGAGATTATCCAAGACAAAACATAAAATATGTTCCTGGTGTAGGGCCCCCACCTTGAGGATGAACTCTTCAGAGATTAAATTAACCCCGCCCTTGGTGAAAGATGTAGAGTCAATGGCCATGATTTTGATAGGAGTCCCCAATCTAAAGGTACTGCCACACTAAACTATCCCGCTAGCGATCACGATAACGACGCATACTAATGCGATCGCTAGCGGGATAGTTTCAATATCGCTAGTAGCGGCTTAATTTAGCGATGTCGTTAAGGACGCTATCGCGGTTAGCGATCTCCTTAACGACTTTAGCGGTACAAAATACCGCTAAATCGCTAAAAAAAGGTGCCACACTCAGCGATATATACTTACCAGCGGGACGCCGACGATAAAAATAGGGTCCGGAACGATGTCAGCGACGAACGAGATCACAGCAGGATCTCAGCAGGGGCCACGTCGTTGCCACACAGAACAACGTCACTAACGAGATCGCTAAATAGTGACGTTTTTTAGCGATCTCGTTAGCGACGCTGTTTAGTGTGGCATACCCTTAACTGTTCCTAACTTACAGCTGTCCACCAGTTTAGAGTCAATTAGGTTCATGGATGACCCACAGTCTACAAAGGCCAAAGTGGGAGTGAAGCAATTCTCAACACCAAGTTCCACTTTTAACAGTACTTTAAGGAATGAGGAAAAAGGTACCTGTGAGTCTGGACAACCTCTTCTGTAGTTACCCAGACTTAGGTTTTTCCCCACACCTTGGGAGTGGGAGGACAGGAGGGACAGTCCTTCCAATGTCCTGGGGCACAGCATTAAAAACAAAGTTTGCCTGCCCATCGCCGTCTCCTTTCCCTTTCCTTGAAGATGATGACCCCTACTTCCATGGGCTCAGCAGGTTGTGTGGGTTCCGGTATAACCGGAAGGACAGGAGCCTCCCATTGCACGACTCCTCTCTCCCGTAACCTCCGATCCATGCGAACAGCCTGAGTCATGGCCTCTTCCAGAGAGCTGGGAGGAGGATGAAGAGCCTGAGCATCATTTAAATGATCAGACAGTCCCCTCTGGAACTGACACCTGAGTGCAGAGTCGTTCAATGACACCTTTGGGGACCATCGCCGAAATTCCGAACAGTACCATTCGGCAGAGAGCTTTCCTTGATATAGACCCATAATAGTGTCCATTGCCAATCTGACTCCATCGGGTTCATCATAGATGAGGTCCATAATCTCAAAGAACATGTCCACGGACATTCTCTCAGGGGTGGTCGGGGTAAGGAAAAAGCCCAAGACTGTGGACTAGTGTTGAGCGATACGATAATGCAAATATCGGCTATCGGCCGATATTAGCTCTATCGGCCTTTCGATAATTCGTTTCGATATTTTCGTCTTATCGAATACCGGAATCGGATTTGTCACTGTCACTGTGAGTGTCCGTCGGTCGGGTCTGTCAGGAGTCAGCGGCACTTACCTGGCAGAAGATCTCCGGCGGTCACTCCTGGACTGCTTGATGGCCGCCATTATCTTCTCCCTGGCGGTCACATGCAGTTTTTCGCGATAACTGCAGTGACTGCAGGGTAATCCCGGCCGTAAACCAGTCCGATGACGTCACCTCCGGGGAAGCAGGTAATCAGCTGTGCTGCGCCGGGATTCTGATGTAGCAGAGCTGGATCGTCATGGGACACTCGTTACTATGGACTGCGTCGGTCAGGTGGTATACTTTTTTTTTTTTTTCATTTTTTTACAGGAGATCGATGGCGTCGCAGGATGAGACTGTAATAAAAGTAATGAAAACTGTGTTTTTTTTTTTTTTTATTAAATTAAAAAACTTTTTTATAAACATTCACCCGTCCGGGTACATAAACAATTTAACTATTTATCAACAATTTAACTATTTACATACAGGGACCCTGTCCGGGTTATTTATACTTCTTTGGCAGGGGTGTTCCAGGTACCACCTGGTACTCTTCTGATGCTTGCCAAACATCCGAGGCACCAAGGACCACCAGGACCTGATGACGTCGTGTGGCCTGTACAGTCAAGTCGTGACCCGCTATCTGGGTCTGTGTGGCCACCTCTTTCATCTCCCTCTGGGTCTGGAACCCTATGTCCCGGACTGAACGAACCCCAGGGGGCCTAACAGGCGCCGGGTACGGGCCAGCTATACTTATCATGTCCATAGCTGGGGCTGCTGAGGAGACCACTGAGGGAGGCTTGGGAGATTTACGGCGTGGGGTGGGCACTTTTGCAGAGGCCTGGATGTGGGAGGCTGAAGGCTCCGAGGGTCTCACAGGTTCCTGACACACTGGGGAGTAGGGGTCGCACCTGGTAACATTTAGGGCGTACCATCCATTGTAACCCCAGTGTCGGGTGTAAGTCACCAAGTCTCCTGGCAACAGGTCCCTCCCCGGGTGTCCTTCTGGGAGGTGAGCCTCCACGTCCCGCCGGTTCACAAAGACTTCTAAATAAAGTCCAGGCTCCTTGATGAAGCCCCAACCACCTTTCAATTTAAAGCTCCGTACTGCACCCTTACGCCGCGGCTCACACAGGGTTCCTTTATCCTTTCTCATCCGGTCCTTATCTGCCCGGTCCTTCTCCAGGTTACGTTGCCGAAGTTTTAGGGTTTCTCGCTGCTCCCTTTGTCGCTCTGCTTCCCGCTCCCAACGTCTCCACTCTTCCTCCTGACGCCGGTTGAAATTCTCCTCCACCAGCTGCTCCATGTCTCCACCACTCCACTGCAGCTTACAGTGTCCGGTTTTCGGCAGCTCTCCTGTCGCCCCCCAGTCCTGGCGGCGCTCTCCTGCGGAGGAAGCAGACGGCTCTAAATCAGATGACAGTCGGGGCTCCGGTACAGGCAGGTAGTGCTCTGGTGCCTGCGCGGCCTCCTCCATGAGGACGGGTGTCGCTTCTTCTGTCTCAGGACGGGGGCAGACAGCGAGTTCTGGGGTGCTGACGGTGCTGCGGTTTTTGCAGGAACGGGTGCCTCCACTGCGACAACGTCAACTGGATCACATTGCAAGGACTCCTCTACTAGAACGGGTGCCTCACCTTCCGGTACAGACACTTCAGGTAAGAGGGATTGGCGCCGCTCCAAGTTTAGTTTTAGGGCACGCCAGCTCGCTTCCATCCTGGCGACCTCCTCCCGGTGCCGGGCCAGGCTTCTTAGGGTATCCGCCGCTTCTTGCAGCATAGGAGGGTTTCCAGGCCGGGTGCCCAACGGTGGTTCCGTGGCGATCGGGTCGCTTCCGTGGGGGGAGAGCTCTGACTGCTCCATCCCTTCACACTTCTGCTCATGTCCATTAGCCATCTCTGCCAAGTCACATGTGTCATTAGCATCTGGAGAGGGCCCCTCTTTTGTAGGGGGGCGGGACCTTCGTGTTAGTTGACACACACTGAGGAGGATGAGGAGGCGGAACTGAAGAGCTGTGGGGCACGATCTTACATTGCAGTACCATTTAGAGCCATCGTTTTCGCGTCACTGAGTGAGTGTACAGTACACCCATGAAGAGCACGCCCTTCTTCTTCACCAGTGCCTCGTCGTGACGCAGATATGGCGGAAAAATGGCAAATACATTCTCTGATGATTTTAGCAATTCTCAAGCACAAAACCAGTTCAATTCAGGCACACAGGACTCGCTTATAGTGAGCTACAGAATCCTGTTCGTGACGCCCAAGTTGAGTCGCACAGAGCCAGAGGTTTTGGGTGTACTCGGCACCGAGCCCGTCGACTTCTATGGGGTATGTCACGGCTTTACCCGGCAATTGAATCAGAGTCTATTTTACTATGTAGAAGTGTATAAACTATAAATATATGTATATATATGTCACAATGACATGTATATATATATATATATAGATATATATATATATCTATATGTATTCTATGTGTGTATATTTTGTGTTTACAACGTAAGAAAGGGTTTTTTTTGTTGCGATATTTTGTTCCCATAGACTTACATGGGACTTCCGCTATCGAAATCGGATATCGACGATATTTAGTGCTATCGGCGATACAATTTCGATACGATATTTTTAGATATCGAGCACTATCGCTCAACACTACTGTGGACCCTTCCTCAGTAAAGATATAATTATCCCCACCAGCAGACTCTCATCCCCTGAAGACCAGGATGTAAGGGAAAATAATAGTTTGCAACCCTCCCTAGAGGTGCGGAACATATCCTTCTCACCAGAGAACGTGTCAGGGAGTTTCACAGAAAGTTCAGGAGAGTGCAGAGAAACATCAGTCACCTCACCAGACTTACTGACAGAGGGAGTCTCCCGGGTTATCTTATCTGTCTCAGCCATCTCCCTCTGCACCTTCTTCTGAGAAGTAACCAAGGCGCTGTGCTCCACAGATAACTCCTGCAACATCTGAGTAAGATTGGCCACTTGGTCCGCCAGAGTATGGAGCGGATCCATACCAGAGAAAAAGAAAAGGGCAAAATCTCCTTTAAATGTAGTGGGTAAGTGATAATGTAATGCAGCTGCAAAGCAGTTGCAGGCAACTTCCACCAGGGGGCACCGTGAGGGGGAAAAAGGGTTGCACTCACCATATAGCACCACAGTGCAGACATGCAGGCCGCCCCTAGGAGGCGGCAGAGTAGTCAGACAGGCCGGTTCAGCAACAAACAGGAAGACTAAGTATCAGAGGTCACAGCAATGCCAGAAGTCAGAGCCAGACGGGAACGCGGTATCCAAAATGTGAGACGGAAAAGAAAGTCAGGGTACAAGCAAATGAGTCAAAAGCCGGTCGGTAATATAGTATCAGAGAGAGAAAAGTAGGAGGCGGGGTTTCTGAGTTCAAGCCGCATCATACACTGAAGGGAAACAACCAAACTTACACAAAGTCAGGAATAGGGAATGGGTCAGACACTAACATGGGAAGTCAGAGGCTGAAGGATCACTAGGGTATATGGGTCAGCTGAGGCGTATTCCTTCTCAGATGTCTATTTCATCCATGAGTGATGTGTCAGAGATATCTGGGTCATCTATGGCTACCAGGTCTGGGTCAATAAGATGTAATCAGAGGGAACATACTTTCCAACCTTATAGACGTCAAAATCATTCTCCAGTAATAACAAAATATAATAAGGTAATCAATTTGAGCAAAGACAAATTTACGAATGTTGATTTGGCTATTCTTGAGAAGGGTTTGTCCTCTCCTGCGGCATCATTTGATGCATTTCTAGCGGTTAAGGACCTTCACTTCTTCGCCCGTTCTCTGATTTTCAAAAAACATTTTTTTGATGGCAATCTTTCTGAACTTTTTCCCACAGAAGAAGAGCAAGTAGCCCTACGTATTTTGGAGGATCTGTCCACCGAACACAGTACTCCGGCAGGAGGTAAAGTACCTACTTCAATAAGTCCTAAATCAAAGAAATTTCCCCCATTGTCATCCTGTCCTAATGTGGACTTATTTATGCAGATTGTCACAAAAGAATTCTTGGAAATTCCAAAATATATCTATAAGGATAATCTCACAAGGGAGGAGCGTGGGCGTCTGCACGTCTTGCAGAATTTAACGAATGTGGTTTACAAACCGGCGGACAAAGAGGGCAATGTGGTCATTAGGCCCAAGGCACTGTATGAAAAAGAGGCCTTTTGCCAACTTAACAATAAGATCTGTTATAAGTAGTGTTGATCGATACTTTCCGATATTGGGAAATATCAGATCGGATTGGATGGAACTGATACCCAAAAAGTATCCGATATCACCGATTCTGATACCGGAAACCAATGGGACAGAAATATCGGAATTAAAATGAACCCTTAATTTCCTTGTAAACACTAGATATATACATATTGAATACATATATATATATATATATATATATATATATACATGTCATTGTGACACATATATATATATATATATACATATATATATTGTAGCCTTTCAGGGGGTTTTAGCTCTGAGATCACTGTCTGGGTAGACAGAATGGCATGGAAACAGTTCATTCAGACAGCAATTATGGTAAAAACTGGCCGCAACCAGTTTTATTAAAGTCCACAGCAAACAGATAAAAACAAAGCATAAACAAAAGACCTAGGCTTGTCTAGCCACTAATTACACTTATGTAATGTCCCTTTCTATCAGGAACCCAGACTCTATCAGTCTGTGCCCAAAACAACACATATGATATATGTTACCAGTATGGAGTTTCCCAGATACTCCTCCTTATGTCTGAAGGTCCACCCGACGTCCAGACTTGAGAGAGATCCACTCCTATTCAGTAGTCATTATCCTGGAGGTTCACAGAGACACTCCTGTGTCCGGGGTACCTCTAACCCAGACTGAGACGGCTCCCCTCCTCTTCAGTAATCATCAGCATGGAGGTTCACAGAGACACTCCTGTGTCCGGGGTACATCTAACCCAGACTGAGACGGCTCTCCTCCTCTTCAGTAGCTTATCCGCATGCATTCTCACAGAGACTGCTTCCTTGTGCCAGGACACCTCTCTGTGTCCAGGCTAAAGACAGCTCTAACACTCTTGGAGACTGTTTCTCTTGTGCCAGGACACCTCCCTGTGTCCAGGCTAAACTAGCTCTCTGACTGTGTCCGCAGACACCTATTTCTGGCTTCCCAATTAACAGCTGATTGGCTTCAGGTCTAAGCTGCAAGTGTGCAATGAATGCAAGGTGTAGTGACCTCTCTCTACCACCAGGTCTACAAAGCCACATATTTCCCTTATAGTTAGCAAAGAACCTAGGTGAAATGTACACCCCATTCACCACATATCCTCACTGTCTCACAATATATATATTTATAGTTCATACACTTCTACATAGTATAATAGCCGCTAATTCAATTGCCGACTTTTGTGAAATTACAGAACACGACATGAAATGACACATGGTTTACATACAGTTAACCATGTCATTTCATGTAGTTTGACATATGGTTTTCACTAACAATTACATCAGTGTTGAGGTCAGTCGGGGACACCGCACAGCATCAGTGACGTCAGAGGGAGTCCCGGCTGACCTGAAGTGAACTGATTAGCCTGGGAAGCAATCAATTAAGCTTCCCACACTATCACTTCCTCTCCTGTCGGCCTGGAGAGGAAATCATTCATTTGGGGACTTACAGCTGAGCTGCCAGCATTAGCTGCACTGCTTGCTGTAAGCATGTTAACCCTTTGTGAAGGATTACAGCGTGGGACCTGACAGAGCACAGGATAGGTAAAAATAATGTTGCTTTATTATTTTATTTTTATTACAGGAAAACAAGGGCTTCGCACGGATTACCTGTAAAATAAAAGATGGTCAAAAACTGTGATTATTTCATTAAAATGATTTTTAATTAAAGTGTGTGTGTTTTATTTTTATTTCATACAATAGGATTAATAATTGATAGTTGTCTAATTGACAATTTTCAATTATTAACCTGGCTTAAAGTCACCTTCCAATAGCAAGGTGGCTTTAACCCATTATTAACCCATTAGCTACCGCTACAGGGCAATGGGAATAGACGGGCTAAGTACCAGAAAGGGCGCATCTAATTATAGATTTGCCTTTTCTGGGGTGGCTGAAGGCAGATGTTAGTAGCCGGGGGGGGCACAAAATAAATGCACCCTCCCTAGGCTATTATTATCAGACCCCACTCGCTGGCTTTGTCTGTCTGGTTGAGAAAATAGCACCGGAGTCCACACATTTTTTTTCAACGAATTTACACCTTTCATTAACCCCTAGCTGTATGAAATTTTGCACACATACACTCATGTCATTGTTAGTGAAAAACATATATCAAATTACATGAAATGACATGGTTAACTGTATGTAAACCATGTGTCATTTCATGTCGGGTCTCTAATTTCACAAAAGCCGGCAATTGAATTAGCGGCTATTATACTATGTCGAAGTGAATGAACTATAAATATATATATATGTGTCACAATGACATGTATATATATATATATATGTATTCTATGTGTATATATCTAGTGTTTTGCGAGCTGTCAGTGTGATTTTACATTATTGACTATGTATAGCATTATGTATGGGAACTTCCGATTCCGGTATTCGATATGCAAAAGTATAGGAACTCAGTATCGGAATTACGATACCGCGAATATCGGCCGATACCCGATATTTGCAGTATCCGAATGCTCAACACTAGTTATAAGAAACTTACGTTTAACTCCTTGTCCGCCTTTCCCACACAATTACACACTATCATCAATCAGGCTAAGGAGGCGGGTGTTATATCGAAGGAGTTGGCGACGGCTTTGATTGTACCTGAACCAACAATCCTGACCTTCTACTTATTGCCTAAAATTCATAAGGACACACAGACCCCCCCTGGCCACCAAATTATTTCTGGAAGGGGAAATTATCTGGAACATTTGAATTGGTGGATAAATTCTAAACTACAGCCAATAGTAGACGGGTTGCCATCTTTTTTGAAGGATACTGGAGAACTATTGAGATGGGTGGATGGTCAACAACTAGAGGATGACATGATGCTGGCAACAGGGGACGTTGAGTCCCTGTATACCAGCATTAGACATGATGATGGTATCCGGGCTACGAAATTCTTTTGGAGCATGTCAAATTTACCTTTAGACATTAGAGAATTTATTATTGAGCTCCTTATGTTTACATCAACCCATAATTTTTTTCGTCTTTAAGGGGTCTTTCTTCCAGGGAACAGCTATGGGGGCATCGTTTGCCCCTGTATATGCTAACCTGTTCCTGGGGCTGTGGGAAAGAGACTTCTCCCTGCCGGATCAGTCTTCACCAATGTGCCGTATCCTCTCTTGGACACGGTACATCGACGACATATTACTGATTTGGCAGGGGTCCAAAGATGGCCTTGAGATATTTATGTCATCCCTGAATGTCATCCCTGAATGACAATGAACTAAATATTAATATTACTTATAAGTATGACTCACAAACTATTGAGTTTTTGGATGTGTCAGTAGTATAGGAGTTCCATTATTCGTCAAACTCAATCTGACAGGTCGTCACGCCCCCTATCATTTAATCCGTCTCCCTGTCAGATTGATCTGTCTGGGGAATCAGGACTGCTGAATCTGTGAATTTCAATCAAAGTGATTCATGAATTTATTCGTCTCTATTTATATTTCTTCCATCTCCTTGTGGATTTGATCAGACTGGTGGGAAAGTTGTATCAAGGCGAATCTTGATTTTATAAGGGTGTTTTTTGTGTGGTCACTTTTAAGTTCAGCAGTAAATATATGTAAAGGTATTTTCCAGCAGCTGTTGTATGAAATCTGTGTGTGTGTTTCACTCGCTGTAAAGATATAGTTTAGTAGTGTATGTACAGACTAAAAGGAGTTTATTCTATAGTATTATCCGGTATATATAAGAAGTTTTAGTGATTTTTAGTGAATTAAAGATAGACTACATATTAGCAGATGTGTAGCAGTGTTGTGATGTGTCGTGACCTGTAAGTACAATTGAGAGAAGGTCGATGGTATTTAGATATGGTAATTAATTTGCTAGAAAGTACACATAGTAATTAGCCCTGTATTGTGTCATGAACTGTAAGTACAATTGAGAGAAGGTCGAAGTCTGTTTCTGCACTGATTACAGGAATTCTCTCTAGACAGGTATAACCAAATGTCATTATATGTTGGAGTAAATCTCAATATTATATGATAGTATGCAACTCATTTTATATTCATGTATGTGAAAGACAAACTTTTTAGCATAGCGGTGTTTCTGACTCTCAGTTGCTATTTTAATAGTTACCATACGAATATTGTAGCGAACCAAGATGTATTAAATTGATTACTAACACGATTCCAGCAACTTGATGACAAATTCAGAGCAAATTCGTTATTTCGGGACGGGTCCCGGCCTATTTTGGGACATGCTCCACTTTGATTTAACGCAATATATTCAACGCGATAATTGTAAAGCTATGCTATTTTAAAGATTCCAGCAACTTGATGTCAAATTCAGAGCAAATTCGTTATTTCGGGACGCGTGTACTGGCCTATTTCGGTACATGCCCACTCCTATGCGGCGATTTTGACAACCATCCAGCAAAAATCGGGTACAAACTTTTTAGCATAGCTGTGTTTCTGACTCTCAGCGGCTATTTTAATAGTTACCATACGAATATTGTAGCGAATCAAGCTGTATTAAATTGATTACTAACACGATTCCAGCAACTTGATGACAAATTGACAGCAAATTCGTTATTTTGGGACAGGCCTAGGTCTATTTTTTAACGATGCTAACCCCCATCAGACATGAAAGACAGGCAGCGCTTTTTCAAGAAAAGTGTCAATGTGGTGCTTTTCTCTAGCATTCAGCAGTCATGAAATGTCCGGGCATGCCCGGACAAGTCCCTTAAATGCTCAATAGATTATTTACACACACCAATTATCACTGTGGGGGTGAAGCTTCTGAGTAATTTTAGAACAATTGGAAGGGATTCTCTCTAGACAGGTATAACCAAATGTCATTATATGTTGGAGTAAATCTCAATATTATATGATATTATGCAGCTCATTTTATATTCATGTATGTGAAAGACAAACTTTTCAGCATGCCGATGTATCTACTCTCAGCTGCTATGTCGCCGCTAGGATACACGGACCCCTACAGCTCATCCCTATAGTGTAGTTTAATGTAGGGGGCAAACAGATCATCGCTGGTGTTTGGAAAATACCATATTTCATAGATGATGGTGATCCGCTGAATCATTTTTAAACATTTCACGCCACTCATGCACCCACAGCACACTTATGGTGTACCCGCACCGCTACAGCTAGTGCTTTTTAGCTAAAAAGGCATGATATAACTGCCCACAGGTGATGTTTGTGACCTTATTTGCAACATTTTCATTACAGCACGACGGACAGCCGTGGAAAAAACAACCCTGAAATTCAAAAACTATGTGCTGTCCGTTAACATACGCATAGGCATCTAGAAAATATTGAGCGAGTTGCTTCACAAACCCTCTCAAGGCGTGCTGTGTGCCAATGTTCTCGGTATGCGCTGGCCTATTTTGGTACATGACCACTCCTACGCAGCGGTTTTGACCACCATGCAACAAAAATCGGGTACAAACTTTTTAGCATAGCGGTGTTTCTGACTCTCAGTTGCTATTTTAATAGTTACCATACGAATATTGTAGCGAACCAAGATGTATTAAATTGATTACTAACACGATTCCAGCAACTTGATGACAAATTCAGAGCAAATTCGTTATTTCGGGACGGGTCCCGGGCTATTTTGGGAGATGCTCCACTTTACTCTGATTCAACGCAATATATTCAACGTGATAATTGTAAAGCTATGCTATTTTAAGGATTCCAGCAACTTGATGTCAAATTCAGAGCAAATTCGTTATTTTGGGACGCGTGTACTGGCCTATTTCGGTACATGCCCACTCCTACGCGGCGATTTTGACCACCATCCAGCAAAAATCGGGTACAAACTTTTTAGCATAGCTGTGTTTCTGACTCTCAGCTGCTATTTTAATAGTTACCATACGTATATTGTAGCGGATCAAGATGTATTAAATTGATTACCAACACGATTCCGGCAACTTGATGACAAATTCACAACAAATTCGTTATTTTGGGAGAGGTCTAGGCCTGTTTTTTAACGATGCTAACCCCCTCAGACATGAAAGACAGGCAGCGCTTTTTCAAGAAAACTGTCACTGTGGAGCTTTTCTCTAGCCTTCATCAGTGTAGCCGCTAGGATACACGGGCCCCTACAGCTCATCCCTATAGTGTAGTTTAATGTAGGGGGCAAACAGATCATCGCTGGTGTTTGGAAAATACCATATTTCATAGATGATTGTGATCCGCTGAATCATTTTTAAACATTTCACGCCACTCATGCACCCAAGCACACTTATGGTGTACCCGCACCGCTGCAGCTAGTGCTTTTTAGCTAAAAAGGCATGATATAACTGCCCACAGGTGATGTTTGTGACCTTATTTGCAACATTTTCATTATAGCACGACGGACAGTCGTGGAAAAAACAACCCTGAAATTCAAAAACTATGTGCTGTCCGTTAACATACGCATAGGTATCTAGAAAATATTGAGCGAGTTGCCTCACAAACCCTCTCAAGGAGTGCTGAATGTCAATGTTCTCGGTATGCGCTACATACATGATCCGCTGTATAGCCTGGGATGAGCAGCAATCTTGCAGCACAGGCCTATTTTTAAAGACGCTAAGCCCCCTCAGATATAAAAGACAGGCATGTTGGGACGTGTCCCGGCCTATTTTGGCACAGGACCACACCTATGCAACGATTTTGACCAGCATTCAACAAAAAAATTGCGTACAAACTTTTTAGCATACCTGTACAAACTTTTTAACATACCTGTGTTTCGGACTCTCATGCCGTACCAGAAGCACCCAGTGCCATGTACTCTAGCTCATAATATTTCACATAGGGTATGGGACCTACATAGCTTTGTTTTCTCAGGTATTAAAAAAGTGTGGAAAACTGAAAATCCCGAGGCCTGAGGTAATTTACTGAGCTTCATGGGGATAAAATTTAACGAGTCTATGAACCTTATAGACAAATCGGGTAGCGTCACACACAAGACAACGACACCTCGGGCTAGCACATTTACCGGTAGTTTTCAAAAACCACTACCTTAACAATAAAGTAAGAATCGTGGCGCCATGCATTGTGGGCTATAAATGTATACCCTGAAAATTTACCGTTGGTAAAGAACAGTAAAAAGTCGTGCGTACAACTATCATCCTCAAACTCCCAGAGCTATCACAAACACTATTACCTACAGAGGCGGCCCCGCGAGAATTTCTGGATGTGTGTATCAAGATGCTCCCTGCTTTGACCGATTGTTTGCTCGTGAATGCTGACATTTCCAGGGTCATCATAGTTGTGTAAATGCGCTGGGGGCTCGTGTATCGGCCCCTAGGGTGTAATGCGTGATCATTTTAATTATTTTTCAATTCATAACCATACGTTCTCAGGCAGACAGGTTTATTTCACAGAAGTTCACTGTACAGTTGCATAATTTTTGTTTAAAATCATGCATTTGCATAATTTTGTTTAAAATCGCACAGTTCTGCGATAATGTCGGGTGTTGGACACGCACTTATCAGTCTTTCATACGTGTCGCGAGAATATCTGAACTCCATCTTGAATAAAAAGGGTCCGCTATTGAATTAAAGCAAATAAAGATCAAGTATGAAAACACGACTAACCTGTTCATGCAAATACTACACAAACTTAAATATAATTGAAACAAACGCGGATATTCACGAGACATAAAAATACTCACTTTAGCTCTAAAGATCTGCCGTGTGTCCTGTGAGGTGCGAACCCTTACAAGTGCGAGTTGTATTGATTGTGACCGGCTTGTATTTATTAGGACTAGCAGAGAGAACCCGCCCTCTGTCAATGCCTCCACGCTAGGGGCAGAAAAAAACATCCCATTCATGTTTTACAGAGGTATCATGGCGGCTAACCGCATTGAAACAATATTAGAGAAGCAATATTTCACGCCCGAACCCCCACCATCATTACCCTGTAGCTGTAAATTTATAACATCTACTATTAATATTAATAATTAATATAGACTGCCGCTAAAATCCATACAGTTAATTTTATTTTAGCTGACAGGGTCGTGTAGATATCATTTCTGAGGCGACTAATAGTTATATTTTATTTACAGCTGTTAAACTAACGTGCAGGAGGCTGCAGATTGAAAAAGAAAACACCCCCATACGACAACGACCGAGCAACTGCACACCGTTTAATTCACCAATCTCTGAACTACACTACACGTCTCATACTTGTAAGCATATATGTCTACGTAGCTCTATAGTGTACTTATACATGTAGACAAAAATTTCTGCGGTAACTAGTAGATATATTTTATTTACGTGTGTCAAGTTAGCTTTGTGAATGTGTTGTGCGCATTCATGTATGTTATATTTTATTTACAGCTGCTAAAGTATCGCCCGTGAGGTTGCAGTTTGAGGAGAAAACAGCCCCATACGGCGGCACCCGGGCAGCGAGATGTCTGTTAATTCAGCATTCTCTGTAGATCAGCACCCGGGGGATACTTGTAAGTATATATGTCTAGGCCGCTCTATAGTGTACTTATACAAACAATCATGCATCGGTTTCACAGATAATCGGTGCTGGTAGCTTTACAAATATCGCGTTGAATCAGAGTAAAGTGGGGCATGTAGCTCTCCTATATCTCGCCCACTTAGCGATTAACCCTATATCTCGCCCACTTAGCGATTAACTACACCACGTATCTTTTCTTTAGTTACGGAGGAGCGTCATTCGCGAGTTTTGCAACAGCGCAATTATGGATTTGAGAACAGAGCGGAGGTGAGAACGGAGCCTCTTTCACTCATGTGTGTCGCAGATCGTGGAGAAAGCGACGCGCCAACCGCCCACCCCGGGAATGCGGAGAGTAGTAGGCTTAAGAATATACGTCTGTGTCAAGCTACAGAATCTGCAAATAGCAACGCGGAAGCAGCAGCTGCCAATTCAGCCGATGCATTACCGCCAAAGAAACGCGCGGTATCGCGTCGTCGTGTAAGTAAGAAGCAGAAGGATGATGGTCGATCACCTTACACACCAACACCCGTATGGACTGCTGAACACGCCAAAATGTTTCTTGACATGTCTGCACAGTACGTGCATAATAAACTCACGCAGAACAGACTAAAATCTTTCTGCGACACGTATGAAAGACTGATAAGTGCGTGTCCAACACCCGACATTATCGCAGAACTGTGCGATTTTAAACAAAATTATGCAAATGCATGATTTTAAACAAAAATTATGCAACTGTACAGTGAACTTTTGTGAAATAAACCTGTCTGCCTGAGAACGTATGGTTATGAATTGAAAAATAATTAAAATGATCACGCATTACACCCTAGGGGCCGATACACGAGCCCCCAGCGCATTTACACAACTATGATGACCCTGGAAATGTCAGCATTCACGAGCAAACAATCGGTCAAAGCAGGGAGCATCTTGATACACACATCCAGAAATTCTCGCGGGGCCGCCTCTGTAGGTAATAGTGTTTGTGATAGCTCTGGGAGTTTGAGGATGATAGTTGTACGCACGACTTTTTACTGTTCTTTACCAACGGTAAATTTTCAGGGTATACATTTATAGCCCACAATGCAGGGCGCCACGATTCTTACTTTATTGTTAAGGTAGTGGTTTTTGAAAACTACCGGTAAATGTGCTAGCCCGAGGTGTCGTTGTCTTGTGTGTGACGCTACCCGATTTGTCTATAAGGTTCATAGACTCGTTAAATTTTATCCCCATGAAGCTCAGTAAATTACCTCAGGCCTCGGGATTTTCAGTTTTCCACACTTTTTTAATACCTGAGAAAACAAAGCTATGTAGGTCCCATACCCTATGTGAAATATTATGAGCTAGAGTACATGGCACTGGGTGCTTCTGGTACGGCATGAGAGTCCGAAACACAGGTATGCTAAAAAGTTTGCACGCAATTTTTTTGTTGAATGCTGGTCAAAATCGTTGCATAGGTGTGGTCCTGTACCAAAATAGGCCGGGACACGTCCCAACATGCCTGTCTTTTATATCTGAGGGGGCTTAGCGTCTTTAAAAATAGGCCTGTGCTGCAAGAACGCTGCTCATCCCAGGCTATACAGCGGGTCATGTATGTAGCGCATACCGAGAACATTGAAATTCAGCACTCCTTGAGAGGTTTGTGAAGCAACTCGCTCAATATTTTCTAGATGCCTATGCGTATGTTAACGGACAGCACATAGTTTTTGAATTTCAGGGTTTTTTTTTTCCACGACTGTCCGTCGTGCTATAATGAAAATGTTGCAAATTAGGTCACAAACATCACCTGCGGGCAGTTATATCATGCCTTTTTAGCTAAAAAGCACTAGCTGCAGCGGTGCGGGTACACCATAAGTGTGCTGTGGGTGCATGAGTGGCGTGAAATGTTTAAAAATGATTCAGCGGATCACAATCATCTATGAAATATGGTATTTTCCAAACACCAGCGATGATCTGTTTGCCCCCTACATTAAACTACACTATAGGGATGAGCTGTAGGGGCCCGTGTATCCTAGCGGCTACACTGATGAAGGCTAGAGAAAAGCTCCACAGTGACAGTTTTCTTGAAAAAGCGCTGCCTGTCTTTCATGTCTGAGGGGGTTAGCATCGTTAAAAAACAGGCCTAGACCTCTCCCAAAATAACGAATTTGTTGTGAATTTGTCATCAAGTTGCCGGAATCGTGTTAGTAATCAATTTAATACATCTTGATCCGCTACAATATACGTATGGTAACTATTAAAATAGCAGCTGAGAGTCAGAAACACAGCTATGCTAAAAAGTTTGTACCCGATTTTTGCTGGATGGTGGTCAAAATCGCCGCGTAGGAGTGGGCATGTACCGAAATAGGCCAGTACACGCGTCCCAAAATAACGAATTTGCTCTGAATTTGACATCAAGTTGCTGGAATCTTTAAAATAGCATAGCTTTACAATTATCGCGTTGAATATATTGCGTTGAATCAGAGTAAAGTGGAGCATGTCCCAAAATAGCCCGGGACCCGTCCCGAAAATAACGAATTTGCTCTGAATTTGTCATCAAGTTGCTGGAATCGTGTTAGTAATCAATTTAATACATCTTGGTTCGCTACAATATTCGTATGGTAACTATTAAAATAGCAACTGAGAGTCAGAAACACCGCTATGCTAAAAAGTTTGTACCCGATTTTTGTTGCATGGTGGTCAAAACCGCTGCGTAGGAGTGGTCATGTACCAAAATAGGCCAGCGCATACCGAGAACATTGGCACACAGCACGCCTTGAGAGGGTTTGTGAAGCAACTCGCTCAATATTTTCTAGATGCCTATGCGTATGTTAACGGACAGCACATAGTTTTTGAATTTCAGAGTTGTTTTTTCCACGACTGTCCGTCGTGCTATAATGAAAATGTTGCAAATAAGGTCACAAACATCACCTGCGGGCAGTTATATCATGCCTTTTTAGCTAAAAAGCACTAGCTGTAGCGGTGCGGGTACACCATAAGTGTGCTGTGGGTGCATGAGTGGCGTGAAATGTTTAAAAATGATTCAGCGGATCACCATCATCTATGAAATATGGTATTTTCCAAACACCAGCGATGATCTGTTTGCCCCCTACATTAAACTACACTATAGGGATGAGCTGTAGGGGCCCG